>JAYKKI010000009.1:9860000-10482000 GCA_039881145.1 Druceiella hillmani
TAAGTGTAAGTCCATAAATTGCACTGAATTCGTATGAAAATACTTTTATACCATGCATTCATAAAAATTAATAGTTTCTATACGAATAAAAATAAACATCTAATACAATTTTTAATATAAATGTGTATTATATATGTAAATAAAATTTAAGAGTCAATTATAAAATTCACAAAAGAAATATAAATATTAATAACACAACATATGAGTAGTACTTCAGCTGTTCATATGTAGCGTCTGAGGCGTACATCTACGACGCATGCATACATGATAATATCTTAATCAATCGCTTTGTATAGTTGTGTATACATCGCTCTCTTTTGCTCCATTTTAATGGCGTCGGAAAATGTACCTCTTTTCCTCTTTCTCTCATCGTCATATTTTCTTTCTCTCTCATATAACAAAATGTGCCTAAACGTGACGGGACCTTAATTTTATTCTCAATTTTCGTCCGCTAATAGATTATCGAATCGCTGCCTAAGAAGTTTCACTTCCAAATTTTAATTATAATATTTACAATGTTAATTTAAAAACAGCAGATTCTCAAATTTTACGGTTTAGGCAAATTAGACCCCCGTAACCTGACGTTAATGACAGAGTCTATGCTTGAGATCAATAATATAAAAAAGAGCCAATCTTCAAATCTTACAGTGTGGGCAAGCAGTGCAGCGTTAGAATTAATGGATCAAAAGTTATAATTTTTTGTGTGCAATGGTATATACTAAACTAATTATTTATTTTGTTACTTTCTTGTTAAGTCAAGATAAGTTAAAGAAATCCAAATTCGATGAGTTTACCCCTGATAACTGAAGAGTTACTGACACTATCTTTTGGGCTCATCATAGTATCCTCATTTTGCTAAAGAGAAACTTTATTTTTCCGCATCTTATAAGGTTATCGTTAGAGCTTAAAAATAAAAAAAAGCACGCGCTGTTCAGTGCCGAGGAGATGCGCTGTTCAGTGTTGAGGAATTCTATGGTATATCTTTCATTTTTACTGTTTGTTTCTAATAAATTTTTAATGGCATCATACTTGGAGTATACACTTTCAATTAAAAAAAATAGTGCAAATAGGTTGTTAAATGCTAAAGATATAACATAACACATACAGAAAAAGTACAGTTGAATTAAGAACCTCTTCCTTAGCTTTCGAAGTCGTTAAACATTAAATTATTCAAAATGATCAAATTTTATAAACGCTACCATGGATCGACACGATAGCGTAAAGTGAAAGAAAGTCAGTAAATATAAAGGATATATTCACGGGAGTTTCTTCTTCTGTTGTTAAACTTTTAAACGTTTGCTGCGTTGGTCACTTTATTGTCAGTATGAGAATAAAATAAATAATATGTAATATTAACATAAATATGCATATTTTTTGCCGATATCAAGAAACTTTTCTCTTTATATTCAGCAAAGAAGCTTACTACTGGAAAGTTAACATATGGAAGCTAATATGGATCGACGCGACACCGCAAAGTGAAAGAAAGTCAGTAGAAATAGATAATAACTTTAAGGGAGTTTCTTTTGTTGTTGTTAAACTTTTAAATGTTTGCTACGTTAGTCGCTTTATTGGCAATATGAAAATAAAATAGTCATTATGTAATGTTAACATAAATATGCATATTTTTTGCCAATATCAAGAAACTTTTCTCCTGATAAATGGTCCCAGAACCTAATTATCATCATACAATATTTTCAATAAAAAGCTAAAACAATAAAATTGAATAGACGGAAGTTATTAAAAATGCATTGCATTTTAAAAAGATAATGGAAAGTAATAAATTATATGCTCATCCGATATAAATAAATCAAATATAATTTAATTAGAACTATATGTAAAATGTTTTAGAGAAACTGCTCTAATAAATGTAGGGAATTTATTTGAAAGAAAGAATGTTTTTCACATAAATGAAAATTTGAATTTTTTTATAAGGATGTAAAACGTGATTTTGAACAAAGTCGGACACTTACACGTTTTACTTACATTGCTTATCGGTCCATTATTTCGTGATGTCAGTTGTTAGTATTTTGAGAATTTAATGATATATTTTTTTAAATACAACGAAATTATTTTTTTAGTGCCCCATTCTGTATTGAGTTCTTAACGTTAATTTGACGTAGAAATTTTGAATTATACGTAGTTATGGCCTAATTATACGAATTATAGAGAGGAAATTAATTTTTTGAAGGCTTAGCGGTGGGAAAACATTTTATAGATCACAATTTTGAATGTCAAAGAAAAGCATATCAAAATTTATTTTAAGAATATATAACGTAATTTTATATATAATAAACATAATTTCTCTTTAACAAATATCACAAACATTTTTATAGTATTAGCGGCTCCCAGCCATTCCAGAAAAAAGTGTCAAAAATGTTAAACGAGAAAAAATATCAAATACAACCAATATTTGATATTTTTTTAGTTTATATGCCATAAATCATTATTAGTCTGGCATGACTTTCCTTCATCTTTTGCGATTCAGTGAATGTTATGTTCACAACAAAAACTATCCATCTTCCATTAACATCGGTATTAATGTGTGGTGATTTCTTACTCTACACATGATAAACATTTAATAAAAAAAAAGAAAAAAAAAAAATATATATATATATATATATATATGTGTGTGTGTGTATATTTTATTAGATGTTTACCACATGTGGAGTAACAAAGTGGTACCACAATTGATACCGATGTTAATGGGTGATAGATAGTTTTTGTCGTTTGTTATGAACATAACTGAATCGCAAAAGGTCGAATCTAAATAACCGAAAGTTCTTCACAAGCTGAATTACTTAGGTTAAAGTAATAATTATGAGCGATCAGAATCGCAACGACTCCAAAGTGTCACGTAGGCATTTCAAATTATACAAAACATTAATTTAAGAAGTCTCTCCGTATATTAATAGTACATGAGAATGAAGTTGCGGGCCGAAGGTTGTTATCTAATGTTTTAATTAAATCTTACGAGAGTGAAATATTCACGAAGTAAACTAAAATCCTAAATTAAAGTCTACACCAAACTTGAAACATACTTAAACTAAGGAAAACTTAGACTCAACCTGTCTTTAGCTAAACGGTAAATATTATTTAATAACATAACTCAAGTGTCGGGCGGAAATTTCCTAGACGGGCAGAACTGTAATTTGTTGGCAGTTTCAGTCCCTCGATTGGTTGTAAGTTACAGAAAAGTACCTCTTAGTTGGTCTTCGATTAGATGCTTCGTATATATTCTACCGCACCTTCAAACTTATATAAGGTTTTTAGGATGATTGGAAGATAAATTTAGAAATAATTTTATAACTTATTCCTTAATATTTATTATTTTTAATTGTATGAATACTACATTTATTTGAATCTGTTGCCTTCTACTTTAAGTGTAATTGCTTTGAGAACACTCTGAAAGATCATACTTGATGACATTCATGTTGATGAACACTTGATGACATGAAGAAAATTATCAATAAAAATAGTTGGCGTGGAAATCAGTGGTGTTTTTATAAACAAGCGCATCCGCAAACTTAGCCTACAAATAACGTTTTATAATTCCCATGGTTAGCCAGTAAGTTTGTTCGATTTTTAAAAACGTATTAAATAAAAATAAAAATTTCATTTATAAATATATAAAATACATGATTTTTCCATCAAGTTTATAAATGCACGTTCGTAAATATCTGAGGTTTACTGATGAAGAACTAATCCAGTTATATTTGAACAGCCTTATTATCGATAGAGAGTTTCTTATTCGAAGAGTTTTGCAGTGATCAGAAGAAACAATTCCGATTTGTTACTAATGAAATATAAGGTGATGGTACTGATTAGGTGGTAGCCTTTTCTTATGGTAAGAATTCATAACAAACGATACATGTATAATCCTGCCACACGGAGAGAAGATCTGATAGTCCTTTCTTACTACTTTTTCATGAAGGATTCAATTTTTATTTCTCCGGAGTATTTCCTTTTCGATAGCTCGTAAATATGATCATGCGGGCAGTCAAATTAACCTTAGTAAATGGGTGTAGCATACAAACAATGTAACAAGAATAGTATCCCAAATGAGGCATTGGGAATATATTAATTGTTATAGGTGATAAAATGAGTTTTGCAAAAATATCTATGTCGCTTGCGATAAATTTTTACCGATGGTGTTGGTGATAACAGCTTAACAAATCAGGCACAATGAAGCGTATAACTAAATACATATTTTTCAGAAAGGTACTTGGCACACTACGAAAAATACATGTCCTATTAAAGCATTTATAGTAAATAAACGATGTATATTTTTTATAGGCTTTCACAAATATAATTTTATATATAATAAATGAGCGGTTTAAAATAAATCCAAGCTTAACTTTCATCAAAATGGAAATTGGTGATATTTTAAACATAAATTGGAAATAAATTTGGTTTTTGATAAAAGGAAAATAAAATGAAGTAAAGTTTTTTGGCAACAGCTTATTCAACTCCTCACGTCTACTATTTAACTTTTTTTAATTTGATGATAAAGACCAATATCCGATTTTTTCCTTACCCTCAGAAATATTTTTAATTCTAACTAAAAACAATATGCACCATCAATCGAGTAATACGAATAGCTTACAGTTTGTGTGGTTCCAATGTAATTACTTTTTCTTTAGTTTGTGTACGAAATAGATTTAAATTTTTAGTGGCATAACTCAAGGGTGGAATCCGAGGGAAATAACGAGGCATAACGATTTGAAGGCATAACGAAGAGTGGATATCCAAGCCCTGAAATTTTCATTTTGTCCGTTCTGCTCAGTAGCTTGAAATAAAATATCAATTAGACGTTTCATTCAGATTTTATAAGCTTTTGAAAATATGTGGATACGTGCACATAGACTTTGATGCGGTTTTTTCTCACCCATTAACATTTATTTTTAATATATATTTTTTGTGCTTTCACTGATCTTTCCTTTGTACAGACTAAAATGTGACAAAATCCAATTTACTATATTTTTGAAATACCCAAAATACAATATAAACTGGCGTTAGACGGAGTCACTTACAAATAATTTCTGTGAAAGTTCGCCCATATGTGTGCAAGGGAGATGCACAGATAGTGTAAAAAACAGATAGCAGATCTAGTAAAAAAATAATCCAAGACAAAAAATGAAGGAAATCGTTCCAAACATGTAATACATTTCCAATTCTTCACGGAGAAGTAGACTTTTTGTATTCCCGTTTTCCTCGCATTAGTTTAGAATCCAACAATGTCTGTAATAATATTTCCTTATAATAAAACCCACGGCGACTTTATTCACGCGGCTACATCAAAATATTCAAAATATATAAGTCCAAATAAAGACGAAAAAATTCGACATGAAAGTTGCATTTTTATTATTTGAGGCAGAAAATCCTAGAAAAAGGAAAGACTTTAAATTTCCCCAATAGTTACTTTCGTAGCTAAAGTTATAATACATTCCTATACTAATGGTAAAATTAGAGTTTTTAAAAAGTTCTATACTGCAAATCATAACTACTAAAGTCAATAGTTCCTTCTGCCAAAACTGCGATCAGGATTTAAGCAGTACCTACTAATAAAAAAAAAATACGTTTTTGGTTTTATACGGGACGAAAGGCTAGAGCAGATAGTCTGCATCGGGTTGGTTACGGTATTGTAAGTAAAATACTTCCATTACCATTCCCTTTCGTTTTTGCTTTACCTTACTTACTTTGTGACTGTTTCATAACTATTTATTTATAGTTCATCAAGTTGTATACTTATGGTGAGAAACACAGAAAATTTAGTTTAAGTTTTAAATATTCTTATTCTAATGCATGATAGAAATTCTAGTAAATTATGTAAGTATTTAAATATTTATAAAGATTAAGGAGCGTAAATTAAGGAGCCAGTATTATGCGGAATTATCTAAAGTAAATTAACGAGTAATAAAAAATAATAAAAATATATACCGCGACTTATGATTATAATTAGGACACTGTGAAATAAACACTTATAGTCAATTTTAGGCGAAAGGCGTAAAGTTCATACGATTTAACAGAAATCTGAAAATAAAGCATGAGGAAATATGCAGAGTATTTGCTAAGTTTATGTGACATAAATATTACATATCTTATTTTAATGAAATTTTTAAACAATGTACTGGACAAAATTATTTACATATAGCAACGGAAACCTACAAAAAATACTACAATTACAATTTTCTCAAATAATCTACCGCATAGTTATAGTATATCAATCTTATGTTCATAATAAACCAATCTTAAGACTTCAAAATCCACAAACCATAATTTTTAATTTTATGCTTTAGACCCAGTTATCAAAGTAGAAGAAGCTAGTCCTAAAGTTTTACATAATAATACTTCTAGAAGTAATTTAAATTACGGCAATTATAATAATAATAACTTTATCTCCTAAAATAATAAAATATCTGAAACTGAGAAACGTGAATGGGTACATAGGCAACTGTTTTAGACGGGTATCATGATATATATAATAAAGGGTATTGCCATCATAATAATATTAATAACTATGAAACTCGTTAATACTCTGCTGGAACAAGTCAGAACCTTTATAATCGTTACCTGAAATATGCATCAATGATGACAATAAGTAAACAGCCATCTCATTGTCATAATAATTTAAACTTTTCACATAATAACAACAAAAAACGTTTGCATAGCCAGCAGTATTTTTCTACATATATTTTTAATTAAAATAACATGTTTTAAATATTTTTATTGCAGCAAAACTCTTAAATTGAATTTTTTTTAGTTTTGACGACCAATATGACAGCTTCACAGGTATTGGTATAATAATAAAATTAACAGTCAATATTTTAACAGAAAATCAAATGTTCGAAACAACTTAGGTATTGATCATATTTTTAATATACGAAGAAAGTAATAACGTAGTGTACAATTGATTATAAGTTCGGCGCTGGAAGTGTAAATATTTTAAAAAATTCAGTCGATACTTAGTTGGCCTGTGCATAATTGAATATAGGAAAATTGGTAACTTTATTAAAACGCACAGCGCAGTGTTCAAAGCATACAATGGGTTTGTGTCTGACGCAGTTACGAATACCTCAAATACATAGGACTATCTAAAAGTCGAACATTTTTAGAGGTTGAGGAATTTCAGGATATATAATTAGGAGGAAGTAATTTAGTTAATACGAATAAAAAGCACAATGATATCGATGCAGTATTAAAACAAAATCTCAAGGATCTCGGTTTAGAACATCCAATTGAAAAAGAAAAACGTAAAATTTCGTGAAATATGCTTCAAGTTCAGAAACGTTTTCTTATGTTGAAGGATCTTACTTCGTTTTATAAACAATATAAGATACCAATTGCTAATAAAGGGTAAAAAATTTATATTTAGTAAGGTGTATAGGTACCCACGAAAACTTAAATCGCATTAATAGATAAACCGATAGAAAGTCTTCATAGAAATAATATTATTTAACATTCGTCGTCGTCTTGGTTTTTTCTAGTGCATATTGTACCAAAAAAATGGCATGTATAAATAGCGAATGGCTCTTGACTACCATAAACTCAATGAAAAAAACAGTCGTCAATAAATACCCAATCCTATTAGCTATAGAAATTTCAAACACAATAGGTAGTCAAAGTATTTCACTACTCTAGACATTACATAAGATTATCGCCAAATGGAAATGGATTCAAACGATGCTGAATAAACAGAATTTTTGACCTTCAACGATCATTGGGAGTTCAAACACGTTCTTTGGCTTAAAAAATGCTCCAGGCACATTTCAACGTGTTATGGTGTTCAATTTACATCGTGACATGACAATTCAACCATCGATGTCAGAGTTGCAAATGACAACTAAGACTTTCCCTCGTCATCACACGTATTACTCATCGTATTATTTTCAAGTTACTGAAGGGCGAGATTAGCATATCTCACGGTATGGGTTTCGCCTAGGTACGACAGTGAATAACATTGTTGATCATACAAAATCCAGCGACAATTCCCACAAACGAGCTATTACAACAAACCGGAGGAGACCTCGATACCAGAAGTCGGACGTCTCATGTGAAGCTCGAAGACAATATTCTTTCTTTCCATATTTGTATACACTAAAGTTGTCATGATTGTAATTGCTCGTGTAACTAAATTTTATATATTCTTAGGTTAATTGTACAATTATAATGGATAATATGAATGAAACTATAGCGACTTATTCGTATATAATCATAAATATAAGGTTTATTAAATTATTTAATATCATAGAAATAATATAAATTTACTAGGGAGGTATGGAATTTATTAGGTACCCAGATGTAAAATTGATGTTCAATTTCAATTCAACAACTTCCATTTCTTTATCTTAAACACTAGATCTATACCGACAACATAGGTTGTAATGAATTGCCAGTAAGTGAGAGAATGAATAAGCTATAATTGAGGGTGTTTAATATCAAATGTCTCTGAATCTTCTATGGACAAAATTTTATAATCTATTGTTCCTCACCCGATATACATATCTTAACATTTGCTAGAGCTAATTTATGGGGGTGCCAAAGTAACTTCAAAAATCGCCATATAAATACTGCAGTGTTAGGTAGTACGGAGCAAAATTTATTCAAATACACAAGTCCATGTGTACGTTATTGTACCAGATGATGTCAATAAATGCTCTCTTTCATAAAATTTGTTTCGATTTTCTCTTAGATAAATAATTATACTACTTCACTAATCATTAAACTCAATGAATGAACCAAAATCAAGAGAGCTTCAAGTGGATTTGTTAGAAAATGTTTGTTAATATTTAATACGGACATCTTTTCGTGTTGTAATTGAGTAAAAAATCCATGTAGCTTTTCGCAAAAACGTCGATGGTGTTTTATTTGATTTGAATCGGGTTTTTTCGCGGTAATTATCTATTTAATGAGTAAACCTAGATATTATAAACTAAGTATTCACTATGTCCCGACGTTTCAGACTGGTTGCACAGCCTGTGGTCACGGGAAGACTGAAGATGTATAGGAGTCACCGCTGCGACGCGGGAGTGTTTTTCAAAACTACCCCCACTTGGTTGATTGTAGAAATCTAAGGCGCGTTCACACTAGACCTACACACTACACTGACGGTGTCATGACACTTGGATTTATGTACACATCGCGAACACCTAGTTGCAATCACTGGATTCCAAGTCACCGAGAGTTTGAATCCGTCTTCACGGTTAAAATTTGGATGTTTTTTAATTTCAATCGCTTCCCGTATAATCCTCTTGAAATAATGAGGCTCAGAAGAAATAACCTTGGGGTCATGAAATTCGATCCAGTGATTGGGCCACGAATCAACTAAATGTTCTGCTATAGCAGACTTATTTATCTGGCGGTTCTTGACAGCTGCTATTTGTTCCTTCATGCGTTCGGCGATTGTCCTTTTTGTCTGACCTATGTAGGAAAGACCGCAGCTGCAGTCGATTTTATAGACACCTGGCTTCTGCAATGGAATTACGTCCTTTGGTGTCCGCAGCTGCTTGGCCATTGTTGTAAGGACATAAGGTTGGAACCAGAAGACATGATGATGAGCTTTGATGTCGAGTCACTGTTTACCAACGTTCCGTTAAAAGACTGTCTTGATGTGGTCAGACAGATGCTGGGTGATCTCGAATTACCAGACTAATATGGAAAACTTTTGGAACGTTGTTTGGACGGAAACTTCTTTTTGTACCAGGGTCAGTACTATCTTCAGATCGATGGTGTCGCTATGGGTAGTCCGGTGGCCCCAGCACTTGCCAACATCTGGATGGAATATTTCGAACAGCTGATCGACAGTGCAGCCTGTGGTATAAAACTATGGAAGAGGTACGTGGACGACATTTTCTGTATCCTGGACAGAAGGATCCGAAGTGCTAACGAGGTGAATGAATATCTCAACTCGATTCATCCTCGGATTAAGTTCACCTATGAGCTGGAGGAGAACAGGACGTTGGCATTTTTGGACGTAAAGGTAATGGCGAGACCTGATGGAACGTTGGCTCACACAGACATATACTTAAACGCTGCATCACATCACCATCCTGCTCATCTTCAGTCAGTAGTCTCCACACTAACGCGCAGAGCTCATGACCTCTGTGTCCCTGAACATCTACAGAATTATCTACAGCATGTCCAGGAGGTACTAAATATGAATGGCTACAGAACACGGAGATTGCATGCTAAGCACACTGGAATTAAACACGCCGAGGCGATCAGACAATCGGCTTTTCTACCTTATGTAAAAGGGGTGACAGATAAGATTGGAAACCTACTCAGACGGTTTTCAATAAAACCGATATACACCCCTCTTACAACAATGGCCAAGCAGCTGCGGACACCAAAGGACGTAATTCCATTGCAGAAGCCAGGTGTCTATAAAATCGACTGCAGCTGCGGTCTTTCCTGCATAGGTCAGACAAAAAGGACAATCGCCGAACGCATGAAGGAACACATAGCAGCTGTCAAGAACCGCCAGATAAATAAGTCTGCTATAGCAGAACACTTAGTTGATTCGGGGCCCAATCACTGGATCGAACTTCATGACCCCAAGGTTATTTCTTCTGAGCCTCATTATTTCAAGAGGATTATACGGGAAGCGATTGAAATTAAAAAACATCCAAATTTTAACCGTGAAGACGGATTCAAACTCTCGGTGACTTGGAATCCAGTGATTGCAACTAGGTGTTCGCGATGTGTACATAAATCCAAGTGTCATGAAACCGTCAGTGTAGTGTGTAGGTCTAGTGTGAACGAGCCTTAGATTTCTACAATCAACCAAGTGGGGGTAGTTTTGAAAAACACTCCCGCGTCGCAGCGGTGACTCCTATACATCTTCAGTCTTCCCGTGACCACAGGCTGTGCAACCAGTCTGAAACGTCGGGACATAGTGAATACTTAGTTTATAATATCTAGGTTTACTCATTAAATAGATAATTACCGCGAAAAAACCCGATTCAAATCAAATAAAATATGTGTTCGAATCGCGAAAGTTTTAAAAAGTCTATTACGTAGATGGTGGGTTGGAAAATGATATAAATCACTTTCTATTCTAGTTTGTCTCATTTATTTGTAAAAAAAACTATTTGAAACTGAAATATTATACAAGGCAATAACGAAGCAATATTTCAACATAACGGATCGACGTGATTTTTGAAAACGCTAGACAAGTATATATAGGAGCAACAGATTTACATGGGTAACAGAATTACTCCCTTCAATCATAATTTAGAAGAATATGAATTTATTTTCATTTTCGTTAAATATTCACCCCCTTTTTACTAAACTAATCAATCTAGGATTAAAAAAATTAGGTCTTCAAAAGCCTACGCAAAACTTGGAGGAAAACATTTAAGCATGATTCTAAACGTCATAAGTTTTTAAATATTTCCCATATTATATGCTAACATATTTATTTTCTACATGATAACGCTGGCCACATGTAAAATGTACTCTTTGGTTAATGCTAACAATGCATTGCAGCAATTTCCTAAAAGTTGATATTTACATTCTATTTTTTCCACTGTAATATTTAACCATGGATATAAATCAAATATTGTTTTTATAATAACTGGAGTCTCTATCAGAAATTAGTTTTTAATAAATGAGCTTTTCGACTGAATTTAAACACTTTTAAATGTATAACTGACTCCATGGCATGTTGCAAAAAGTACTCGTCAAAAATTACAAGAGCTCGGTTGGGTTCCACTCAATTATACAACGCATTCGCAATAATGGTGCATACTTAAATTGAATTTATTGTAACATAAATTTTTTAATAAAAATTGTTGACAGCAAGTTAGGGTTAAAAACTTATTAGCCAACCCAAGATAGATATATATATATATATATATATATATATATATATATATATATATATATATGTATATAAATCTACTGCTCTGGCATCACACACACCAACACATTTTATATACCCGACTGTATGATGTGCGCGTTGGACGCTTTTGGAAGGATAAAGTCTTGTGAGTTCGCGTCATCGACATACTGTGATAGAAATATATCTGTAGCCATAAAGGTGATATGTTTTCTAACATTAGTGCTGTGTATATCTATACAAGTAAAGTTAAATTGACTACGTGGCAGATCCAATGTGTGTATTGTTTAAATGTCTTTTAGTTTAATTATTAATTTAATTGTTTAGTTGCAGGATCACTGTGCAATACAACAGTGAGTATTAAATATGTTAATATTTTTATGTAGAAAAATATACAACATAAACAAAACATTTATTATCAAATATTTCCAATATTCGTATCAATATTTGCGTTTAAAAATTTGACATAACTTTTTTTTAATATTTGACCTCTCTAATCCATCATGCAATATGTATTTCATAGTGGCTTAGGAGTTTTCTGACTAGCGTGGTAAAACCGATTTCTGGTTGATCGATAGATAATAAATTTTCATCGCTGATTTTAAATTAAAAATGTTATAATAATATTAAACTTATGTGTTGAATTTTGAAAATATGGTTACTAATGCAAAATTATGGTTTAATACCATGAAATTTATATATATATATATATATATATATATATATATATATATACATGTACATATATAAATATATAAATATTCGTTTCTACCGGCCGTCCCCATGACCGCCTATGTTTTCCACGTCCATATTGACAGCAGGCGAAAAATTTTATTTATAAAATGCGATTTGCATATTTGCTAGTAGAAGAATTCTCTAAAAACAATATCTCTCGTCAATAACCAAACCGCAGTTCTCACTAATCATATTTTCTTGGATGCAAAGCTGCTCTAGTGCGTTTTGTCAATATCATAACCACATTTGATAAACGGATTTTTTTCAATGATTCTTTTTTCTTGGCATGCATACCCTACCAGACGACGACGCTGTTAGAAGTGTTTTTTTTCCAATTTCACTTTGAACTGTTATTTTGCAAGATGGCATTTTTTTCCAAGTTATCTCTATCAGGTTTTATGAGAACAATATTTACTTTAAAATTAATATATACATTTCTCAAGTAATCTATGGCTCATATCAGTTTATTGGCAATTAACACCCTAATCAGCATTTTTAATACGATGGTTTTGATTTATTTGTAGTTATGAACGTAAAATTATTGTTCATCCCTGGCGCGCAATTTAATCATTAACAGGTTTTCTATACCTGGCGCGCTATTTAATCATTAGTAGGTTCCAAAAATAACTTTATAAACAATATAATGAAGTGGTGCGTATTAAAAAACATTGTTGCACCTGCTTAATGCCAGTTATAAAAAAGTTTTTGAGTAAAATTAATATGCTTCCTCCAACAACCTTGGCACCTTGAGCATTAAAATTTTCTACAACGTTCCTCGTTACCTCGTAGATTAAACTTTGCATATATCTAGAAATGTTTAAACTTAATTCTTGTAACTTACACATTAGAGACCATGCTATGAATTTAAAAATAATATTTCTATTATTCTTGGTTGCTCCAATATCTGAGGAATAAAGTTATTGGGCACAATTCGCGTGGTCGCCAAATACATGATCAATATTCAAGATATTTTCCGCTCAATGTTTAATTTTTTTACCTAAACTTAATACTTGTTGCTTCTAATGACAAATCGCGAATCGCTTTTAACGATTTTACGTGAACCAATAAGATTGCAAGTATCTTTGGTTAATGCTAACAATGTATTACAGCAATTTCGTAAAATATGATAATTACATTCTATTTTTTCCACTGTAATGTACAAATATGGCTATAAATCTAAAAAATGTCTCTATCAGAAATAATTTTTCATAAATGAGCTTTCTGACCGAATTTTGAAATACCTCTAATATGTATAATTGACTCTAAGGCGGAGTGAGGTATTTATTTTTTGCTTGAGCGTAAATTACAAAACATTTATTTTAACACCCAAATATGGTAACTTTTTTGTATGAAAGAGAAGAGCAGCAGCAAAAGAGCATTGTAATTTATTCTATATGACTTTTTTTCTATATATCCATCAGCCGCTACCAATATCGTAGTTATTACATAAGCGTCAACAGTCCCAATAGATATTGCATAATTTTGATTCTTCCTTCACCGCCATTGTACAGTACATTCAAGACCGATTTACCATCAGTCAAATATCTAATTATGAAGACGACTATAAAGTTGCCGAAATATCTTTGGAATATTCAAAGTGGCTGATATGGTTCTAAATGGCTATAGTTCCGGCTTTGAGGACTTTAAAAAATCGATACATTTAACAACACGACATCGTGATCTCACATGAGTTATAACCAATCATGTACTTTTTCGGTCAGGTTTCTGTTCTTATTTATTGTTTTTTAATATTGTAAATAAATATTTTTAATTGACAAGTGACTATATATCTCTATTAAAATTAAAAAATCGAAATTGTTGCAATTCATATTTTACTTAGATTAATATCAAATACGGAACTACTGGTGACGAAGGCGATAAATTCTGACACAAACAATAAATACAAGTAATTACCTCATTATCCTGATCAATTTTCTCAATAACAAAAGTTTGGTTCTCCTCAATAGGTGGAGAATATTTTTTGCAAATTAGCGTAGTATTCTTCTGAAATCAATTTCCACACAATAAAACCTAATAAATTTAGTTCGTTTAAAAAAAATTATGTGTAGAAAAATATTTAAATGATTGACTTAGAGTCTATTTAGGAAAAACCGAGAAAAAGGAGAAGAAATTTAAAATAGACTGATTTATTCATTACCTCGTATTTCATCTTCCTAGGTTTATTATACTTCTCATCTTGGGTTTTTAACAGTAAACAATGAGCTTTTTTGGCGTAAGCAATCAGTTTAAAGAAACAACATGAAGTTATATATAAAAACCTAAAAATTGGCAGCCTTAAATTATGACCACGTAGATTTAATTTGATTACTGAGTCTTGTCCCAACAATATTAAAAACCAATACAAAAATATTACATTAAAATACTTAACGCTTACTATAGATGATAGTAAATTACTCGAGTGACGAAACTCTAACATTAAAGAGAGCGTCGACCGTATGACCTCTGACGATCGTGTAGTCGCCTATATATTTCTGTAAAGGCTTTATATCAATTTATTTTTAAGATGTCATAGACTATAAGAGCATTTAGTACATAATTTTGCGTGATTTGAATACACGTTTATAAAATAAATCCGGAAGGTTTGGACACTTTACGTGATAATTTTAATGATAATTGGTTTCTTAATATACTAAATATAATTTTTGTTATAAATGAGCGTACTAATCGAGACACCTCAAATTAGAGAACAGGCAACTATAATAATAAAGATTTTTTCCTGCCACAACCTTAAAATATAACGAGAGTATCCTTCTAATGATACGTTATTTAGAAACATGTATTGCGTATTTGAATAGATTCATAATTTCTAATTAAGCCCGTATCGACATAATTTGTATAAAGGCCCCTTAAGAAAAAATCGTTTAAATTTAAAAAAAATTAAAAGCCCCCGGCGTCAATTTGACATAAAACACTTCTATTATAAAAGTTTAGGTCTATTTATTTAAAAGTTTATCTATACGAACTACATGTTTTGGTTCGTAACCAAACAACATTTTTTGATAAATTATATTCAAAATAGCGATTTTTCCTTTTAGTTTCGATAACAACTTTATGTGTTTTTATTCATATCTTTGGTAGAAATATGGCATGAAAGTACGTCAAATTAAATATTTTCTCACAAAATATGAGAGCCTTTCTTTTTTTCGTGAAAATATAAAGCGGAAGCTGACTCGTATAAAGTGGTCAATTTAAAAGTAACTTGATAGGCAAGTAGTGAAATACTAATATTGTCATATCTCGGAGAAAAATGCTGAAGTCGGGCAATAAAAACTTCAAACGAGTTTTTTTGAATTATTACCAGTCCGTTAGAACCCCCAGTATCTATTACTTCTCTAAAATATTCTTTTCTTATTGAAATTTCGAGCAATCATAGAAAAGTTTCGCCCTAAAATTGCTTCTTATCAGAATATGGATAATTATTCTTATTGATTTATTGATTTTTTTATGTATTATTTCCGAATATAATAATGGATTAGATAGCCATCTGATGTGCTCTCTCTATTTTAGGCTTTTCCATTTTAATTCTTTCAATATTATTCTTTTTTTTTTACAAACACTTATTTGTGTCAAACTTCTACGCTTATATTCCATATATTTTGAAAATAAAAAAATAGACCCACTTTACAATAGAGTGCATAAAACGGAAGAGGTGAAAATAGACTCACTTTACAATAGAGTAGATAGAACTGATTTGGAGTCCAAAAAAATGCTAATTATCAGAAATCCATGGAATATTGAAAATATTTTAAATTTTTGAAAGATAAATTTCACAAAATAATTATAAATCTAAATTTATTTATTCACTACTAAATGGCCTGGAAAAAATTGCAGTTTTATATAAATATACTAGGGTTCTACTCCGACTTCATAAGGGTCAATTAAAATAATTGATTAAGGTTTTTAATATGTATTTTGCTGATAAACGCAGTGTAGAACATTTTTTAAAGAACTTATTTCTGCACTCAGCGTGTCCATTTCCCTCTCTAGAAAACTTTTAAGTTAACGTAAATTATAAGGCAAGTTTTATCTCCATAAATGCTTAAAAATTTCGTAAAATTTTCTTTATATAGCAATATTATATATGACCATTTATTTTAATTTATATTAAATCAGTTAAAAATATTGGTGGTTTAAAATAACTATTATTACATATCATTAGTTATGTTTTGAAATACAAATATTATTTATAAAATATAATGTTTATTCTGCATATTGAAATCGTATTTGTTTACGAATGTGGTGAAAAATTCGAGTCAAAAGACTAAACCATTAAGAGAATCGTTACTTAATAACTTACCAGTTAATACTATGTCCAATAAATGTTTCTCTTTACACTCGTTCACTGTGATTTTAATCCCAAACACAAGAAGCAATCAGTATGTTCTTTATTCAAAATAATAGCCTTAATATTTGATGAATTTACTGGACTCTTTTAAGTGAAAATTTGTAAGATGATTTTGAAATCCTTAAATAAGTCTACTGGAATACTCATATCATGTAAGTTATTTTATTCGTTTGGCATAAAAGTAGCCTTCAGTCAAAAATCGAAAAGAATGGAAATGTTTTTCTAGAAACTCATTTTTCATGGAATAAAATAATACATATTTTTACTGAAATTGTTAACATGTTATAATTTTCGTATTTCACCACTACAGACAAGTAAAGAGGATTGACCTTATGAGAGTTTTTCATATATTTTAGACAAATTTTTATTTTAATACGGTGAATTAACGATTTGATCGCTTTAAAAAAATGTATTTAGAAAGGTGTCACAAAAATAAAATTGAAAATGAAAATAATTTATTTCACGAGACGACTTGTCTCGTAAACTGTATAAGATAGTACCAATCCAATTTCTACTTCTCGTCGTAAGTATAATTCCACTTAAAAATGAAATAATTATTAAATAACTATTAAATATTTTTCAATATTAAACGTTTAACATATATGTTTTACAATAAACATTTGAATGTATAAACACGAAGATGGATAGGTTTTAAATTTTAACTACTATTATATATACAAAATGTGAAAAGAGAAAAATATTGGGGAAAAATGAATGGACTGGAAAATATTCGAATAATGGAAAAAAATATTTTTTTTTTTTGGAGAGTATGTAGTTTTCTTTTCCTTTGTGTCTAGGATTTAATTAGCTAATCACGATCCATTAAAAATAGTTGGAAGGCAAATAATACATTATAAAATATGGATAACTCTGCAGAATAAACAGAAAGAAAATATTCAAAATAATTTTACAGACAAAATATCAAATTGATATTAAAATGTAGTAACCTAAACAAAGGCATTAATAATTACCTACAAAAATAGATGGGTGAATTTGAAAGTGCGTGTTATGTAAGAGCTAGAAAGATATTAAAAATAATAAATATTCTTTAAATAAAACTGGTGAATTTTTCATATTAAATTTTATAACAATAAAAATAAAAACAACTAACAAACTCTTGCTTCACGTTTAATATTTAATTAAGAATTACTGCAATGGAATTCATTTCCAGAAGAGATCGCACTAGATCGGTTTGTATCCAGGGTATTTTATTCTTACCTTGTGGGTACAACATAATTAAAAAAATAATAATAAATTTTTGCATCCAACTTAAGTTAATCTGGCGTTTATCTTCACCCCTATCGAAACAAAAATTAGTTCTAATTTATTAAGACACACGTGAATTGTATATGTCCATGATTAATTAATCATATTTTTCTATAACCTTGTTTATACTTAAGTTTGGTATGTATAAAGGCTTTCAGCTATTCACACTTATTACTTTGTGAGTGAATATTTAGAGGGAAACTATTCACGAATATTAAATTCGAAAACCGATTTGTGTCGTTCCTTTATTTATTATTGGTACCTATTGATAAGTTAAATATTTTTAGTTGAAAGAACAAGATTTGTGTACACAGTTCCTATATTTAGAGTCATCATCCTAGATTTAGAGTGATATAATAGATAATCGTGGCAAATACAATATTTTGTCTCACTTGTGATATACTCGTATGAACTACAACAATTCTAGATTCATAGGTGTCATGATAGACTTTGTGATATACAAATCTAAAAACGACAATTTTTTACCCAAATCATCATTTTTAACGACTTTCTTGAGTATATTTATAGCCCATTATAGAGTTCTTTTGAATAATATTCTAGACGTAAAAAAACAAATTTCAGCTAGAGATTTTTGATTTTAGTCTAAGGAAGTATAAATAAGGTATTAATTCCTAATCCTAATATATATCTAATTTTGGTCAAAACCTAGAAACCCATGAAATATGACCCCCGTGTGGGCGTTCAATGCACGGACAGAGTTTCCACGACAATATGATTCCGGTCGGACACTCGGCTAGAAAATAATACAAATTAAAAAAACTGTTCGATCTGAACATATTTTCATTGAAGCATAATTTTACGAACAATCACATTCTGCCTCAATGGAATATTCAGTTACTAGCTGGGAAACGTAGCATAATAAACTATGTAGCTATGAAATGCGTATTGGTAATCATCGACGAAATTTGTCGACCTTTTTAATTTTTTTAAATATTTAATAGTCTTTTATTATTATTAGCAATTTTTACATACAAATGGTTTCACATACTTTTTACATCAAAATAACATGAAATTGTACATCAGAGCTTTTCATTTTTATTCACTTACAGCTTTTGAAATTATGTTGTAACAATTTAATTGTGCAGTGGTCAATTAAAATTTCTTTTTTTAGAAATTTTCAAAATAAAGAAAAATGATAAAGAACTTATCGATAACATTACTTTTAATTCTCTATGTCTAACAAAATACGTTACCCTTTATTTCCTCTCTACAATTATTTAGACAATTACACATTTTTTTTTAATTTAACATTTTTTGAATGATCATTTATTCTATTTTGCGTGATTGATCTCAATAATTTGGTCACCGCCTACGTCGAATAATGGTATTCTTTGCTGAATTAAGCTTTCCACAATAAGATTTTGGGAAATATTTTGAGAATTTTCTTCGAACTATGGTTTGCGTTCAAAGGTAAATTTAGTTATTCATATATAACCGACACTTTTAATGTCTCCACTTTTGAAAGTATGCTTTTTAAAATAAGGTATATTAAAATATTTTAGTATAGTGAAATATATGAATATATATATCCTCAATAGGAAGTAAAAAATTATTTTTTACCAGTGTTTTTCAGAAAAAATATACATTAATAAGAACGTTTGGAATTGGAAACGTATGTGATGGAGCACTACCGTCCTTCCTGGAAATTGAAATAAAAAAATATTGATAACCTTTCAATACCAAATAATTAGATCAGTTATATGTTTAACATTTTCTATTAGAAAAAATATTCAACTTTAATAGAAAGGTTAACATTTGTGGAAAAGTTTACAAAAAAAAAATGTTTCATATACATTTAGATTACAAAAATTTGAAATCTATATATTCGTTTCGTGTTTATAATTTTCATAGATTTACATTCATGCACGTCTAAGAAATCAATCTTTGTTTTATAGCAGCGAACGTTAAATATATATATATATATATACACATATATATATATATATATATATATATATATACACACACACACACATATATATATATATATATATACACACACACACACACACATATATATATATATATATATATATCTAGTAAAACACGTTTTATCGCAGTAGACTGTCTTTTATTTTAGCAAATTGTCATAGACAGACAAACAGTTTCTACAAAACGATAAGAGATGGCGCTACTATTCACTAATTACATATTTTGATACAACATTATCACAACCCCACTTATCAAAATAAACAACAATTTTATTTAAGTACAATGCCCAATTTACACATAAACTTATAGTGCTTAATAGTACACAGTCCTTTGGTAAGTAAATCGGCAGGCATTTCCTCACTACACAAGTACATAACTTTAATATATTTATTTTTAACAACATCTCTTACATAATGGAATCTCACATCTATGTGTTTTGATCTGTTGTGACTTTGGTTACTTAATGACAACTTTAAAGCACTCTGATTGTCACAATAGATCTGTATTACAGATAAGTTACCAGTTATTTCATGTAACAGGTTTCTCAAATATACTGCTTCGCGAGCTGCCTCAGACAAAGCAATATATTCTGCCTCTGTACTAGACAGCGATACGGACTTTTGCTTTCTGCTTTGCCATGAAATGGCAGATCTCGACATAGTAAAGCAAAAGCCCGTGAAGGACTTCCTATCTATGGCATCGCTGGCCCAATCGCTATCTACAAAGCCCTCTAACTTGCTACCGCCCTTAAAATATTTTAAACAGTAAGTTTTTGTACATTGCAAATACTTAAGAATGCGTTTAGCATAATGCCAATGTGTAAGATCATAGCAACTGTTAAATTGGCTCAAATAGCTAACAGAATAGGAAATGTCAGGCCCGGTTAATACTGCCAAATACATTAATGATCCAATTAACTTCTGATATGGAACATCAGGTACACATTTATCAGGTTTCTCTAAATTTAATTTACACTCTATTGGTGTTTTATGCATTTTACGATCCAACATATTGAACCTAGTTAATAGCTGATCAATATACTGCTGCTGATCTACAGAAATTACATTTTTACTAACATTTATTCTCATGCCTAAGTATTGCCTTACAGGTCCTAAATCTTTTAGCTTAAATTCTGATACTAAAGTATCTTTTAATTTTTTACTTTCAACAGGACAATTCGAAAAAATTAAAAAGTCATCCACATATAAGGCCACAATAATTTTAGCTTCACCTTTAGTTTTTGCGAACAAACAAGGCTCATACTGACTGTTTTTAAAATTTAATTTGCATAGTAAATCTTTAACTCTGTCGTACCACGCAAGGGAAGACTGTTTTAACCCATAGATTGCTCTTTTCAATTTTAAAACCTTTCCCCCACTTTTGTTCATATAACCTTCAGGTAATGACATGTAAATAGTTTCTCTCAAAAAACCGTTTAGGAATGCTGTAGTAACATCCAAATGATCAATACTTATATTCATCTTAACACTGAGAGCAAACAATAATCTGAGCGTTGAATGTCTAACCACGGGAGAGAATGTGTCCGTATAGTCAATTCCAGGTTTCTGCGAGAAACCTTTTGCCACCAATCTAGCCCGAAACCGCACATTATTGTTCACATCAAATTTTTGTTAAGCACCCACCTGCACTTCACAATTGTCACATCACCGGGGTTGTCAACGAGCTCCCATGCATCGCTGTCCTCAAAAGACTGCAGCTCGTCGGCCATGGCATTCTTCCACTGTTCACTCTCAGGCCCTGCAAGAGCCTCTGAAAACACTATCTCCTCTAATGCTGAAACAGTGTTGGAAAGACATGTAAAACCATACCGTTCAGTTGCTTTCCTGGAACGCTTTTCAGGTAATTCTGGTGTCTGTTCTGGGGTTGATGTCGTCTGGACTTCTGTGTCTAATATGTCTGTGGTTGGAGATGAAGTTTCCGTTATTGTTTCATTACTCTCCTCATACACTGAAGAATAATCTGATGGGCAGTCTTCTGTCTCTGAAATATGAGACGATTTATCCCCCACTGAAACTGTGCTCTCTTTTTCTGTTATCTGCAAGTGTCTCTTCGTTAGGAATCCAGATAGCTGACTTGTTGCCTGTTTCTTTAAGCTCTGATTCATTTTCCATCACGATGACATCTCTACTTATAACAAGACTCTTCTTCGCAGGATTATACAGCCGGTAACCGTTGACATCTTCACTATATCCCACTAAAATGTGCTCCATGGCTTTCTTATCCCATTTCAAACGACGTCCCTTGGGGATATGCACCATGACTTTACTTCCAAATAAACGGATGTGACTGAGATCTGGTTTCTTCCCATACCACAATTCGTACGGAGTTGTCTGAAGTCTTGAAGCAACGGATCTATTCTTCAAATAGACAGCAGTGTTAGCTGCCTCTGCCCAAAATCGTTTATCCAGCTTTGCATCATACAATAGACTTCTAGCCTTCTCCACAACTGTACGGTTGACTCGCTCACATAAACCGTTCTGTTCAGGCGGATAATTATTTGATTTTTGATGAATTATGCCCTTTTGTTTCAAATAATTATCAAACTCCTTATTGCAAAGTTCAAGTCCATTATCTGAACGTATCATCTTTATTTTCTTATTCAATTGATTCTCAACCAGTGTTTGGAAGTCTTTGAATTTGCTGAGCGCCTCACTTTTATTCTTGATGAAGTATATAAAAGTCATCCGACTGAAGTCGTCTACAAACAGTATGAAATATCGAGCACCATTCAATGACGTGGTTTCCATTGGTCCACAAATATCTATGTGAACTCTTTGTAATAATTCTGTGCTTCTCTCACCAACATGCGAAAAGGCTAATCTTGTTTGCTTTCCTTCGCAACAAGTTGTACACTGATATTTGGTTATGTCAAAATTTTGTTCATATGATAAACCATTCATAATATTTCTCATCTTGTTCATGTCTTGACTATTTAGGTGTGCTAATCTTCTGTGCCACAGATTTCCACTAACTGCTGGTGCGGCCAACATACAAGTCTGTGTTTCTAGCCTCAACTTGTAAACACCATCTGACAGGTCGGCAGTAGCAATCAAAACATCATTCTTGTCTCGAATGTAGCAGTGTTTTTCATCAAATATCACATTATTTCAGTTTTTAATCAGTTCACTCACGGATAATAAATTTGTTGTCAAACTGGAAACGCACAGCACATCCTTCACTGTAATTTCAAATTTCAGTTCTGAAACAATGTCGACGTCTCCAGAACAAACTACTGGCACTGTAGATTCATTTGCAACCACTATTTCTGGTAAACACGGTGATCGGTTCATGTTTTTTACCCAAGATTCGTTCACCGTCATATGGGCGCTGGCGCCTGAATCCACGTACCATTCAGTTTTATTGAACTTTCCCTTCAGGAAAACGACATTAAAAACATATTTACTATTGTTTTTCTTCAATAAAGGGCACTGATTTCGATAATGACCATTTTCTTTACATTTGTAGCATGTAATTATTTTTGATGAATCTGTCATTGCTGCTGTCATTTTCTTATTTGATACTGACGTTGAAGGACCGGGACTGCCTTTATTTGACTTATTGAACGAATGATTATTTTGCGCTGCAAATGCAGCACCTGCGTCATTGTCTCTGGTCACTTCCATGTCGAGCAATTTCGACTTTATGACATCTGCAGTTATCGAAATGCCCGAATGTTCAATTGCCATTATCATGGAAGAATAAGGATCTGACAAACCTGCTAATAATAATAAACCCACCCATTCATCGGTGATTGTAAAACCTGTGCTGTTCAACCGTTGAGCTGTCTCGACCATTTGAGTCACATATGTAGCCATTGAATCACAATTATCTAGCCGAATAGAAATCAAATGTCGCAGCAATGTTATTTTGCGTGAGAAACCGGAGTCATCAAACATGGTCTTCAATGTAGTCCATAATTCTGCTGCGCTCTTGGTATTCTTAATATGCACATACAACGATGGGACCACAGTAAATATTAGCTTTGCCTTCGTTTTTGCGTCGTCTGCTGGCTTAACTTCAAAACTTGCCGTTGGCTTGATGTACTTGTTCATTCCTTCAAGAACCAACAAATTTTCAGCCGCGAAGCTCCACTCATCATAATTTTCTCTTCCTTTTAGTTTAGGAACACTGGCAATATAGTTCGTAGTCATGTTTCCGCGATATAACTTTCACAAATTATCTATTTTTACGAAAATAACTGATAATTTAGCACAGAGTACGCCCATAACCTCTAGTAAAACACGTTTTATCGCAGTAGACTGTCTTTTATTTTAGCAAATTGTCATAGACAGACAAATAGTTTCTACAAAACGATAAGAGATGGCGCTACTATTCACTAATTACATATTTTGATACAACATTATCACAATATATATATATATATATATATATATATATATATATATATATGATAATAATAATTATAAGCATTTTAAAATACTCTTCGAACCAAAATAAAATAACTTATACCAATTTCCGGAAATTAATTATTTTGACTAAATTTAAAATTCAACCTAAACCCATTAGTGTATATTAACCATCAACTAAATTCCAAATCTAACTAAATTAAATACGTGCCTGTCGTGATTAACCAAAATTCGTCGCAAAGCCTCCCTGGTTTTGCATTAGCCACCTTGTCCTCCATAACCGCTTATTCTACTAAATAAATAACAAAATAAATTAATTACTGAATACATCGTCCTTGCTAAGTAATATTTAGTCGAGTTTGGCCGCAGCGTTTAATACCACCGGCCATAAATTGCCACTCCGTCAAAGAACGCTCCTATTATGGGACCCGCGGTCCTGGGACACCGGAGGATACATACAAATGTATACAAACCTTTACCCACATATTCTGAACATAACATCTTTATATGCAAGTAATACGCAATTTTTACATACCGGAAACGAATATTTCGACGAGAATACCTTGCCAAAAATGTCAAATTATAAGAGCTTATGGCTCTGAAACAATTAAATTGTGTATTGTTTAATAGATTGAGTAGCATAACAAAAAATAAATAAATGTTCCCCGAACTCCTATCCCATATTTTATTACAAAAGAAAGAAATTCGGTCATTAGAAACTATTACCATCTGGCTGATGATATTATACGTAGTATGTTTTATTTTAAAAATACATTTTTAAGATATTATCGCCATCCATTACTAATTTGATAAACTTTATTAAAATAAATACGGTAATAGCATAGTTCTGCTCTCGAAGTTACGGCGAGCTTACCACTGTTTCCCTTTAAAGGGTTCTTTTGTTTTTATTTACCATACAAATGTTTGTTCTTGCTGTATTTGTGGGAATGATAAAAGTTTCTTTCTATCTTTGCCTTTATACTGGTTCGGGTAATATTTCAAATCTATTCACTGTTCTATATTTTTATTTATCCAGGTCATAAAGCAATAAATTTATTATATTATTTTTTATTTCTTGATAACCCCATGCCCCATTTACAGGTTTACCCTAAATGCTGGGCTTATGGAAGGACATATGACAAATGGTTATAAAACAATAAAGAATAAGATAATACCCATGCGTAGCAATTCAGCAAAAATCAAATACAATTTCACAGTAATTTGGATAAATCCAAATTCAGTAAGTAATCAGTCGTCAACTATCAAGCAAGTCCATAACCACATTTCTGAAGCGGTCGTTGATATAGAAAAGATATCCCGACTGGGTGAATATCCCAATACTGCGTTGAACAATAATGTGAGTGTACGGAAGACAAATGGACTCTGTATAATATTTAGGCGCGCTGGAGACAGGTAAAATAAACAATGACATCATCCTCTCATGTAGCGGCAAACAGCATAAAGGGCCACCAATCTCCAAAATCACGGGGTTATCAACGTATTAATTTAATAATTAAAAAAAAAATGCATGATCAAATGCAATTTCCGTCGGAGTTGAACAGAATTATATCCGAATATAACTATTATGAAATCTATGGGAAATAACTAAATGTAATACCCGTACATTTTATAATACAATACTTTTCAAATTTTTTAAATATTTTCTCTAGCATATAGATATTAGTAGCTTCATACAGAGACCAGATGACTATATTGGGTTCAAATTTTCAAAGAACTAAAGAGTTAAATAATGTAATGATATATTCAGTGTTTTGAAAATGGCGGAAATTCCCTAAGGCTCCGTCCAACATAATATATAGATGTGTCATAAAGTTTTGAATCAGGAAAAAAATAATAAAAACACAAATTTTAGGGAAAATCTGTTCTAAATATACAATTTTTTTCAGAGGCGTAATCGAAATGTGTGATATTATAGTTTAGCGACAAAGCTCCGATGTTTTGAGAAGATGACAATATTATATTAAATAATAAAGAATACTAACATAATATTAAGATCTAATCAAATTAAACATCATAGAAAAGAAAAAAAATTAAATTTAAAACGAACCAATTACGCTTTAAAAAAATTATTTCAAATCTAACTTTGTTTTATTGTTTTCACATATAATTTGGAGAGTATATATTCAATTTCGACTAATTTATAGTTCATTTGTTATAAACTCTCATCACAAGGTTCGGTTGCCACATTTTCCACTATCTAATGCTGCTCCAACTAAATCGCTTCGGCTGACATTGATTTACAGGTACGATTAGAACGAACGGAGTTTAGCAAAGTACATTCCGTTGTAACATAATTCATATGTGACACGTATATCGGCAAATCGATGCCAAGAATATTGACCTCGGTTAACTAGAGCATTCTCTGTCGACGAGATATTTGTCATGTTGCGTCATGTCTTGCTGACACGACTTACATTTGTTTTCTTGACATGAAAATTGAGTAAAATATTTTGTCTCTAAAATTATACGCATCTTATCTCATTTTATAGATATAACTTCTATTTCTGTAAAACGTTGAAATTAGTTATTCAATTATGACTTTTACTTTTAATAAATTTATTCAAATTTATCCACATTATGAATAAATAAATTACTTAGATGGTAAAATTTTAAATTTCGTGATAATAGTAGAGTGGGAAATAAAATATTTATAGAGTGGGAAATAAAATTATTTATCTCACTGGAAAGTGCTTATTTAAATTTATTTTTAATATTAGGTGTGCGTGGCACAGTACGTACGTAATTACCGATGTAATTTTGTGCGTTGAGCTAATGCTTTTCTTGTATGATGTTAGGGTTCACATTAGACACTTTAGCAATGTTTTGCTGTAAAAGCGTCACTTATTTTTTTCTTTCATGTAAAATGAAAGTTACCATGAAAAAGTAAACGTTACGATAATTAGGAGTAGGAATAATTTCTTTCAAATTTTTTTTTTAATAAATTATTATACTATTAAATTATGAATACTAGGGATATAATTATTAAAGTATTATACAAGTATTACTTAAAAGCTTTCAAGCACAAGGTTTCATATACTTTTAGGCACTTATATACATCTAAGGCAGACCATTTCTGGTTAAAATATTTACGTATATTAATTTTCCACAACGTCATTATAATGCTTACAATATCTTTCAGAAGCGTAAAAACAAACCAATTATAAAAAATGTACAATTCCACATGGCAATAGATTTTATCAATTTTTAGGTTTTTTCGTTTATTGATGGTTTAAGACGTTCTATTACGTCGAATTTCAAGATTGCAGGTGGACTGGAAGTACCCTAAAGGTTGTTATGATGAGTGAGTAAAGGCGACTTTGAATAAAATACGTTGAGTAAGACTGACTTTGAATAAAATACGTTTTAAGAGGCCACACGTTTTTTTGTTGCGTGAAGCAATAAACTTTTTCAGCAATATAAAGCTATAAAACTTAGAATAGGATATTAATTACATCTTGACATCTCAAGTGTTTTCTGAGAAGGAAGTGTTTGATTGCCTCTTTAAAGCGTTCTTTAAAATGGCGGTTAAAGCCCTTTTCAAAGTCAAATTTCTTTACCCAGTTTGACTAGTAAATGGACAGTTAAGTGATCCTAGAAGGGTTCCATTTTTTATATAGAAAATAATATTATATAAAATTATACCAAAATAATAAACTATTAACTATAAAATAATATAGCATAAATTATGAAATATTTTATATTAAAAAACAAAAAAAATTACGTAAACCCAAATGATACTAACAGGGTTCCGTTTTCATTGTGAAGGACGGAACTCTAAATACGTAATTTGATCTTAAATTAACAAATAAAAATAAATACCAGTAACAATACACCCTGCAAACACCCTGTCAACTCAATATATCCACATCCCCACACACGTAACGTAAACTGTACTGCTAGTTGCCTACATCTGCAGAACAGAGAACACAACATTCTACAGTTTCACGACGGAGTAGAATAATTAAGTTTAATTCGTTCATTACAGATGTAAATATGCCGATAAGGACGCGGACAAAGGAGGCTTCGCTTAGGCGCGAAGGTTTAAGCGTCACACAGATAAAAGACTGCGCATTACGCTTTAAGGTTGTAAGTACATGTGCATACGTATTGTGGAGAATGAAAGTTTACTGGGGAAGGCAAATATGGGAGAGTACTCTGGTAGCATTTGTACTGTTTTTTTGCGAGAAGTGTACGACTTTTTCGTTTTTTCCTTCCTCTTTTATTTAGGCGTAGTTGAAAATATCTGTTAAAATAGATAATTACGTTGGATAGTTTATGATTAGTAACCAAAATAACAGTCGTCGCCGTGGTGTAATGTGTTGATCACAAGGCATACGGCCTTTGATGATGCGGCACACCGCGGAGACCCCGGTTCGGTTCCCGGCAGTTCGTCGAACGGTGCTGGATTGGTGTTATGGTTTGGTGTAAGAGATTACTCTCATAGCAATAATTTCGCCATATGTATCAAATAACCACACTAAAGTAAATAAATAATAACACGAGTTACGGTAAAAAATAGCAACAAATTTATTTTATCACAGTAACATAAAAAAGAGAATTTCATAAAATTATATATATATATATATATATATATATATATATATATATATATATATATATTAAAACGACAACAGAAATTTTGTTTCATTTTTTGTCGTGTACATTGTCAATCACATTTTCTTTTTTTCAAGTCACGTTATTTATACATTTAGTTATTATTTGGCTTCCATATTTATCAGTTAATTTAGCGAAACATGATTTATTAAATTGGGTTTTCACAAATCTCTCTCGTATGTAGAATTTCAAACTATTGTTTCTTTAGGCAGTATATTTGACATGGCAACATATTTTTGATGATAAATCTCATTCAATAATAAGCGATCATAGTTTTCACTCATTGTATAGGATGTGCAATTTGTAATTATATTATTATGAGTGTGGGATTAAAGTTTTTTTAACAATGAAAAAGTTTAGAAGCAAAACTTAATCAGGTGTTCATTTCATTTTATTTATCAGACGTAATTAGAAACCATATTTCGAGTATATTTAATTAGAAATAAAAATTTTGATAATTTTTCAAAAGCTTTTAAATGTAGTAGTCGATTTCGCATAGAGATAATTTATGGAAAATAAATGTCATTAGAATATTGAGTGTAGGAAAATTTTCTTACAAGTGTTACAACCGATATAGTGCACCTTTGGTAATAAATGCACTAATGTGTATTTTTTTATTAAACAATAAGGAAATGGATTTTTTTTCTCTACTGTGTCTATATTTCCTTATTATTATATTGGTAGGACCGGGATTTGCGAGATTGTCCCGGAATTTATGTTGTCCCGCATCCAGAAATATAATAAGTGTGTCCTTGAAATGTAAAAAGTTGCGGTTATTCTTAAAGATTGTCTTTGTCATTATTTAATATAAAAATATCTTGCCATTTCAGTATACAGTACTACAATTATTTTTTACTTATTTCATAAAAATAACTGAACACCGCCCTCTGTGATTTGTACTTCGAATTTCGACATTCATATCAATGAACTCCACATACATAATCATGGAGGTACTTATATAATTTGACCAATGGATGTCGTTAGTTAGTTAATCAAACATAAATTACAGAATAGAAGTATACTCTTAAAGGCATAGAATGAAGAATACAAATATTCGATGTGAATGCAATCTCAAAGGAAATATATATATATATATATATATATATATATATATATATATATATATATATACATATGAACTATATGTAAAATATTCTTTGAGAATAACGAAATGGATTTAAATGTTTTAGAGAGTAGATGAATATTTAACAAAGTCAAATTGAAATTAAAGATGTCTAGTAGCAAAAAGTGTATTTGTATTATTAAAAATTTCCAATAAAAACCAATCATCTGTCAGACAATTTCCAATTGGAAGCGCTCCAGCTATATTATTATCTTGATTCTGACTTTTTCATAATTTGTTGAAATGCGTTGTCCTGTGGATGCATTGCTATTTAATAAGAGTAATTTTGTTATATTTAATGTTTTTTTTATTAAAATGAAGAAGTCGGTCAAAAGAAAAAAAAAGAAAAATGACATATTTCTGGAGAGAATGGGACAAGAAGCACAAGATATTAGGGTTGATCAATTTTGTTTTCCAATTCGATTCGACTCGCAATTTTGAATTACAAAAACAGGTATTATTTTGGAATTTCCGAATTTTCTTGAAATATAATGTCCTTCAAAATTGCTCTTTAGGTTTATAAATAACATAATATTTAGTCTAAAAAACTGGTTGCCAAACCATGTATCACAGTCATTAAGGGTCTAATGAATAACTAATTTCTATAATTTTTTTGTAATCCCTTCTAATCCTTGCAACATTGATAAGGTAGAATTAGTACTATAGTTAAGGAAACTTAAATATTTGAACAACTTTTACGGTCTGCATTTAATTAAATTTCACGGAATAATAACGTACCATTTTTGTAAACAGTAACACGGGGACAAGGCTTGGTACAAAACAAAGGCACTCCATTTCAGATATGGGTATATTCATAAATAAATATTTCCCAATTCAGAAACAATTTCTTTTATTTCCTTTTTAATTTTATATTGAAAAATTTCAGAAAACCAACCACTATTAAAACACTCATTATAAAATAATAATTTTCGCCCAAATTTAGAGCTTACGGAAAATAAATTGTAAGTCAAGTTCGAGTCGGAAATATATATCTTACACTACCTTGTTTTTGCTGCAACAATTATCACAAATCACGCTTATTGTGTTATTTAATGACATATTAATATTTACCAGATATATATTGCTTATAATTTACAATCATGGCTTAATTTTATACTAAATGGAACGTGTTTAGTGCGAATACAGATAGGGTTATATACATACACTTAAACATTAAAAATTACATATTATTTTTTGTAACTATTCAAAATAGTGATATTATTTTGCACAATGTATGTATATGTATTCCTAATATGTATTTCTCAAGCATAAACACATCATGATTTTTTCAAAAATTATAATATTCAAATATTTGTTAGAATTTTCCTATAATTTTATTTGAATTAAGGGTATGCATTCAAAAAGCGCTGTTAATTTTGATAATTCTCACAAATATATAGGCAAAACATAGGGTAACCCATTCTTGATTTAGTTGCTGCTAGCATTTATCTATGTGGAGTCAATAAATTTGGAATCTAAGTACAGCCGTTCGATATTGACCGTTAGATTCTCGAATTGTACACATTGTACAATTTTACAATTGTACACAATTGTTTACAATGGTACAATTGTAGACAAAGCCAGTGCTTTGTCTCGAAATGATTAAGTAATTTTTTTAAATTTTCTTGAAATTTGACGTTTAAAATTATTGTTTTACCCTAAATTGAATTATACAGTTATGCCCAAGTGTTTGCTGATATAACTTTCCATAACTATTGATCATGAGTTACGCATTAATAATAAAATGCTTTATTATATTTATGCTTTTCTGTTTATTGATCGAGAATCATTTAAATTTTGTTACAAGTTACATGTGTCTTTATTTTAAAACTTCTTCCGTTACGTTTTTCTGCAACGATATGAAGGAGTCACAGACTTGTTAACAAAGTATTTATAACCAAAATGTAGGCTATCCTAAATTTTTACGCACTATTACTCGTAAATACTAAGTTGTAGGAAAGTATATGAGTTAAATAAATTATAGGAAATTTTATAATCTAGAAATATTATTTTTCCGTTTTCATCATACTGTCAGCACAATTTATGAAATATTTGCCTTTAACTTTTTCTTCTTTTACAAATATGAAATATTTTGTTTTTATTATTTTTTATATTTTGTTTTATTTATGAAGCATTTCGTTTCGTGTATCATTTTGATTATGAACACTAGCTCTTAGAAATTAGTAACATAAAGATACGAACTAATGAATGATCGCGAACCCTCAAAAGAATAGAAGTTACCAACCTAAGTTATCTAAACATACCAACACTAGACGAATATGTGCGACATGGATAAATGCTATGTTTTCTATTCTTTACCAGCATCAAAATGGTGCTTTAAAGTTTTGAATGAAATATTTAATTATCGAAAAATGTATTTTAACTAATTGAGCACCATTTAATTTCGGCTTAAAATAAATTATCAGAATAAGCTAAAAGTAAATTTTGTCTAATTCTACATAGGCTAAATTTCATAGGAATATAAAATAATTTCAAAATTGAATATTAGTTATTCAACTTTAGAAACGTTTTGATCATTAAGATTTTTTTAATTGGAATCGACAGTTCAAGGAAAACTTGCCTCTTTCGACTTTTCTAAAATTTCTGGAGTAAAAAAATTATTTAGTAAAAAAGGGATTGGTCACTGCAAAATGATATTTGAAGGACGATTGTGAACGTCGCTGACAAATCGGAAATAACTTTGAAAAGTTAGTCAAAGACTTTACTTTTACTTCAAGCGCATTGACAAATGAGTAACTTCGCTTTCTGGCGATCGAATGACATTTTAATTGGTCAATATACGAATAGTATGCACTTCAATCAAATTATCAAAAATGTGGGTTGGTAATGTAAAGCTTCTTTCATAAACTTTTTTTGACAATGTTTAATTTATTATCAATTTACCCAATTGGAGCGGTCTGAATGTTAATGCTAAATCCGGTATTTTTGTGAAATGTTTAAAACTCGTGAAACGTTGATAATATGTCAAAAATGGTTAAACAATTTTTTGTCTAAAATAATTTTTATTTCTTAGAGAAAAATTTTAATGTTAGACAAAAATAAATTTATAATTTCGTCACCCTGGTATGTTGGGTTCAACACAAGGCATAAGAATTTTGACGGCAAGGCGCACTGTGGGCACCCGAGTTCGATTCCTGGACGCTCGTCGAGCAAGACTGGACTGGTATTCTGGTTGGTTATAAAATATTGCTCTCGTAGCAATAAGTCTGCCATATGTGTATCAATTAGATACATTAGAGTAATAAATAAATGAATAAATTTTCTATAATTTCCTTCATGCAGCATTTTTCGTACCAGCATAAAAAAATTTAAATTTTATTACGTAATTTTTTTCAAATTATTTTGCAAAGTAGTAGTTTTCGAAATAATTTTAAAAAATGTATTAAGAAACATCAAAATAACCATCAGCAATAATACATAGCATTTTATTTTCTTTAATTGTTGTTACAAAAACCTTTTCGTGTAATGAAAACTATAAACAGCGTCTCAACATCACAAAAACCGTTTTTGTCAAATATCTCATTTAGTATCTATGGCACGTGAAAATATGTAATTTTTACTTTCAGTTAGTACTAAATCGCTTACAATTTTTTTTCAACACTTTTGTTTCGGTGTCAATGGTGAATGAGACACCGTTGTTGTTTTCAAAATAGTTTTTCCAAATGTGTTATTAGTTTTACCTCACTAATTATTCATCGCAATTTAGTTTATGCTACTTTTAACATTATCTTATATTTTCCATAAAAGTTACTTAAATTTTTGTAAGAATGAATTTGTAAAATATACTTCATCATATGAAATTATGAAGAGAAAAAGTACAAGTAAATATGACATTCTTGATGCATCCGCTTTTAATTAGAATTTATTAATTATAAGTTTATTTTTTCCTAAATAGTAATTAAATTCACAATTAAATTAAACTACAAGATGTAGCATTATTTCTACTTTCTTTAAGTTCTTTACTGAAAATATCTTAGCTAATAGTACACCTGAAGATGTTATAATACAACAAAACCTAGGTCGTAGTAAAGAACTTAAAGAAAGTAAAAATAATACTACTTCACGTAGTTTCATTTAATTGTGAATAATATATACAAAATTAACGCCAATATATTCAGTAATTAAATTGATTGAAATTCAACATGATATCTACGAGTGTATATTAAAAAAGAGTAAGTGAAAAGTTAAGTAAAAAGTGTAAAACATGCACAGTGAAAATCCAAATAAATAGTAGAGAAATTGAAATCCAACATTAAGTATTATATTTTTTGAAATAAATAATCTCCAAGTTTAAAATCTGAAAAATGCTAAAAATCAAAAGGAGAAATATTAAACTATTCTAGTTACATTTATTAAAAAATGTGTTTAATAAACATTTAAAGAATTTTAGTCTACAATTCTTTTTAAACCGATTCAGCTTATCATTCATTATTATTGATAAAAGGGGTGCACCGCTATTTTTAGAACTGCGTCTAAACTATAATTTAAAAACTTAAATGCGGTTAAGAATTAAAAGTGTAGCACTAAAAATACTGATAGTTGATAATACGTCATTATTAAACTAATTACTTATAATGTCTCTAAAAGGAACTCTTCAATGTACATTTCTAAGTTAATAAATATTTTATATGCATTTCTTTTTAATTCTGTTAGTACTTAAATTATTTGTCATAACTTGGGTATATTCTTGAACATCATAACATTTTGTTAGAGAAACTCTCGAAAACTAAATAAGGTTAACGAATGCTCAAAGCAGCCAATAGTAAAACATATTTTGTTTTGAATTAGACACACGTAACGATACGTAAAATCAAATAAACTCGTAGTTTTAGGGAATTAATTATTTACAAACTAAATTATTAAACGGAAGCCACAACAGTCCATATTGCGTACTGGGGAAACCACGAAAATTTCTGCATTGAGTAAAATCATCCTGACCAATTTGACCTAACCGGAAGTCCCCCCGGGAACACTGAGAAAACTTGTAATTCGATTTTATAGCCAATATTAGATTATTCACTCCAGTCAAATGGATTCAATTTCCTTATTCACTTGTTTCATCAAAAATTATATTTCCTGACTAAAAGGCCTAGCAAACCAATGTGTGTTTTTGTATGTACCGCATCCACTTTTTTATTTATTCTTCTTTGAAATTATTTCTTTTAAATGAGATAAGCGGCTTTGTTCACCGAATATCCGATGCTCCTGCTGAATCCGTTCAAATATTAGAGCCAATACCAACTGCGACTACAAAATACACATTTTGTTATTAAAATTACTCATTTACCATTTACAAAGACATTATTCGTTAAACAATTTTGAAGAAAAGAACTTGGCTACCATGAATATTGCAACAATTGAGTTAATCTCATTCTCTTGTTGTGCAGATGCAAGCTTAAATTGATTAAATATTCTTAAACTTCTTTCCTTCGGTAATCATTTCGGTTGAAGAAGAAATTAAAACAAAACTTCTGGTCTGTCTGGGTATATTGACTTGGCCTCACTCTTAATGATTATTTACTGGATAATACCTTTTTAGTCATGAATTCGAGACCTCCCTATAAAGGTGGTCGAAAGTTCCCACATATTTTATTATAAGGTATAAATAAGCCGAAGTGCGCTCAGTTAACGGATGTTAGCATTAATTTCTTCAAAAGAATTGTGACAAACAAAATTGTTTAAAATCTACATCAGTACGGAGTCTTCTACGTTGTGATTTAATGTTTATCAATAGATATTAACCTCACACGCGCTGATGTCAATGGCTTCGTGAAGAACAAATTTGAATTTTAATACCAAACTAGAACTGAATAACAAAAAAGGAAATTCTAAGCATCTGGTTTAATGTTATGTGAGTTGCTTTCAGATACAGTGAATGCTGAAATTTACTATGAGTAAAAACTAAATAATACCAAGTACCAATAATACCAAGTAACATAAGTAAGAAGTAGATTTTCTGCCTGATAATGATGGACAATATATCTTGATACATACTTGTCAAAAAATTATGGACACTCAGGGCCATGTTCTGTTTATATATCAACCTTATACTATACTCCAGATTTGTTTACAGAATAAACAAATATGGTGTATAGTATAACTTATATATAGAATAACTTAGTTATAAAATACTGTTATTATAATAGAGGGGTTGTAAAAATTCTTACTAAATTCTAGAAAGTAAAACATTGTTAAAATAATTATATATATATATATATATATATATATATATATATATATATATATATATATATATATATATATATATATATCAAGGAAAAACACAAGGTAAAAGGATTCTAATCATTGATCGATAAGATTGAATCCTTTGGTATTGATTAATTTGAAATAGTAATTAATTATAACGTTTTCTTCAAACACTTGTACGTTAACTCTTATTAACGTCACCATTATTTCTTCACATCATCACTTACTGAGTAACTTCAAATATTCTATAATACTTAGTAAAAATATTGTGTGTCATTAAGAGAATATTTATTAGTCTTTATTATAAAATGACTTAATTTATTTCTTGGGATGATGTTAATATATTTTTTGCAATTTTTGCTTCAAATTTTATATTTTAATCAATGAAAATGTAATTATATGTACCAATTTGAGCCATTGATTATTTCTCTACAGATAACCATTATTTTCATGTGGTATTAGCTAATTGTTATGATAATAGTTAATTGAAGAAATCATAACACCCTTCTAAGAAAATTCAAAATAAATAGAAAATAAGGGATATATATATATATATATATATATATATTTATACTATATCGAAAAGTTGTAGATCTTTTAGATATAACCTTAAATTGTTTATAGCAATTATAAATTGACTACAAATTTTTTTGAGTACAAGATTCCATAGAAAATTTAATCAAAACCGTCCAGTAGATTTTGATTTTAGAGCGTAATCGATGCACAAAATAATACACAGACAAAAATAAAAAAAAGGTTTTCCGGCTATTTTTAAAATATTCTATAAAATATTCTAAGACTATTTTTAAAATATTCTCCATGTGCAGAATTTACTCTGTCACAATTTTATTACATGTACAGATAACAAACTATGTTTCTGTAAAAAAAATTATACACCTCGTATAAAATACGAAGAAAGTAAAGTTCAAAACGTGAATCCACAATTAGTTTTCGCTAAACCGTTTATATATATATTAAAAACCTAAATTATTTATTAGTGGTCATTTTGTATTCAATAGGGAATATAATACAAAGTATTGAAATATTTTGTTAGTAGTGTAATTAATGAGTAATGGAATTTGAAACAAGTCATAAATTTTACACTGTAATTTAAAGTAATTGGGATGATGTTACAAAAATTGAAAATATCGATGGATATAACAAAACATGTTGACAACAACAACAAATCATTTTTAAATACCTTAACTTATTCTAGTAAAACTTAAAAACCGTACATTTTATTTACCTGACAGTGACAGTAAATGGGTTAAATAGTTTTGTTCACGACTCTTTTTTTAACCTTTATCTTTATCGAATATAATTATCCTTTCACAAATGGCCGTCTCCTAAATCGAATATGTATACACACAACTATTCGCAATCTCAATTAATGTTTACACATATTTTTAAAAGGTAGATAGAAATAATACCTTACCGATATCAAATAGAAATAATACCTTACTATGAATCATGTTATTATTTTAGTACGTAGTACTGATTGTTAACAAGTTCAAATAGAAGAAATGTTGAATAGTGAAACACGTCTTCGCACCAAAAAAATTACAAATTTAATATGTCGTTAGTATTTTTTCAATGTTTAATCTAAGAGATTGGGGATTATCATAAAAATAACTCAATTTGAAAAAAAAGTGAATGTGGAGGTTAAAAGTGTTCACTGTCCACATTTGTGGCGTAAAAGTGTTTCGAATTATTTATAACAGCCAGAGATGACGCGACGTAGATATAGTCTATTTCAAAATTATTATTCTGCTATAAATATGCTAGATTCGATACAAAAGACATACTAAAGAAATATTGCAGCAATAATCTAAATATTGTTGATATTTATTAGATTCTTGTAAAAGTTTTTCATTGAATAGCATGTATATCACCAATGCTATATATAGCTATAGCGTTAAAATATACGAGCGATATTCCACACCACAGACCAAGTGAGACAGTAAAGTCTGAATACAATTTATAGGAAAAAAATAAATTTATTGGACAGAACAAAATGAAGATTGAAAATTTGTAAGTAGAACAGATAAGTGAATATGAATAGAAAAATGACGTAACGAACTAGAAATTACACGAAAATCGCTAAAATCAATCAGGTGGGAAAATATCGCAGGTCGAAAGTTTATGATGTCGTATGATATAAATAGAGGAGACTTGATAAATATATAAATCCTTACACAATATGTCTCATACATCATCAGAATGATTCGCAATAAAATTATATTGTGAACCTTAAATTTATTATAGATGACAGCAAATGAAACGAAATAGTAATTGAGTATCACTTATCGCCATTCAGTTTCTATTTATATACATAGTACAAATTCATTTAATTTGTTACTGGCACGTTTACACTTAATATGGCATTCAAGAGAAACTTCATATTCGATTTACCAGTGACCTTTCGTCACAAAATATCTTATGATTTGCTTATTAAATATTTATAAATAACTCCAGGTATAGTACCTACATAAATACCAGCGAAACTAAGCAAACTAAATTCAATAATATTGTAACGTCAATCTTTTTCCGAATAACCTTTACTGCCGAGGGCAGCCCTTTGAGGGCATTATATATTGATCTATACATAATTTAATCAAGCATCGGTGAGAAGTCCCATTTCAAATAACTATTAACTTGTACGGCTTTCTAAACGCTACATATATGAAAAGGTGGCCGTAGTATCACGAACATGTGGTACAGTCACCGAGAGCGCAAGATTCATAATTAGTATAATTGACATTAAGTTTTACTATATTTTCTTTATGGCAATTTACATATTTTACCTAAATACTCTAAATAATAAACAAATAGTAAATAATCAAAAGTCACAAGAACCTGTGTAGTTAATATATTATGTGGACATAAGGTACCTGAAATAATTTACGGCAAAAATTATTATTAGATTTTTATTTTTATTTTATTTGAAAGAGTATAAAATATTAACCATATCAGTTATGATTTTTATACCCTTTCCATTCATTTAATTTTTATACCCAACAACATAAAAAACTGACTTATTTTCATATATTGCGTCAAATCAAATATAACTATGAAATAAATATTTTATTTGAAGCAATATTACCAGGCTTTATTTCCAAGGTGCGAAATTTTATTTTAAAGTTTACATGGATAAAGGAAGAAGAATACGTTAAATACAATATGTGGTAAAAGTAGAGGAAAACATGATTAGCAATAAATAAGCGAGTACATTATATAAATGATTAGAATACTGTTGTATTTCCAAATTGCATCCTGCATAATTTCTTTGGAAAATAAAGTGTGGTTTAGATAGGTAAATGTAATAATAGTTTACACAATATTGTGAATTTGGGAGAATCGATTTTTATAGGGCTAAGTAATTTTATAGCAAACAATTCTAGGAGTAAAATTAATTTTTTATCCCTCATAACCATTATAACCAGAAAATTACTCGAAAAAATATTTGGATGCAGTGACTCTAATACAATTTACAATTTATTTACATAATAATACGATTTATTTACATCATAATTAATATAAGAAAATAGGTACTACCTTAGTATATAAATAAATACAAAGTATAAAATAAACACATTTAACCCGCTATGCGATATTGCCGTATGAAGCCCAACAGGAAGTCTCCCCAGAGACCGCTAGATAAATTGCCACGCGGTTTGTAATTGAAATGAGATTATTTGTTCCACGCTGAGTGGTTTAATTCCCGTATTCACTTGTATAGGTAAAACCATATTTTCAGTCTGAGAATCCTGGAGACTCAAATTGGTTTCTCAGGCCTCTTCTTTATTTCGCTTCCTAACGTTAGCTTTATTTCGCTTGCGAGATAAGTAGCTTTGGCCAGCGAATGATTTTGAGACAAGCTTCCATGTTAAAATAATGGTTTTAAATAATTGGTTTCATGTTAAAATAATTGTTAACTTTGAAATAAAATCAAATTTTTATACTATTCAATGAATGTGATAATGATCAATTTTTGAATATATTCAACTATTCAATGAATGTGATAATGATCAATATTTGAATATATTTTAAAGGAATTATTTTGAAATGCAAAATTAGAAAAACCTCTTCGCTAACAGTTACGGGTTATATTAATTGCTATAATAATATTAACATTATTAGAAATGTAAGCATTTGAAGGAACTGTAAATTTATTAGCCATTTGTGCTTAAAGTTAGAATTAAAATACAGTCCCGCATATACCAAATTACATAAAGAAATAATGAAAGATTGTTGCAATAAAACGAGCACAGTATTTGTATTTGGGTAACACATTCCTGGTCTTCTTGTTTCCAATTTATATTGCAAACCTTTCATCAAAGAATGAAGTAATTTTATACTGCAAGTTGAGAAAAATATTTTATTCATTCACAATCATTGAAATCTCTTAATACGTTAAACTACTTTAAAGTTATTTGCACTGCAGTGATATTCAAGTATATCGGTTTATCTTGCGTTATTGTAGAGCAAGACTTCAAAAACAAATCACCAAACATTAAATTCCACTTGGATACTTATAAAATATCTAATCAATAAATAATATACCAATAAATAACAAATAAATAATGACATATCAGTAAATGAAATAAAACACGTAATAAGTCGTACTTCCGACATTAGTTTTCCAACGATCAAATATTTCAGAGAAATGTTAGAGGTCCAATAATACTTTCGGAGATGCGGTGCGGGCAACCATTTTTGAGGTTTTTTTTCGGAAAGGTTTTTCGAAAAATTTACGGAAAAAATACAAGATTTGTATTATAGAGTTTCATAAGAAACCAGTTTATATCAGTGCAACGTAAACGCATATATTAATATATCAATACACGTTTAAGTGACGCTCCTTCTCGTGCTTACCAAATTTATATTAATCCATTAGATTCTTACAACTTTATTTCTTCATTAGTATTCTAAAAATTAGAAACATCTCATATAATTGCCAGATTGTCATTAGATAATTAAAATATTTTGGGCACAAGCAAAAGTCTCATTCTTTTGACGATTACTTTTTTGATACGCCGGAATAGTTATTTATGCATTTTTGAACCAAAATTTAAAGAATAATAAGGGCGAATTACAACATTTATGGCACGTGTGGTTCCTACCACTTCTCTTGTAGCAATAGACGGAAATAAAAATGAAATATTAAGGGGAGGAAAAGAAAATAATGACGTGTTCCGCTGAAATAACTTATTTCAATGGGACACGTCATTCTTTAAGTTTTTAACTGGAAAGTGGCCAATTTGATAGATCGACCTTTTATATGCCATATTCATGCAGCGCTAGTTTTTTAAATTTGTGAAAAAATACAAAATAGTGAAAGCAAACGTAAAAACAAATGTGAGAAGATCGTGAATAATTAGTTACTTAACACGCATAACAGCTTTTATAATATTGATAGAAAAGAAATATATATTTCATCCACAGAGCAAAAAATTTAATTGCAAACTTATTAAGTGAAACTAAGTATTTTTTGCTCTGAATATTGATATTTTATTTATGTCAGTATCACAAAAATTATCATGAATCTTTGGCCGTCTAGTGGGGCGGCCTCTGTCTAGGAGGACAGATGAGGGAAGCTGTTGGGATTGGTTGGGATGCAAATAGCACGAGATCGAGCTTTGTGAAAATCTATGGAGGGGGGGGGCTCTTGTCAAGAAGTCTATTTTTCCAATTGATGATGATGGTAAGTATGTAAAATTTAAAACTCGCTGTTTTTGAGCACAAATTGCGTATCGCTTATGAAATACTAAACCTTAGACGATTGCCATTTGATTGTGATACCTGCGTTTACTTAGACCTTATTTCTATTGAATTTCATATCAACAAAAAGTTAGTATAAATAACAGTATTATCTGAGTACAAAACTCGCTTCCTATCAAATAGATAAACGAACAAACTGAAGTGATGACAAACGTGAAAAGAAATAATGCAGTCGATTTTGAATATTCGATTTTACGGATTTTACTCAACGGCTCTGACAAGTTACTTTATGTGGATCAACAATGATTTTATTAGTAACTAATTGTGCCTGTGACTTTATTGGCGTGGACTTTTGATACATTATTTCAATTACTGTAGATTTCACTCTATGTAATTTCATTGAAAAAACGTTTTATATTCAGTGGTTCTGCTATTGTATCATATAAATGCGCTCTATGAAATTGGTTTTGATACTATAACCATAGACAGAATGTAATAGAAAATGAAGATGTCGTCTGAAAATATTTATTAGGAACCGACCAAAGCGTAAAATAATTTTATGCTTTCGTACTGGATATTTCAAGATTTCATTATATTGAATTGCATATTTGGCCTGTATTACGCAAACATTAGGAACTATGAAGCTGGGCATGTGGGCATGCCTCACATAGTAAGATTTTAAAGACTTCACGAAATACAATACCAACAACATTATTACTTCGGAATCGTTTAATCGGAAATTTATCACGACGAAACTAAAACCAGGGAAGTTTACTGTGTGTAACCAAATTCAGTAAAAAATATGAAAATGGAAAAAAGCAAAAATTCGAAATTCCCATTATATTTACTTATTTTCATTGATTTTTAAGCCTACTAATTTCAAATAAATTGTAAATATAAATAAAAAATTAATAATAATACACTATATATTTATTATATTAGTATTATTTTATTACATAGCTCTAATACAGTAATAAACAAATATTCACAGGAATCATTGCATACAATATTCAGAATTTTTAAAAAAATACATTTTTACATATATCCTTTGTGAAAAAATTAGAAGACCGCCTGTAATTGTATGGAAACGTCTCGTTATTTACGATTATCTCAATAATATTTTGTTTTCATCACAAAAAACTTTAGACGTCACCTTAAATATTAATGAACACCAGACAAATGTAAAACTCTTCCTTCGGTTTTTTTCTCGATCCAAATTTGACTTCCGACAAATGAGAAAGTCAAGACAATTTCAAATTCTAATGATATTTCTCCAAAATAAAATCTAATGTGATATTTTAAAGTTCCGGACACCATTCGGCAAGTGCTACAGTTATTTGTTAATTGTTTATTTAACTTTAAGTGATCGTCAAGATTAATCTAGTCACCTCTGGCATCAAATTAAAAAATACTTTGACGAAATTTTAGACAGAGTCAACATTTCAGAGAACTATGTATATTGAATTTGTTTTATATTTTTTTAACATGTAACTTTTAACGAGTGGTTTGAAGATATTTTCATTAAGTCACTAAATTCGTTTTTAAAAAAGGTTTTCAAACATAAATTGCTAAGAACGTCCACCATTTTTAATGTTTGACTACGATTTAACCACGATTTAAAGGTAAATGAAACATCTTCTATTGTAACTGAGTATATTTAAATAACAGTATCTACCAAAGCACAAGAAAGGAAACTCAACAAGCTATATCGAAAGTACTCAATTAAAAGACTTCGAAAAAATTGTGATGCGGTCTTTTAGTATAAAAAAAGCAAACTAATTTATTTTCATTACATTTTTTATTTATGTTTATATATAATTTTAAACTTTATGATTCCATTCTTATTATCTTTGTCTATAGAGCGAACTAGCCATACGTTAGAAGCCAGATCAAATATTTGGAGTATGTATTTTATGTACCGTACATCGAGTGCGTCAAATATTTGGAATATGTATCACTTTCTGTACCAAATCACTTCCCGTACTAGAATTGATATAACCAATTTTTTTCTTACATTTAGAGTTTAATTGCATTATAATTTTTAACTTTATAACGATTTTTAACAACTTAATCACTCGATCGAAATTACAAAGAATTTTATTTTGCTTGTAATGTGTGAGAATAATTGTTTATGTCACTTGGATGGTATATATAGCAGTGGCATTAAAACAGCTAATGGTAAGACCACTATCATAAACTTATACATGTAATAAGTAGGGATTACCGTCATTGATTAGTGTTTCCATGGGTACATACATGTAAATCAAAATGCATCTTATAAATAAAGTGCGTCTTATAAATTACTATGTCATCAGTCATTTTCACGAATGTGAAATGATTTTGATAATTACCAACTTAAACCAACGATGAAATAGAGCAGAATTTGTTAACAAAATTAATCTATATTTTATAACTTAAAAGTTCAGAAGCATTGCACTGATTTCAATAAGTAAACGAAAGACTCTTATTGAAATTTCTTTACTCGTCATAACATGCATCAAACATATTTACGACATGTATCAAACTAAAATAAAATTCAATGCAAACTAAGTATTAAAACTTTTTTGAAAATTTATACGCACTATCCTTAGGAAGAAATATTTAATTATCTTTAAGACAATTTATTTGATTTTAAGTCATGAATTGTAGCGAAAAAAAAATTACAAATAATATTACAAAGTAACTAATCATTTATTTTCTAAATTAGAATCACAAAAATAAAGTAAGTGAAAATGATTGTAAATAATAATAAAACATAGGGCACCACACAAAACACAAATTTCAAAGTTCAAGATCAAAGGTAATGCCTTTATTGTCATTGAAGGAATCAATATTCAAACACTTTTGACCAAGTTGATCATTGGGTCAACGAAACGGATTAAAGCAAATGTTTATAATCCCTTAGATGCACTATTGAATTGTTCGTGCCAACTCAACGACCGTCTCTACTACTGACACAATAAAACGTATGACAGAACTTTCTACTAGGCTCGTATTATTAAGGTTTCGAACAGATGCAATAGATGGCATCGGCAGTATGAGGGCGATATGAATTTTGTATTTTCGTGAACTGTGATACGCCTTCAGCATAAATTCACTTCTGTAAATATTATTGACTCACGTTTGACGCTAGAAGCAAATATTATCAATAATATTATTTCGTTAAAGTTCACAAGATTCAAGAGATTTTCCTTTTATGAAATTTATTTTTACATAGTTAAATGAGAATATCTAATGCTCTGTATTGTCTACGAATAATAAGGACAATATCACGTTAGTATTTAGTAGCAAGTTAAGGGAAAGTACATGATTTTCTGTTATATTAATTTTTAAGTCGTGTAATTAGATAAACAGTGATTTGTTAGTAATGTATAGAAATAGATTTCATGAAAGTTTTTCGCAATATGTAAGTTTTTCCATTATGTGTCTTTTTTCCCAATCGTTTAATTTTAATTAAAAAAATGAGCTGATATCCCCTTTTTCACTTGGTATTTTATTATTGAATAAAATATGTTGTTTTAGTTTTTCATATACAAATCACTTAATTAGAATTATGCAAGCGACGAATCCAAAAGTTTAGTCACTTTAAATCGCTGAAAATATTTGACTGGTGAGAAATGAAAACAGAACTATTTATATTTTAATGGTTTATACCTGTCCAAATAATTATTACTAATTTTCACACCAACAGTCACAACCCAATCCTCCCTTGATATAGCATGAGCATAGTGTGTTTAACAAAGAACATAAGAAAGAACGTTTATTATTGACTCTGGTGATTGTGTGCATATAACTGAGCATATGTGAAGCACATTTTTACAAAAAAATTATTTTTTTCTGCAAAATCGCAACTTGGAAATCGCTTCTTTGAAATTAATGAGAATTGTCACACAGCTTGGTAACATTTTCTACTTAGTTTGATGCATAGAACCCTTTGTCCGAACAATTGATATGTTCTTTATTATAACATAACATGTATATCGTTTAATATCTCAATGCAAATTTGATGAAGTACAAATTTAACTTCATGTTTATATATTATGACAGATTATACGTGTTGAATAAAAAAAAGCAAGTTTGAAAAAACGAAATACGATTAAACTTTTCAAGTTATTTTTTACCTCATGGAGATAACAAAATTAGTGGGCTGTTTACTAACATAACAATTTCATTAGAACCTCGACGATATACAGATGTTAGACTACAATGACGACTTTCATAATACTTTAATTTGCTTCTTTTGTTCCAAAGGGAATATTTTATAAGTTATCCCAAGGCAGATATTGCTCCGGGCGAGCGGGTTGGGAAATTTTTTTTCATATAATAATTTTCTAGATAGAATTCAGAATTAAAATTGAAACAAAAACGATTTAATAACGATGTTTTATGAGGTTACCACCTTCAAATCCATAGTTGATATTTTATTTTAAAAGGTGAGTTTTAATACAGCCTAATATTCCAGACATTAAAAATAAGCAGATGCACAGGACAGTGCAGCTTATAACAATATAAATTTAGGAGGACCATAAATGTATCTCCTTACCAACTAGTTGGTCTATGCATAATGGTTAGACTAAAAGAGTTATAAATTTTATCAGTACGGACACAAATGCAATACAAAGACCTTAAAAGAAATGTTTTAGCCCTAATTATAATTTAATGGAGGTATATTAAATTTCATTATATCAATATTAAGTTGAAACTAGAAATTATTCTAACTTTATATTTGGTCTCAGTTGGATATAATGATAACCTGCCCTAATTCTTAATATATATTAATAAAAAGAAAGTGTCAGTTCATTATGAAAAATTATTTAATTTTGTTATAGAATAAATTAAAAAGATTTTTAGTTATTCAATACGTCCTTCTCACAAGAATATCGTAGTTATGAGTAATATTATTAGTAACATAATCAATATTAGCTGATAAGAGAATGCTGGAAAAACAGAGCGGCACATGTACATTGTGAAAATAAACATAATTATCATCTTTAACAGAGTCAAATATTCAATTAACTGCCATATAATTTAAAAATACTTGTACTAATTTGAAACTTCTATAAACTTTGTTAGGAAGTATCCACTGAGAATTCCTAAAATTATTTCAATAGTTGAATAAGTATAAAGAAAAATTACAAAAATTGCATCTAACTTTGTAATGAAAATTAACAGACTTGGAATGATCGTGTTCCTGTATATTATATGAGTTTCTTATATTAGTCAATGAAATTACAGGCTATTCCATTATTAAGAAAGCAAAGAAACAGGCGAATTGGTCAAAGGTGTGACAATAAAGTCATTGTAAAACTAGAATTGAAATTATTATCCAATCGGCTTCCGATGAAATTAGAGAAATCACCTATAAAAATTAAGAGTCAAATAACAATTTTGTTGTTTGCTTTTGAAGGATTTTGGGAAATAGTAAAGTATTAAGTAGCTCGTACATATGTTCAATTATGAAATGTTTCATATAAGTTTAAAATAATATACGAGTGTCGAATATATTTAAGGTGCATACTTATCGCAATTTTTTTTTAATAAAAGCGAGAAAGAAATGTTCTGCCCAGAAATCACACTCTGTTGCTGCGACACATTATAATGATGAAAATAAAAGAGAATTTTTAAAATTGAAACCAAATTTAGTATCAGATGTCTGTTTTAACCTTGTTAGGCAATGAATAAATATAAAAAATGTCGAGTATGAAAAAATCTTTACAAAAGAAATATTAAGTATTAATTCAACAATTTTACGTCATAAAATCAAGACCAGAGTGACAGAACCAGAGTGGTAGTAGTAGGTTTGGTATTTAAAAAAATACTCCATAAATAAAAGCACAACCTGCATTTGGTTATTGAACAATATCCGTACTCAAGTTTGAATTTAATTTACAATGTCGTCTCTTCTAATTTACTACAGTATAAATCTTAATGGGTCTGCAAACTTAGAATGTGGAATACGGAGTATGAAAATAACTTTATGATATAAATAATAAGTTATGTGCAATGTTATAAAATCAAAACTACAGTGACAGTACCGTTGTGGTATTTTATTTTATTAAAGCAACTGTGTACGTTTTCACAAATAAAAGTACATATCTGTATTATTGAATAATATCAGTACTGAAGTTGATATTTAATTTACAATATCTTGTTATTCCTGCTGCGCTTTTGAAATCTTATCTTGGGTGTCGATCTTAATGGATGTGCAAACATGAGTGGTAGTTGTTTTTGTAGAAATCCTTATAACGATAGTATTACTGATTACGTGATCTGACAATTAGGTCTTGGCGTTGTACTTTGCTACATATTTGGTTTCAAGTGTCGTTTTCACAAGAGCAAGTCATATCGAATAAGTGCAAAATGTCTGATAATGATAAATTATAACTTACGTCGTCTTGGTGATATTCTTTCAGGTGGGAAAACGAAACAATGGAGCTGATATTATTTACGACGTAATGTAAATCTGACTCGTGAACGTCGAATCACTATTTTCCAATTGTTATCACGTCAGTACTGCAACATCAATAATTCTGATTTTTTTCACTCTTGGGTAATTTCCAAAAACGTTTCTTTTATTTATTTACTATCTGGTATTGTTTTATTTCACTCATGTTTAAATTCATTCATATATATTCATTTCTAATAAATACTTACTTTTTACGCATTTGTAAGAAACAATTTTATGTGTTTCATCTCCATAATTAACTATAAAAAGCACGGTACATACATATCGCAAGAAAAATATGTTAATTTGCTAATATAAATGTAATTGCAAAAAAATATTCGTGGAAAAATGATTATCCAAAGATGGCAAAAGATTATCGTAATCGTATTTTATAATCACACTTTATTTTTAATTTGTATTAAACGATCGGAAAAAAATTATATAACCTTGGTTAATACTTACCAACACGGATGTTAATTATATGCAAAAATATTAAAATTAAGACACATTCACTTTCATTGCTAACTTTGCAAAGGACTAATTGTAAAACCTTACAGAGTTATTCTTCCGAGACTGACATTTTCACATAAGAAATATATTGTTGAAGTTTTTGTTTAAACGACAATATTCCAAAATAAAATATATAATGAATGAAAGGCTCTAAAAGTATATAAGTGTTAACATTATTTTTTAAACAATATTAGCTCGGCGTCGTGGATACATAGGTCACAATAAGGGTAACAGGTATAAGTTTGTGGCAAGATATAACAATTTGTAATCACACTGCTATGCATACCAACCAAGTGTTATAAAAAATATTTTCACAAATTACAAACGAATTATACTGCATCATATTGTCTATCAGGTGATTAAACTCTTTAACACCGTGATAAAATGGGGAATTCCAATGTAAATCGGTTCTAACTACAGATATTACAAAATAGTAATACATATTTAAATACAGAAAGTAATTAGACACACAGAGTGAAAGATTTTTTTTGAACAGGACTCAAAATAAATACTCCAAGCTATTGAGATGGTTTCTAATCCATCGTAGAACTAAAGACACAGAATATAAAAACGGAATGGAAAAATGTTTAAAAAATATATAAAAAAATAAGAATTGTAATGCAAATAAATTCAGTTCGCTAATTTTTGGTACCAAAAGACCGCATTAGATATTTTCCAAACTCTTTTAAATTAGAGCTACCGATATAGCATGCTGAGTTTTCTTTTCTGCGATTTGGTTTTCGTATGTCAGGCTCTAAATGGGTAAACTAGCAATGAAAGTATAGTAAATTTATGTCGTAATAACAATTAATAATTACAAATAATTAAAATTAATTTTTCAGGTAAAATATTAAATAAAATTAACATTAATTTTATTTAATTACAAAATAATTAGTAAAGTTTAATGAAGGGGCAAAAAATATTTTTGATTTTAAAATAATTAACTTAAAAAATTTAAGAATCCAGGAAGTTCATTATCACATTTAGCGAATAGTATGTATTTCTAGTTTTATTTGAACGGTTTCAATTATTTGAACATGAACCAATTCAAACGTTTTTTTTTAAATCAATGCATTGGCAAAAGCCACTTTTCTCGCAAGCACTCGGAAAAATGTCAGCAAGGTCCTAAAACCAGAGACATACTAATATAAAATTAGTTTACTTGTTTATATTTACTTTTTCACATGTAATCCAAAAATACACTTAATAAAGAATCTATTAATTATCTTTTCGAGTTTGTTTACTATCATAAAAATTGCATCGAAAAAATAATGAAATATAATTTCGTTTAATGTCACGAGTTAAACTTCAACATGTACACATCATCTGAAAATGCATATGATAATATTCCAGCTGAACTTTATTACTCATATGAATTAATAGGAAATCATATATTTAAATGCAAATTTTAGTTATTCACTTGTATTCTATTACTAATTTTTAAGTGTTTCATTGCAGTAGTTTTTCCAAACAGTATGGCTTCATCCGCTGCATGAAGGATGTATTAGAGGCTGGAGTAAAATTCAGTTGATTTTCAAATTCATCGACTTCTCATTATCATCGTAAATTGCATCCAGACAAATCATACCACTTGTTACAAAAAGATGAATTTGATACCATTACTTTTTATTCACAACTTACAACTTTTAAACTGCGAATAATCGTCAGGAATATGAAACTATTCGCAGGTTTACACCGTCAGACTTTTGCTTGCTTACAAATGTTTACTTTGCTTTTTACTACGCGAATGGGTTAACTTTTTTTTTCATTTTTATAACTAATCCAACAAGCAATTATAATTTAAAAACAAAAAAAGAAGTGTTTATTGTTTATATGGTCATTTTTTTTTACTTTTTGGAGATATCAGATTTAAATTTTCTTAGTGTGTCTTCGTATATATGTCATTTGGTCTCCTAATTATAGAGAAATTTTAAAATACTTATCCTATTATGCCCTTTTATATATCACAGCCTACAGCTCAATTGTTATAAGACGCAAAAAAAAGAAGGACTGGCAAATAGAATATTACTAAGAATTTTTGTAGTTGACGATATGATAGCACTTTACCCTAATACATTTTTTATAAATTACAAATTACGTTTGATAAATTATAAAGCGTGAAACTAGCAATGTACGCGTTGTAATGAAAAGGAAGCTGTATAATGAAGCTGGAATATGGTGAAAAGTTATTTCGACTTTAATTTTATATAAATATTGTAATTAACATTTTCTTTCCAGAGTAAAAATTCACATCTTTTATTTAAACCCATATTTTGTTTCATATATTCAATTTCAGCTGATGCATTTTTAATTTTTTTGTAATTAAAATAATTTTAATTTTATTTGTGACTTTTCGCGTCCTTTCAATAATTGCATATATTAACATCGTTGTCTTATTATATCTCTCAATTTATGTATTATTATCTGTGTGTAATATTAGTTCATCTGAATATAGAAGAACAAATAAACAATGGTGCTTTATACTGGGCTAATTGGAAGTCGTTAAGACGCAAAAGACATTTTTTTAATTCATATATAACTTTTATGCTTCCCGAATTATACTACGCCTTTTTCAATGAAAATGTGTTTAAGATAGCATTCATAATTATCAGAATTACTCTCTTTATTGTCGACTTCAAAAGCCAGAAGCTCACTTTATGAAATATATTTGGTCATTAACCATTACCCCCTATTTAAACAAAATTTAACAATAAATATTGTGTATAATTATTTAGGTGTTGCTTTATAAAATTGACGCAGGAATAACAGCACTTTAAAATAATATAATACATAAGCACCATCAAAGCTGTTAATAGATGTGTCATTTAACTAATACATTTTTACATAAGTAAGATTAAATGACAAATATGTATTCAAAGTTATCCATGGAGGAACTGTTACGGTGAGTTAATTATCTGCTTGCGTTAGGATTATTTTTATAATGGTCATAAAATTAACACTATCAAACTAATAAAAAGCCAAGGGCAAGTTTATTTTATGTACTTTGTATTTCCGATGTACAATTATGTTGCTGGTGGCTAATAAATGTAATATTTTTTAAATTCAAAACTTGCATAAAATATGCAAAAAGGCTAAACGATAAATTGACAAAGTTATTTAAGTATATAATAGCATATTACGCAGCACTGAAATATGACTTTATCGCCCTCGGTTAAGACTGTACCTTAGAGTTTATCTTATAAAACTTTCTTCTCTGAGTGCATAGTAGCCTTTTATTACCATGTATATGATATAACCTTGCGGAGAAACGTGATTATGAAATTCACAAATAATTGAAAAAAAACTTTATCAGATTTCGTAAAAACATGATTCAGATTTCGAAGCGAAACCTCAACACATATAGCTAGATCCTGAGTTTTTTTACGTTAAAATATATTCGCAAATAAACTCTACTGGTACACCAAGTAAGGTGTATCATAAAAACAATAGTGAAATTCTCGCAACAGAAGCAAAAGGACGACACGTGTTTTTCAAAATTATGTTTATTGATTTTTGCGTAAATTTGTAACGACTGCAAGGTCATATTACATTAATTTATTTAAAAAATAACACAGGAGAATATGAATTACTGAAACTATTACGTTTTTAAATATAAAAAAGTTTGAGATAAAATGTTCGGGTTTCGAAAATATCGACTTCCATCCAAATTAATCAGACTTAGGACCCTGTACTTTTATTTATCGAAATTAAGACAACATATCCAGAGAACCGAAACGTAATATTAATAAGGAGACTTCTGTAGATGAGATTTTGAAGTCTCTGAAGATTTTGAAGAAGATTTGAAGTAAAATATTTTTTCTGCAAGGAATAAAACCGTGAGAAACTATTCCAACATATATTAAATTAGAAGGATACCTAAAAAAATATTACTGAGAGTCAATTACTCAAAGGATCCACATACGTACACGCATGTGTTTGTGTAGGCGTTAGAAGCAGAAGCTGATTGTGTTTGTTTAGTTTGTTAATTCCTCTGCATATATATGTATATTATAAACACGTACGCACAGCTACATACAAATCCACAAACGAGTGTTATTCAAATTTTTCTAAACGTGGTTGCTCTTGCTGCAAAGCTTATATTTTTTTAGAAATTAACTTCTTACTACTTCTTTAATATAAGCTGGCCATAAAATAAATAAACCTCTACCTAAAGAGCAAACGTTGGTTGGATTTTATTACGGATTTAATTTCATCGAAATGAAACTCATTTTTAATAGCGTTAACATTTCCTATCTGGATTCAACCTGCTCGCCTCTCGATATGAAATATTTATATAATTATACGTTACGCTCGAGAATATCTGGTTCATTTGAAAGATTAATTCACATTCAATGACTCAACTTTGATCGCGTTTCAGTTCACCTTCATTAAAGTGGCGGCTAAAAGAATGGCTGCCCATTCTAATTAATTCATTATTTTCTATGAAGTCACACTTCATTCACTTTTATGAGACATGTCTTCGAAGCGACTTCCTTTGATGAATGTTGCATTATAATATAATAACAACCGAAGCAGAATGACCCTTTTTTTCTTTTTAATAATTTTTCATTAAGGATGTATGAAAAAATAAGACATCGTCTTAAACATAAAAACACCTTAATTTACAATCACTATTATTTCACTGTTCACTGAGATACCCATTGATATAATGCCTTTAATTTTGGTAACGGCTTATATAAATTATGGAAAATCTAGAGTAGTGAAGTTTCTCTCACTGACCACATTAAACACTTTTTAAGTTTAATAAACTTGTTCAGTAGGAGTTTAACTCGCACCACGAGGATTCCGTAAACATTAGGTACTTATCAATATTGCGGCGTACACTGTAATTCTGTAACATTATTTACAAACCTTAATATTATTTCTCACCATGTAAATATATAAATATATTGACTTGTATATATTTCAAAGACTTCATAAACACACAATACGTAGTTATTTTTGCACCTGTTTTAAGATATATATAAGTATAGAGATTCTCTGATGTATGTTCACTACTATATGTCATAAGTTTGTCCATATATTACTCGTAAAGGAGTGGAGTATTGGAGGCTTTTTAACTGTCTGTATGATTTTTCTTTTAATATTTTTATATTTATTACCGTTGCAAATACTTTCCTTATGTTTGAAAATAGCGGTTTAACTAAAAAGGGGCAGGACACGTAACTCTAAAAAAAATTATCACTTTAAAACTTATTGTAGATTTAATGTAAACGCATTAAAAATTTATGACAAACTGCAATATTTTAGAAAGACCTGTTCAACAATATCCTACAAAATTCGGTACGCAAATAAAAAATTGGTCCATTTTTATATGTAGTGGAGGTACATCACAAAGATTTTGTTTCAAAGACTTTATTTCGTAGTTCTATATGCGCTATAAATTTGCAAAACCATGCCAAAAATGGCCTTTCTGCACTAAGAGTCTGAGTAAAACAACTGTGACCTACAGCCGAACATAAAGGAACTCGGAGTATTCCCAGTTTGGCTACAAAATCTCTAATAAAAAAACAAGTACTTTTTATCAAGGATTCGAAGGGAAATTCGTTATAAAAATTAAGAATAAACTTACTGTGTGGACGACTGCTGTACTCGTATATATCACGACAAAATATTTATTTTACTCTAGTTCACATCTTATTTTAGGTTTAAGGAAAAAATTGCGCTATTTTATTAATTTAACGAACAATAAATTTATATAACAACAAGACTGTGTTTTAACAGAATAGTCTTAAATTAATTAATGACTAGATTTAAAAAAAATATTAGTTATTTGCTCTATACGTCCATAACATAAATGCCATGCGTATAAAATTAAAAAGAAATTTATTAGATAAACGGTGATTAGGCTCATTTATAATGGTAATAAATGGACCAATAAGTGTTATCTGCCAAAAATATTTCCTGTCGCCCTAACCTATAATTTTAACCAATAGAATAAATCAATATTAAAATCTTTAGTAATTATAAGTTTTGGGGAAAATTATTATTAAACCTCGTTTTTCACATGTATAACTTATACCGTTTCCTTTAGTTAAAATAACGTTATTATATATATATATATATATATATATATATATATATATATATATACACACATATATATATATATATATATATATATATATATTAAAATATTGAACTTGAAAATTCACTTTCAAAATTCAGACTATAATATATAGCGTAAGTGTTATTAGCAGCAATAACCATTCGAGTTTAGAAGACTTATCAAGTTTGACATATAAAAGTGCAATGAATAATTTGACCGTAAAACTTCACAGACTTAGTAATGAACTAGACGTTAACTGGTAAAACCTCTTCGAAGATGACCATACGTACGTAGTGTACGTTGATTTACTCTGTACGTACCTGAATATAGTATTATACAAGAAAGTATTTCTCTAGTTGCCTTTGAAGTAGTTATATAATATCATCCAGGAAGTTGTTCTCTATTTAACAGTTCATTAAGTAAGTAGCGCACGATGGATAAATATCGAATCAATCGGACTTCCGCCCACTCATATTCAAGCTCTGATTGTGTAGTGTTGCGATAATAAATAAAGTCGCTTATTTGTAATTACATTAAATGACCAGTTGATCATAAAATATTGCTAATTATCGAAAAAATCACCGTGAATTCGATTTGAATATTAGTAATTAATTCTTAACACAAATTACGTAGATTTGTTGATTTCTTGCATCTTCCCTTTCTGACAGTTTCTTTTATTATTCCGTAGTTAATAGGCAAAAGGCCTATACAGAGTCTGGTAAATAACACTGAGTTTACAGTGACAAAAAGTTTTTTCCACTTAGTATCAATTGAACGATGAATTTCGTGGAGTATACTTAGGTTAGATTCGTCTATTGTGTGATAATATGCAAATATTATTCACCTTCAATCGAAATCAGACTTAAATAAACAAAATCTATTTGATAAGTATTGCACTTGAATGAATAAATTAATAGAAATTGACGGAAGTAATTTTGAAATAGCCACATAACCAAGTTATCAGAAGCAGTGAACAATAATGTGAATATTTACAAATAGTAGAAATACTCAATGTTGATAATTTTTTAAAATGTTTGTGTTTATCTAAATGTGCACGGAACCTTTATAGCGCAAGCTTTACTCATAATTGACAAGTTTATTATGATTTGACAAGGATATTAAATGAAAACATAAAATTATTTTCTTAATTCACTTTCAATTTGTCAGATAGTATATTTCTTTGTACCCCTGTACATAATGTCCAAACCTAAATTAATATTCGAGGAGCAAAATTGTAAAAAAGTCAGTTGAAACTGATATTTGCAACAATTTAATGATGGCTAAACTATAAATTATTCAATGGTAGTGCATACCTAGAAAAGTTTTAGAATGTAATTTCAGTATTCATATGATTGTCACGGAAAATTTATAAAAATATCAAGGAAAAGACGCACGCATTTTTGAATTTGAAATTTCCGTAGTAAAGTTAATTATGTGCGAACTCTATAATAAATAAAAACCAGCCAAGTACGAGTCGGACTTACGCACAAAGAGTTCCATAGCGTCAAACATTATTACACTTAGTTTCTATTTCTCAAAGAAACAGTGAAAAACAAAGTTATTTCTGCGTTCGGTACCGATAATATCCCGTATCCCAAAACCTACTAATTCTATTCAAACCAATTTTCATTAAAACGTTATTTAAATTCTACTACATTAATCCTTTAGAATTTAATTACGAATTTTTAGAATTTTATAATAAATTGTTAGTTGAAAAGTTAGATGGAGGGTGTGACACACTTTTCATGACACACTTTTCACTAAAATATATATATATGCGCATACATTTCCAACGATTAATTTAACTAACAAAAGTTATTTTTGAACGTCTTCATCATTATACAAGACGTATCTGACAATATTATTCACGTCTGTGTGCATTACATTTTTCTCTCTTCTCTTAGTTGTATTTATTATGTGCTACCCCTGATATTATATACTTTTGCAATTCCACTATTTCATTGTATGGCAGTTCATAGAAAACACCTGTCATCCATTTCCTAATTTCATCTATATAGTGCCAATACTCTTCAAGTAAAATGGCTAGACATACAGATAGATACAGACGATCAAACGTAGAATATGAAATTATAAGACTCTCTTTTTTACCAATTGGCTACGGTACCCTAGAAAAATTAAGTTCAAAATTTATTGCAATGTTGTTTATATTTTATAGTAATATAAAAACAAAAACTATCTAAAACAATATTAAAGTGCTGTTGTCTTGTGTTAAAAACAGATGCCCGTCTAACCTTTCTGATTTAAATAGACCATTGTGTCATGCGTAAAAATGAATTTCTTGTTGCAAGAGTTTGCCAAAAGATGAAATTTTCTTTCAGCATAAAACTATAGTTTTTTATTTTCTATTTGTAAGATCTTCTTGAAATGTCATATTCTCAATTATGACTTAACATGGACAATTTTATATCCATTTGCATTTTCTTTTTCGTAACTCAGCTTTGTATTAATAACGTTATTAAGCAAGAATACGTGAGCAAGATAATTTATAACGTGTCCAAATTTTTGGATTATTCCGTCATAGCTCATGAAAAATTACTTGCATAAGAACGAACAAAGTCATAAAATATTCTTTCCCTTCAAATACAAAATCACGTTAATTTAAATTAATCTAACTCTACGTAATCCTAATTATTTCAAATTTCTATACAGTGTATATAAATGAAAACAACCCGTTTCTTATAGTTCCACAACTTATCACGTTACCGCATCAGAATAAACACATAATTATGATAAAAGATGCCACTAGACATTTTAAAAATACATAATATTATACGAACTTTTCTCGAAATAATTACATATTGGCCAATACAACAATAATATTTGCAAAAAAACATCTAAAATATTATCTTCAAGAATGTTTGTTTCGATTAAGTTTCTTGGGGAACCGGAAAACAGTTTCCGGAAGCTATTTCCGCTGTTATTCCCTTGCCGACGCAAATGCATGCGCGGCTTGTTTCTGAACATCCATTGAGCGAGAATTAATTACAGCATCTCACCCCGCAATAAATTTGTGAAAATTTGCACTGAGAGGAACTTGCAATTTAAAGGCAAGAGCTACAAATTGTGTTGCATTAAAGGCAGAGCGGCAAGCTGTTTATGATTTTGAGTTTCAGCAAACATACTGTACTTGCAACATTAAGTTGCAAGTATGCAATTTTACATAAGGAAAGTGTGGTTTTATCAATCCAGAGCAAAGTTTATATAAACTTTTCTGTCTTTCGATATTAATTAGACATAAGGTCAAATTAATAATACAATGTTTTCCGGGCTATTCTGAAAAATTATCTCTGGGAAAAAAATGCTTTTTCACGGAAAAGAGACAAAAGTTTTAGAATCATTAGTATTAAATTGTATTAAATTAATTGCATTAAATCACTTGTATAAAATAAATTATAAATAAACACTAAATTTACGAAATTGGAAGTGCATAACTAACCATTTTTCTCTATAATTCAATTTCAAAAATATACATATTTTCTGAAATAATTGTATTATCTACCAAGTAATACTTCAATACCATTACCAATTTTATCTCTTCCTCTAGATAATAAATGTTGAAATAAATGTGAGTGTTTATATATATATATATATATATATATATATATATATATATATATAATTTTCTTAAATCCTTTTTCAGAAAAAAATTTCAATATTAATTCAGTAGTAGTTTAGATCCTTTCATCTATGGATAAATAATGTTTTACACGGATCCAAATAAATTAATCGTTAAAGGTAAATACACTGCGATAACATTATATCATTATATTCACGGCGAACTTTCAATTGTAGATACTAACAAATTACAAACTTTTGGCTTTAGAATTTGTTGAAAATGATTTGAGTCAATGAAAATAATACAGCAAATCAATTAAAGCTACTTTGCATGTTTTTTCGTAGAGTAGTAAAATAATTTTTTAATTCTAAAATTTAAGCATTAGTCAATAATGTCAAGTTTTTAAGGATGCAAATTATAATAAATAAAGTGGAATAGACATATATTTATAAAAAACCTCTATGTGATTGATTTATTTTGAACATAACTCTCAAGATATAATTTAAAATAAGTAGGACCTATATGGAAAAAAATATTCATCTTTATCTGTACATTATTCTAAAATTGAAATTTTTAAAACGCTTAATATGGTCACGAAAGGCTGCAAGTGATTTTCTAAGGATGGGTTTTCATAAAACCAACGAAAGTGCTTTCAAGTTAGAAAAAAATACCAATTTATGGAAGCTAGTGGCAAGTGATCTATTTACAGGGCTAGGTCAAATTTTTATGTCACCTTTAGCCTAATTATTAGAGATAGTACACTCAAATGTTATAAAATGCATATTTCTATTCCATCCTAGACAGATTAGGTTGAAATTTCTTTCTCTAAATTGTTTTATATCTCACTTTCAACAAGTACATGGTCATTGTGTATTCATAGAGGGTAAGAGTACTTCCAAAAAATAATTTAATTCATATTAGCCTTCATGACAATCAATTAAAACAAATATAGATAATGTTTAAAAATTTATGAACATTTCATTTATAATATAAATATATTTTCTATTCATCTATTTATATTTCAAACGCTACAAAGCCACTCGTGTTCTGCTGGATTGATTTTGATACCATTTCTGAAACGTTCTAATATGGATTTATATTCTACATATTGAGATTACAGAATGACAATTAACATTTACGGGGCGTATCTCTCTGAGATACGTGGCAGCAGTAGGCGCTATGGAAGGAAATGATTGCAATGGCGTTACGTTGCGAGGTCGCCGGAAGGAAAACTAATTCTATAGCTAAAATTTAGAATCACAATCAGCGTTTCAAATCACTACAAGAGGAATTTAGATTAAAACAATGGAATGACGCCAAAAAACATTTAATGTATCATGCCAAAATTGTATCGTTAAGATAAATTATAAAGTATGCTCTCGTGTAGAGATTTTATGACAAACTAAAAGTAATATCCACTAATCAAACTAAAAATAATACCTTCATTGGCATGCTATTAGAAAAGCCATATAGTTTGACCGATCTTTCTGTTTGAACTAGCGTGAATGAAGGAAGACTTGATACAAGTCTCACATAATTTTATTCCGTAATAGTGAAAAGATAAAAGTAGCACTTTTGCTAGCCGTCGTGATTATTATCATGACTTCATTATTAGGCAGATTCGTAGCTTCGTGTAAAGAAACCACATGATTTTATTGGCTAACCATATTTATATGTCATAACAGAAATATTAAATATTATTTCGAAAATTATTCACATAGGACTTTTAAATGCTGTGGCTATTATATATGCATTAAAAAGGAGCTACAGCTACATGTGAATGTGATGTCATGGTGCGTCACATCATGTCCCGTTCTCAAGTTATATTAATTAAAATAAGAATATTTTTCGAATTAACGATTGTAAATACGGAGAAAACAAAGTAACGTTAAAAGTTTTTTCAAATAAAATATGTTTAGTAAATTTTCTAAAGTTAAGTAAATTGATTTTCTTTCCTTGCCGTAGGGCTTCCTAAGTTAGATTGATGTTTGTTATGGCCTTACTGGTTGTATAAATTTGATAAAAGTTTCAAAGCTAGGAAATAAATATTAAGTATTTTAAGTTAATTTTTGTAAAATGTTGGCTAGCTTTTGTCTAAAATGGCGTCATTAATTTTAATAATTTATTTATAGTATTTAGAATACGATTAATTGTTCAACCTACTTTCTGGTTATAATCAGAGGTACTGATGCTTATGATGGAGATTGAATACAAAATGAGGTCTTCAATATGATATTCTTAACTACGGGATTCTAAATTACGAAGCATGGTCTGAAAAATACAAACAAAAAAGCTAAAAATGGTCAATAGCTTGCCTCACTGAATTAGACCTGCCCGGATATTGGGTAGTTAGGCGAAAACCACACTTCAGTCCGTAACACTAATTCTCAAAACAAACCACGAATTCGACGTTCGACTAATTGTGGAAACAAAAACCATTATAAGTTCACACGTAGTTTACTCGGTTTAAACTCTAAAAAAAAATCGTGTGAAATTTCTGTTAGGAACAAGGGAAAACCTCAAAAAGGGTTATATATGTGATAAGAAATATTATAACAATTAGATATAAATCAAAACCTAAACTTTTTTTAATTCTTCAATTGTCTCAAATTTGTTATCAGACTTAAAATTACAGTACAGGTCAAAGTAACATGCACATAAGAAAAATACCTTTAAATGACTTCGGAAAATATGGAAATGTTTAATAAAGAAAAATTTAAAAAACTTTGTTACTGCATGAAGTACTTGTAATTTAAATTCGTGTAACTTAAAAAGTAAGTGCAATAAATTGTAAACAATGAAATACTAAAATAATATTAAATACTAAAATATTATTTAATATTATGGGTTTATTTTCCAGGTTGCTTTGCTATGATTTTAGAGGGCTTTCTCATTTCATTCCTGAGAATGAAAAAACATTTATAAATACATTTCAGAATTATATTGAAAGATCATCAAGCTTCCTATTTTTCCTCATATCAATAAATGAAATAAAATTAAAAAGAACGTAATTACATTTATTATAGTGGGGATGGTAATGATATAAACTGGGACTCGGTTAGTGTTAAATTTGTTTGATTAGTAATCAAGATCACACTTACATCATATTTTTCCAGATTATTTCAGTTTATATATTTCTGCTAATATATTTATTCCTTATCTTAGTACATTTTTTTAAATGTTCTATGGCCTACGAGAAAATGGAAAACTCTGCATGCTGGAGAGTGTCTCTAACTCTATTTTAAAAAAATCATCGATTTATTTGCACAATTAACAAATAATAAGACCATATAGTTTACGTATATCATACCTACATTTTGAAACATATATTTTTGCTATCGCTTCACCCTCTAGAAACGAAATATATTGGAACTTTCCAGTTTTCCACGATATAGAAACTTTCTAGTTTTCCGCGATGTACAGCTCAATCTCCTGAACGCGGTCACGCGTTGTATTTTTTAAAAGTTCCTTAGTCCAATTAATAATAAAAAAGCAATAAATAGTAATGAAAAATTTTAATACACCATTTTTAATAATTAGTTTTTTTTGTGGATCTAAAATTTTTGCTTTATTTTGAAGTAGTATTGTTTATTAAATTCATTAAATTATTAAATTCACAAAATAAATGCTTAAACAATTTTTCCTTTTTGACGAAAATATTCAAAACGAACGACTTATTACTACTTTTACGGCCTACAATGGACTTTTTTATCTGTCACTCTTAGAGACAAGCAGACTTAAAGTAGATAATAAAAAAAGTCTAAATTTTTCATCAACGTTGAAAGAAGGCAATTTTGGATTTGACTATATAAATCAAAATCGATGCATTTATTTTATATTTATTTAGTAGACAATTTATTTCGCACACTATCGATCTTATCACACATTTATTGATTAAAGTAATGTCACAGGAATTGCTTTAATCAATAATACGATATTAATAAAAATAGTGCTAAATAAATCAAGCGTCAATGAATATCATCAGTTGGTACACGCACACGCACGCGCACGCGCACGCTCACGTAGGCACATACGTACGCACGCACGCATACGACACGCATGTGCGTGTGTACATGCACGCGCAAAAACACACACGCGCGCGCATGCACGCACGCACGCAGGCACTTGCACGCTCGCACACGCGCTCGCGCGCCCTCGCACGCACGCACGCATTTACGCACGCCCGAATACGCTCGCAAGCGCTCACGCGCGCACACGCATACGTACCCACGCGCACCCGCGCAAACGCGCTCTCATACGCTCACACTCTTTTCTGGTAATTCTCAAACTAAAACGTTACTTTAATTTCAGGGAAATATACACAAGAGCGATTTAATTTATATTTTTAAAAAATCTTGTAAAGAAATTGAACGAAATTTAAACGAAAGAAAAATATTGAAAAAAGTAAAAGAAAATTAATGATTATTTTATGAATAATTAGTCGAAGAGCAATTCTTCCCTGGCGAATAAATAATTACAATTGATTAATATACATCAAAAAACCTTAATATCAATCCTTTTACTTATATCAAGCTTATTGGCAATTGACACCATAATCAGCATTTTCAATACGCTAGTTTTGAATATTTCTAGTTTTGAACGTAAAATTATTGAACATCTCTTTGATTCCTGGCGCGCTATTAGCTCATTAGCAGGTTTTCCAAAAATAACTTATTGAACAATGGAATGAAGCCATTGCGTATTAAAAGATATTGCTGCGCCTGGTCAATGTCAGTTATAAGAACGTTTTGGAGTAAAATTAATGTGCTTCCTCCAACAAACTTGGCAACTTGAGCATTAAAATTTTCTAAAACCTTGCTTGTTACCATGTAGATTAAACTTCGCGAATATCTAGAAATTTTGAAGCTTAATTCTTGTAGTTTACATATTAGAGACCATGCTATGAATTTAAAAATAATATTTCTATTCCTGGTTCCTCGAATTGTGCCCAATAATCTGAGAAACAGAATTATTGGGCACAATTCGCGTGGTTTTCAAATACATGATAGGGACCATCCAGGATATCTTCCCTTAAATATGTAATTTTTTTATCTAAACTTTATACTGAATGTATACCTTTTAATTATTATAAGTGGGCCAATAACATAGCGAGTATTTTTTATTAATGCTAACAATTTATTGCAGCAGTTTCGTAAAATATGATGTTTACATTCTATTTTGTCACTTTAATATTTAAATATGGCTATAAATCTAAAAATTGTTTATAATAATTTAAATTTCTATTAGAAATAAGTTTTTCGTAAATGAGTTTTCTAACTGAATTTTCATGTATTTTCATGTCTCCATGACGGTCGATGATGCTTCATGGTTGCGAAGAAGTAACGTACTAATTTTTTGCTTGAGCGTAAATTACAAAATATTTATTTTAACACGGTAATTTTTTTATGAAAGGCAACGATAGCAGCAGCACCCAAAAGGGCATTGTAATTTATTCTATATTAACTTTTTACCAACATGCGTCAGCTGCTACAGTTATCATAGTTATTACTTAAGTGTCAACAGTTCCAATAGATATTGCATAATTTTGATTCTTCCTTCACGGCCCATTGCACAGTACATTCAGGACCGGTTTGCCACCGGTCATATACCTAATTTTGAGCACGACTATAAAGCTGCCCAAATATCTTTGGAATATCCAAAGAGGCAAATATGGTTTTAATGGCTTTAAACGATCGATACATTTAACAACACGATATCGTGATGTCAAATGAGTTATAACAAATCATATAATTTTTCAGTCAGTTTACTGATCTTATTTATTGTTTTTTAATATAATAACTCAATATCTTTATTTGACAACTGATTATATATCTCTACTAAAGCTAATAAATCGAAATGCTGCCCTTCATAGTTTAATATCAAATACGAAACTATTGGAAACCAACACAATCAATTCTACTACAAATAATACATATACGAACATGTAAACACTTCGTTATCCTGATCAATTTTCTCAATAACAAAAGTTTGGTTATCCTTAACAAGTGGAGAATATTTTTGGGAAATTTCGCCTAAAATTCTCCTGAAATTAATTTCTACATAATAAAATCTAATGTATTTTTTTTATTAAAAAAAATTATACATAGAAAAATATTTCATAAATTGGCTTGGAGTGTATTAAACAAATACCGAGAAACACAAGAAGAAATTTAAAATAGAGTTTGATTTATTCATTACCTCGTATTTCGTCATTCTAGGTTTAATATACTCCTCATCTTGGGTTTTTATCAGTAAACGGTTAGTTTTTTTTACGTAAACCATGTGTTAAAAAAATAATATGAAATACAAATTAGAGGACTAGTAACTACATTAATAAAGATTTTTTCTCAAATCCTGCCACAACTTTAAAATATAACGAGAGTATCTTACTAATTATACGTAATTTAGAAACATGTATTGCGTATTTCGATAAATTATAATTTCTAATTCAACCCGTATCGACATTATTTGTAAAAAAATCATTGAAATTAAAAAAAAATTAAAAGCAGGGTCAGTTTGTCATTTCTCTATTATAAAACTGAAGGCCGATTTATTTCAAAGTTTATCTACACAAATAACATCTTATTTTCAGTAACCAAACCAAACGATTTAATGAATTATATTTAAAACAGCGATTTTTCTTTTTAGTTCCGATGACAATTTTTTGTATTCTCTTTCATAGCTTTGGTATAAACATGACGTGAAAGTACATCAATTGTAGTATATTATAATATATAACAATATTTGTGAGAGCTTTATTCTTTCTCGAACTTGAAAAGTATAAAACGGAAGCTGTCATTGTATTAGGTGGGTAATTTAAAAGTAACTTGTGAAGTCAAAATATTTGTTCCAGAGAAAAATGCTTAAATGTGGCAGTAAAAACTTCCAACGAATTTTTTCTGATTTAGTTTTTATTTTATTTCTGATTTTCTTTTTTCTCATTAGAATCCCCAGTTTATATCACTTTTCTGAAATATTCTTTTCTTATTCAAATTTCCAACAATTTTAGAAAAGTTTCGCTCTACAATAGCTTCTTATCAGAATACGAATAATTTTTTTTTTCAATTTATTAATAATTTTTATGTATTACTTCCGAATAGAATATTGGATTAGATAACCAGCCGATATGCTTTGTCTATTTTGGTCTTTTCCATTTTTATTCTTTTCATATTATTCTCTTACTTTTTTTATAAACTCTTCTCTAAATGATATTTGTACGTTTATATTCCAAATTCATCTTACTTATTGCTTGGAAAGAACACCGGTGAAAATAGATACACTTTAAAATAGAGGTCATAGAACTGATTTGTAGACTAAAAAAATAGTAATTTTCAAAAATCCATGGGATACTGAAAATATTTTCAGACATATTTTCACACATAGGTCATACATCTAAATTTGTATATTCACCAATAAACGGCGTGGAACAAAGTGCAGTTTTATATCAATATACTAGGGTTCTACTTCGACTTCATAAGGGTCTATTAACGCATTTGATTAAGGTTTTTAATATGTATTTTTTTCCAATAAACGTAGTATAAAATATTTTTTTCAGGATATATTTCTGCACTAAGCGTGTCTATTTCTCTCTCTACAAAACTTTTAATTTCACTTAAAACAGAAGGCAAATTTTAATCCATAATTTACTTCATATATTCTTAAAAAAATCGTAAAAACTATTTTCTTTATTTAGCAGGATTCTATATGATCAATACCATTTATCTTTAAAAAACATATAGTTGCTTGTAATATCCATTATCAAAATATCATTAGTTTTGTTTTGAAATACTAATATTGCTAACATAATATATAATGTTTATTATGCATATTGAAATCGTAATTGGTTATGAAGGTAGGGAAAAATTCGAATAATAAGACTAAATTATTAGGAGAAACGTTACTTAATAACCTGCCAGTTAATGCTATGTCAAATAAATTTTTCTTTTGTGTCTAGGATTTAATTAGCTAACCTCAATCCATTAAAAATTGTTGAAAAGCAAATAATACATTATAAAATATGGATAAATCTGCAACCCAATTTTACAAGTTAAACATCAAATTGATATTAAAATATACTAACCTAAAGGGAGGCATTTAAAATCACCTGCAATTGTTGATCGGTAAATTTGAGAAAAACCCAGTTTTTCTTCGACCCTAAGAATCAATAAAATTTGTAATTTAGACTATGTCTGAATTACCAAATTTATATTAAAAATTATTGTGTAGTTACAACCACGTAGAACAAGTTTTCAGATATGATATTATCATATGCGCTCTTATCGGAATTTAAGCCCTTAATATAGAAGTAAAGAAAAAATAAAACTGGGCTTCAATCAACATATAAAAAAAAGTAAATGGAATAGATATTTTAGATAAATGTTTTCTGATAAAGAAAAAAATGAGGATGACAGCATATTAAAGAGTGTGCGATCGAGCGTGAAATTTAAACATAATAAAAACATTTTTCAGGTATATTATCACTTTGAAAAATAAGACAATAAACGAGTTACAAAAAATATTTAAGTGCAAGATGTGACAAATAAAAAAATTATGTACAGATGTTTAAATAACGGTAAAGAATGGTTAAAGGAAAAAGTAGTTTGCTGGCATATTGATGTTAGGTACCGTGATTATAATACAATTTTGTTTTGGTATTTATTTAGGGTGTGAAAAGTAACACATTAATGTTTTAGTACCCTTTACCGTCATAGTAATTATATTATGGAATACATTTATGGAATCATCGTAATATTTTTTCTCAGTAATCATTCGATGTGAAAATCTGATATTTGGTATTGACTGACTGTGAACTACATAGTGGGGTAAAGATTCGAAGTAATCCATTGTAGCGCTCGCTGCGGCAAACATGGAAAGGCACTTGCCAAATTTGAAGTAGATAATATAATTAACTTACGCATATTGTAATTTTTGTTTTTGGAACAAGTTTAAATTAACAATAATACAAATTTCACTGATGTTTTAAATGAAGAAAAATATAGAAAAAGGACGTATTTAAATAAGGCACGGTGGTGATTATTGTATTAATAACAACTGACTTTATTGAAACAAATTATTTACATTGAATACCTCCTCTTTTTCTGCTGCTAAATTCCTTTTAGCTGTTTTCACTTTACCCTATATACTTACCATATACTACATACTTACCATAAATATAAAAGGTAATAGTCAAAATGTGTGTACAGTTTCTTTATTTATGCTAAATTTTGAGTGACCTAATAAGTAATTGTGCCCCCCGTGCGTACGTCTAACGCACGGACAAAGTTTTCAAGACAAGGTGTTTCCTATTGGACCCTCGGCTAGGAAGTAATACGAATTAAAAAATCGTTCGATCTGAACACATTTTCATTGAAGCATAATTTTATGAACAATATCTTACGACACGTAGTAAAAATTAAACAGTTTGTTATCAAAGACGACCATGCCACGCTGTTTTTATTTATCTAGTTAAATATATTTAATGTAATTTAAGACATCGAGTAGTGTGTCTTTATATATTTAGATAAACATTACTAACCAAATATAATTTTACAACGCGATCATATTTTTAGTTTACAGTATAAACATTCTGCCTCAATGGAATATTCAATTACTCGCTGTGTAATAATAAAGTATGTAGCCTTGATACGTGTACTGGTGATCATCGATAAATTTAGGTTTTTATATTTTTTAAAATGTTTAATCCTCTTTTATTATTAGTAGCAATTTTTACCTACAAATTGTATCTCATATTTTTTACATCAAAATAACATCAGAGCTTTTAATTTTTATTCACATACAACTTTTCAAATTATGTTGAAAAAATTTAATTCTGGAGTGGTCAATTTAATTTTTTTTTTACTTTTTACCAATTTTTACAAATCCTTTTACAAATTTTCAAAATAAAAAAAATAATAAATAAATTATCGATAACATTACTTTTATTACATTACTTTTAATAACAAAGACGTTTCCCTTTAATTCCTCTCTGCAGTTATTTAGGCAACTGTACATATGTTATAATTAAAAAATTTAGAGTGATTATTTTTTCTACTTTTGGTGAGATTTACCTCAATAATTTGATTACTGCGTGCGTCGATTAACGCTATTCTTTGTTGAATTAAGCTTTTCACAATAACATTTTGGGAAATATTTTGGGAAGTCAAAAATGATTTCATTACCATTGTTCTTAGAAAAATATACATTAGCAAGGATGTTTGGAATTGAAAACGTATATGATGGAGAATTATCGTCGTTCCTGCAAATTGAAATTAAAAAAAAAATTATAACGTTTCAATACCAAATATTTAGATCTGACACATGTTTAAAATTTTCAATTAGAAAAGATATTGAACTATAATAGAAAGGATTATCATTTGTGGAAAAGTTACATACATTTAGATTACAAAAATTTTATATTTATATATTCGTTTCGTGTACATAATTCTCATAGATTCACATGTATAAGAAACAAATCTCGGTTTTATAGCAGCGAACGTTATACATATATATATATATATATATATATATATATATATATATATATATATATATATATATATATATATATATATATATATATTTATATATATATATATATATATATATATATATATATATATATATGTGATAAATTATAAGTGACTTCATTTTATGATTGAATAAATATTGCGAAATAACTTAAAATACTTTTCGAACCAAACTAAAATAACTGATACCAATTTCCGGAAATTAATTCTTTTCACTAATTTCAAATTCAACCTAAACCCATTAGTGTAAATCAACCAGCTACTAAATTCCAAATGTAACTAAATTAAATACGTGCCTGCCGTGATTTACCGAAATTCCTCTCAAAGCCTCCCTGGTCTTGCAGTAACCACCTTGTCCTCCATAACCGCTTATTCTACTAAACAAATAAAAAAATTGATTATTAATGAATACATCGTCCTCGCTAATCGCTATTTAGTCGAGTGTGACCGCCACATTTAATGCCACCGGCCATAAATTGCCACTCCGTCAGAGAACGCTCCTATTACAGGGTCCGTGGTCCTGGGACACCGGAGGATACATACAAATGTCCTCCTTTATCCACATATTTACTTGAACGTAACATCCTGATATGCAAGTAATACCTAACCAGGCATAAGGGCGCACAGGGAATTCCATATGACTGTCGAACACAATATACAGATGTGTTATAAAGTATTGAATCAGGGAAAATATAATGAAAACACAAATTTTAAGGAAAATCTGTCGTAAATACACGATTTTTTTTAGAGGCGTAATCAAAATGTGCATTACTATAGTTTAGCAACAAAGTTGCGATATCTTTAGAATATAAATTTTTTTACTAACGTTATATTAAGATCTGAACAAATTAAACGTCATCGAAAAGAGACAATTTAAATTTAAGATGAACCAAATACGTATTAAAAAATTTATTTCAAATCTAATTTAGTTTATTGTTTCCACATATTATTTGGAGAGTATACATTTCATTTCGGAAAATTTATGGTTCATTTATTATAAACTCTCATTACAAAGTTTGGTTGCGATATTTTCCACTATCTAATGCTGCTCCAACTAAATTGCTTCGGCTGACATTGATTTACAGGTACGATTAGAACGAACGGAGTTTAGCTAAGTACATTCCGTTGTAACATAATTCATATGTGACACGTATATCGCAAGTCGATGCCAAGAATATCGACCTCGGTTCTATTAACTAGAGCATTCCTTGTCAACGTGACATTTGTTATGTTATGTCATGTCTTGCCGACACGACTTACATTTGTCTTCTTGACATAAAAATTGAGTAAATTATTTCGTATCTAAAATTGTACGTATGTTATCTCATTTTGTAGATGTAACCTCTATTTCTGTAAGACTCTGTTATTAATTATTCAGTGTTGAATTTTACTTTTTCATAAATTTATTCAAATTTATACACATTATGAATAAATAAATTCCTTTCCAATAGATCATATTTAGATGGTAAAATTTTCAATTTTATAGTGATAGCCGTGCTTATTTAAAATTGTTTTTAATATTAGATGTGCACGGCACAGTAGGTAGGTAAGTACCGATGTAATTTTGTGAGTTGAGTTAATGCTTTTCTTGTATTATGTTAGGGTTCATATTAGACACTTTAGCATTATTTTTCTGATAAGAGTTTTAGTGATTTTTTTCCTTGATATTAAAATAAAAGTCACCATGGATGCTATATTAAACGTTACGATAACGAGGAGCCGAATTAAGTTCTTTTAAACTTTCCTCTTTTTTAATCAATTCTAACACTATTAAATTATGCATACTCATTATTCAAGTATTACTTAAAAGCTCTCAAGCACAAAGTTTCATATACTTTTAGGAACTAATAAACATCTAAGGCAGAGTATTTCTATTTAAACTATTTACGAATATTAATTTACCACAACGTCAATATATTGCTTAATATATCTTTCAGAAGGGTAAAAACAAACCAATTATAAAAACTGTACAATTCCACATGACAATAAATATTATAATTTTTTAGATTTTTCCCTTTACTAATGGTATAAAACCTTCTATCACACCGACTTTTAAGATTGCAAATGGATTGGAAGTCGCCTATAGGTTTTTATGATAAGTGAGTAAAGCTGACTTTCAATAAAATACGTTGAGTAAGACTGATTTTGAACAAAATACATCTTAAAGGGCCATATTTTTTTTGCGTGAAACAATAAACTTTCACAGCAATGTAAAGCTATAAAACTCAGAGTAGGAAATTAATTACAACTTGACATCTCAAGTGTTTTGTGAGAAGAAAGTGTTTGATCGCCCTTTTAAAGCGTGTTTTAAAAGGGCGGTTAAAGCCCCTTTGAAAGTCAAACTTCTTTATGCAGCTTTACTAGTAAACGAACAACCATTTTTTCTTAAAAAATAATATAATATAAAATTATATCACAATAATATACTATTAATTATAAAATAATATAATATAAATAATAAAATAATTTACATCAAAAAAATTAAGTAAACGGAAATAATACTAGCAAGGTTCCTTTTTCATTGTGAAGGACGGAACTTTAAATACACAATTTGATCTTAAAGTAACAAAAAAAAATAAATACCAGTAACAACACACGTTGCAAACACCCTGCCATCTCAATATGCCCACGTCCGCACACACGTAAAGTAAACTGTACTGCTAGTTGCCTACATCTGCAGAACAGAGAACACAACGTTGTACAGCCTCACGACGGAGTAGAATAATTAAGTTTAATTTGTTCATTACACATGTAAATATGCTGATCAGAACGGGGACAAAGCAGGCTTCGCTCAGGCGTGAAGGTTTAAGCTTCACACAGATAAAAGACATTATGCTTTGAGGTTGTAAGTACATATGCATACGTATTGCGGACAATGAAAGTTTACTGTGGAAGGCAAATATGGGAGAGCACTTTGGTAGCATTTCATACTGTTTTTTGCGTCAAGTGTACATTTGTTTTTCATTTGTTTCTTCCTCTTTTATATCGGCAGAGTTAAAAATATCTGTTAAAATAGACAAATATGTTGGATAGTTTGTGATTAGTAACTAAAATAATTGTTGTCGCCGTTGTGTATTGTTTTGAACACAAGTTTGAACACAGTTTGAAAAAGGGAATTTAAAAAAATTACATGTAAAAAAATACGATAGAAATTTTGTCTCATTTTTCGTCATGCACATTGCCAATCACATTTTCTTTTTTGAAAGTCATGTAATATATACATTTAGTTATTATTTTGCTTCCATATTTATCAGTTAATTTACCGGAATAAGGTCTTTAGTTTTTAGGTTTTCACAAATCTCTCCCGTGTGCAGAAATTCAAACTATTGTTTCTTTAGGCAGTATATTTATATGGCAACATATTTTTGATGATAAAACTCATTCAATAGTAAACAATCATAGTTTTCACTCATTGTACAGACCGTGCAATTTGTAGCTATATTATTATGAGTGTGGGATTAATATCTATTTAACAATGAACAAATTTTAGAAGCAAAAACTTAATCAGATGTTCATTTTATTTATCAAACGTAATTAGAAACAATATTATGAGTATATTTCATTAGAAATAAAACTTTGACAATTTTTGAAAAGCGTTTAAATGTAGATGCCGATTTTGCACAGAGATAATTTTTGAAAAATGAATGTCATTGAAATATTAAGTTTACGAAAATTTTCTCACAAGTGTTATGATCGATTGGTTAAAAGTACACTAATGTTTGCTTTTTTATTAAATAATAAGGAAACGGAAATTTCTTCTTTATTATATAAATACCACGAGAAAATTCCTCTTTATTATATTAGTAGGTCTGGGATTTGCGAGATTATATCTGTATTTATAACGTTGTCCCGTATCCTGTTTACTCGCGTCCTGCTTATGTGCTTGATCTATGGTAACACCGAAATTAGAAAATTACGAATTTAATCGAGGTGTAACTTCAAATTCGAATAAATTGTCAAAGTTTTGTCTCCAGAATTTAACAGTTGTTATTAATTAATACCGATGGCAATTAAGTAATAAAAATAATTAAATAAAAATTAAAAAAATTAATATTGTCATAATCAAACTATGAAATTTAACCTGCTTATTGTAATTAGATAAGATTAATTATCGAAAGACCAGTAAATCTTTATAAATGTGTTTTGCCAAATATTAATATTAGCGTTTAATAAATTGGATAGATGTGATTAACCTAACGGTAGCTTTTATGGTAAATTATCATTAGTTATTGATTCAATTAATATTCTAAAAATTTATTGATCGAAATATTTCGTTGAGCCCAAACAAATATTTTGTTTTGCCAAACCAGTTATCTTTTTTTAAATGAATAGTAATTATAACATGTTAAGTTTTACAGTATTGTGTAAATAAAATGAAATAAATAATGTTACTTTAATTAGGTTTTATATTTAACTATGCTTTAGTCTGCACCCTATGGTAGAAATATTCCGGAAAAAGCGATTTCGCACATGGCAACCCTAGTTGCACCCATATAAAAGAATTTTCAAAAACGTTGTAGTCCCGCCACTTTAATACTTTAATTATTTTCCTTGTAGCTATAAAAATAAATACAACAAACATTTTTTTATTTTTGTAATATAACCGTAAAGTGGTAATAACGAGTGATTTATGAATTATAAAAGATACACACGTTTCGTATGCTATAAATTGGTTACCGGACGACGAAATAAGAGATAAATAAATTAATAAATAAATAATTTTCCCATGCGAGTTGCAAAAGGAAAATTTCGATTCATCGATTTAACTTATGTGCCAAATTTTTATATAAATTTAACATATTGCCAGCTTTTTTAAGTTTGTTCTCCAACTCAGTCAAACTTTTTTAGAGTCGTTGGTTGTTATTATCATTTTGTAACATTGTCTCATTTCGTTATATTTTTATTTTCTCTAATAAACATCAAAACAAAATGTTAACGAAATATGCACTGATATACGTTTAGATCTGTTTGTGATACAAATGGAGTAAAAAATATTTTTTTATAAATTCTGACAAACAGAAATTTAGTAATAGATTTTGATTTGGATTTTAGTTAGGAATGAATAAATAAAACAGAGATCAAAACTATTTGTTACCTGCAATGACTTGAATCGGGAGATTTCCTCAAAATATCAATAACCAATTAAGTAAATATAAGGATTTATGTGTCTATTAATTATTACCAGAATGATCATACAACTATGTAAAATACATTATTCATTGAATGGAAAATAGAGATATTTTCTTAGTAAATTTGATGAATTATTGAACAAGAATCGTACTTTCGTCCGGTGATATTTTATGTAATTATCCAAATTATGCAAACGATGCATATTTTTATTGATAAAATATGCATCGCAATGAGCATAATTTGCTTAAAAGACATATGATCATCTAATTTTATAACGTGTTTTTCAGAAATTTGCTCAGAGTACCCAAACAAGTATTAAAGTATAACTAAATTGCAAACATAAACTATCTCTTAATAAGCTCAAGTAAGTTTATTTGTCCCGACTGGCCGAAGTTACACAAGTTTAGTTTCGGGTTCTTTCCATTAATTAAGGAGTTGCTCATATAATTAAAAACAATCACACAGATCTTTATATTCTGAGACAGATAGAAGCAGCATTTGAAAAATATGTGTTTTGGAATAAAATATTCAAATGTTCAAGAAAGCCTATGCCTTAAAAAAATTATTTGCATTATTTTTGAGCATACCGTATAAATTGGTGATAAATGGTAGATTACATATTTAATTATAATAAATTTTACGGAAAGTAATTATTATTGCTAATATTGCTTGTATATTTATGTTGTGTAGTTAAGTAATTAAACATGTAAGTTTTTTATTTAATAAAAAAAAATCCTATAATTTGGGTGTACAGTGTCATTTTTTATTTATCTCATAAAAATAACAGAACACCGCCCCCGGCGATTTGTACATCGAATTTCCACATTGATATCAATGAACTCCATATACGTCATCATGGAGGTACTTATATAAATCGATCGATGGATGTCGTTAGGATAGCATCATATGTTAATGGAATGCTACGAATTTGTCTATTAGCATACAAAAACAGTTTGATTTTAAACAAGAAAATAGTTTTCGGTATAAATATACCCAATATTGTTATAGGGCAGTAGGATTTATAATGTTGTGACAAGAAGAGCACAAGTAACTGGCAAAATGTGTAGTACCTTTATAATTCTATTGATGAAGTGGAGCATATAAGCGAAAGTTAAAATAGCTCTAGAGAATAATTTACCAGTATCCATAATTACTTACTTAATTCAGTGTCGGATAATATAATATAAATTACGATATAAAATAAATACAGAATAGAAGTATATTTGCAAGGCATAGAATGAAGAATACAAATATGCAACGTTAACGCAACGTCGAAGAATATAAATATATATATATATATATATATATATATATATATATATATATATATATATATAAACTAAATGTAAAATATCCATCGAGAATAGTGAAATCGATTTAAAAGTTTTAGAAAGTAGAGGAATATTCCCAATTTGAAACGCTCCACCTTTATTATAGTCTCGATTCTGACTACTTCATAATTTATTGAGATGCGTTGTCCTGGAGATGCATTGATATTAAATAAGAATAATCTTATAATATTTAATGTTTTTTTTACTAAAAGAAAGAACTCGATCAAAAGAAAAAAAATTAAAAATAACATATTTCTGGAGAGAATGGAACAAGACGCACAATATTTTAGGGTCTGGAACAAATAAATAGTCGAGCGTGCATGTAAAAGTTAAATATTGTTATAAATAGTTTAATAAATATGTATTTATATATGGTGATCAATTTTGTTTTTCAATGCTGTTTTAAAATTATGCTTTATTCTTTTAGTATGTGAATGTTTTATATATTAAAACTTTTTGCCTGCCACTCTATGGACTCGCAATTTTGAATTACAAAATGAGCTAATGTTTTGAAATTCCCAAATTTTCCTATTTTAGGAATTTCATATAAATAATAAATATCCTTCAAAATTGTTCTTTAAATACATAAATAACATAATTTTTAATCCAAAAAACTGGTTGGCAAACCATGTATCGCAGTCGTTAAAGGTCTATTGAATAACATTTCTATCCATTGTTTGTAATCATTTCGAATTCTTTTGAACATTCGTACCATGAGAAAGGAACCTAAATATTTGAATAACATTTACGACCTGTACTTAATTAAATTTTACGGGATAATGATGTACCATTTTTGTAAACAGTAACATAAGGACAAGGATGTTGATAAATAAATATTGCACATTTCAGAAACAATCATTTAATTTTTTAAAATTTTATATCGAACAATTTCAGAAAGCCAACCACTGTTAAAACACTCATTACAAAATAATGATTTTTACCTAAATTCAGAGCTAACGGAAAATAAATTATAAATCAAGTTCGAGTCGGAAATATATATCTTACCCTACCTTGTTTTTGCTTCAATAATTATCATAAATCACGCGTATTGTGTTATTTAATAGCTACTTACAATCAAGGCTTAATTTTAGACTAAATTAAACGTGTTTAGTAAGAATCGAGGTAACATACACATAAACATTAAAATTTAGATATTTTTTCTATTGTAACTATTCAAAATAGTGATATTATTTTGCACCATGTATGTATATGTGTATATGTATTCCTAATATGTATCGTGATTTTCTCAAAAACTATAATATTAAAATTTTTGCCAGAGTTTTCTTATAAATTTTATTTCAATTAAGAGAATGCATTCAAAGAGTGCTGTTAATTTTGATAATTTTCACAAAATATAGCTTTAGTTGCTGCTAGCATTTATTTATGTGTAGTTAATAAATTTTGAGTCACGCCACTCGATACTGACCGTTAGAGGTTTTGAAATTTTAACTAGCTTTGTCTCGAAATGGTTAAGTAGATTTTGTTTTATTTCCTTTAAATTTGAAGTATAAAATTACTGTTTTACCCTAAAGTGAATAATACAGTTACGCCCAAGTGTTTGCTGATAGAACTTTCCATAACTAGTGATCACCTGTTACGCATTAATAATAATTTTTTTTTCATTCTTTCAAAATAAAATATAATGTTTTTCTGTTTGTATTAGTGATTGACAATAATTTAAATTTTGTTATCAATTACATGTCTTTGTTTTAAAACTTCTTCCGTTACTTTTTTCTGCAACGATATGAAGGAGTCAAACTTACTACCAAATGTAGACAATATGAATGAGTCACAGACTTACTACAAAAGTTGTAAGAAAGTATCTGAGTTAATGAAATTATATAATATTTGATAATCAAGAAATATTATTAATCCGTTATTGTTACACTGTCAACACAATTTACTAGGTATTTGTTTTTAACTTTTTACAAATATAAAAGACAGCATTTCGTTTCGTGTATCATTCCGATTATGATCATTAGCTCTTATAAATTAGTAACGTACAAATAGGAACTAATGAATGACCGCGAACCCTCAAAAGAATACAAGTTACCAACCTAAGATAGCTAAACGTACCAACACTAAACGAACATACGCGACAAGGGTAAATGCCATGTTTTCTATTCTTTATTGGCAACAAAATTGTGCTTTATATTTTTGAACGAAATATTAAACTATTTAAAATGTTTTTTTTTGTTAATTGAACACTATTTAATTTGTGCTTAAAATGAATTGTCAAAATAAGCTAAAAGTAAATTTTGTCTAATTCTACATAGGCTAAATTTCATAGTTAGGAATATAAAATAATTCTAAATTTGAATATTAATAATTCAATTTCAGAAACGTTTTGATTAAGATTTTATTTTAATTGGAAACAATCTTTCAAGAAAAACTTGCCACTTTCGACTTTTCTAAAATTTCTAGAGTAAATAAATGATTTAGCAAAAAAAGGGATTGTTCAGTGCAAAATGATATGTGAAGGACGATTGTGAACGCCGCTGACTAATCGGAAATAATTTTGAAAAGTTAGTTAGACTTTGCTTTTCATCAAACCCATTGACATATGGTAGCCTCGCTTCCTGGCGATCGATAGCATTTTAATTGGTTAATATATGGACGGAATTCAGTCCAGTCAAATCATCAAAAATATGGGTTCGAAATGTACAGCTTATTTCATTTTTTGACAATATTTATTTTATTATCAGTTTACCGAATTGGAGCGGTCTGAGTGTTTATGCTAAATCCGCCATTTTTGCGAAATGTTTAAAGCTCGTAAAACGTTGATACTATGTCAAAGATTATTTATTGTCTGAGATTAGAATTTTTTTGTTATACAGAAATATTAACATTAGACAATAAATAATTAATAATTTCGTCGCCGTGGTGTGTTGGGTTGATCACAAGGCATACGATTTTTGACGGTGCGGCGCACCGGGGAACCTGTGTTCGATTCCCAGCCGATCGTCGAGCAGGACTGGATTGGTGTTCAGGTTGGCTATAAGATATTTCTCTCGTTACAATAAATCTGCAATAATACTAGTGCTATTTCAATTATATACATTATAGTTATTAAATAAATAAAAACATTTTATATAATTTTCGTCATAAAACCTTTTTCCTAAAAGCATAAAAAAATTAAATTCTAATACGTCAGCTTTACAGGGATATATTTTTTCCAAATTATTTTGCACATTATTAGTAATTTTCGAAATCATTTAAAAAAATGTATTTGTAAACATCAAAATAACCAACAGTAATATTACATAGCACTACATTGTCTTCAATTGTTGTTATAAAAGCCATTTCGTATAATGAAAACTAGAAACAGCGTCACAACATCGGTATTATTTGTTTCGGTATCAATGGTGAATGAGATACAGTTGATGGTTTCATAATAGTTTTTCCATATGTGTGAATAATTTTACCTCAAGTAATTATTCATCGCAATGTAGATTATGCTACGTTTAATATTATCGTATATTTTCCATAAAAGTTATTTAATTTTTTAAGAATACATTTTTAAAATATATAAGTAAACATTACATTCTTGATACACCTGTTTTGAATTACAATTTATTAATAATACGTTTTAATTTTTCTTAAGTATTAGTTAAATTTATTGAAACTCAACTTCACATCTACGAGTGTATATTCAAAAAGAGTATTTTACATAGTGAAAATCTAAATGGAGAGCGGAGAAATCGAAACCCAACATGAGGTTCTATATATTCTGAAATATATATATAATCTAAAGGTTTAAAACCGGAACAATGTTAAAAAGTAAAACCAGAAATATTAAACTGTTCTAGTTATATATAGTAAAATAAAAATGTGTTTAATAAACAGTTAAAAAAATGCAATTTTTCTTAAATCGATTCAGATTATCATTGATCATTATTGATAAAAGAGATACAGCACCATTTTTGAAACTGTGTCTGAACTATAAATTAAAAACTTACATGCGGTTAAGAATTAAAAGTGTAGCACTTAAATTCTGATATTCGATAATACGTTAATTTTAAACTAATTACCTTATAATATCTTTAAAAGGAATTCTTCAATGTACATTTCTAAGGCAATAAATATTTTATATGCACTTATCTTTAATTCTGTTAACACTTAAATTCTTTGTCATAACTTGGTTACATACATGAACATGCACATCACAAGGTTTCAATAGAGAAACTCTCGAAAACTAAATAAAAGTTAACGAATGCTTAAAGCAGCCAATAGTAAGATATTTTGTTTAGCATTAGACACGCATAGCGGTACGTAAAATGAAATAAACTCGTCTCTTTGAAGAATTTATTATTTCCAAACTAAATTGTTAAATGGAAACCGCGTATTCGTATTGCGCAACGGGGAAACCACGAAAATTACTACACTGAGTTAATTCATATTGAACGATTAGACCGAACTGGAAGTTTTCCTGTGGACACTGAAACAACTTGTAATGCGATTTTATAGCCAATATTAGATTATTCACTTCAGTCAAATTGATTCAATTTCCTTATTCACTCGTCTCATCAAAAGTTATGTTTCCTGGCCAAAACGCATAGCAAATCAAATTTGTGTCTTTATATATATCGCATCCACTTTTTTATTTCGTTTTTTTTTAAATTCTTTCTTTTAAATGAGATAAGCGGTTTTGTTTACCGAATATCCGATGGTCTTGTTGAATCGGTTCAAATATTAAGTCTAATACCAACTAAGACTACAAAATATACATTTCGTTATTTAATGACTAATTTGCCATTTACAAAGACTTCATTAGTTTAAAATTTGTTTGAAGAAAAAAATCTAGCTATCCTGAATATTGCAACAATTGAGTTAGTCCTAGGGAACGATGGAGAGAGTCGCTTATTGTTCTTAATTTATATACTGTTTTGTATACGAATCACATAAGATGTTCTTAGATTTGATGTTATAATATATAATGGTTATGCTCTATATGTTATTACGTTGAATTTCTGGTGCGATTTCATTCTCTTGGTTTGCAGATGCAAGCTTAATTTTTAAAAATATTCTACCACTCCTTTCATTCAATATTCATCACATCAGTACGGACTCTCCTAAGTTGTGATTTAATGTTTATCAAAAGATATTAACCTCACTCGCGCTGATGTCAATTGCTTTGTTAAGGACAAATATGCATTTTAATACCAAACCAAAAAAGGAAATTCTAAACAACTCGTTTAATATCACGGATGTTATCCATTGAGAATTGCTTCCAGATACGGTGAATGCTAAAGTTTACTATTATTAATTAGATTGACTAGCTAAAAACCAAATAATCAACAGCACCAAATTTATCTTCTGTCTGATAACGGTAAATAATATACCTTGATACCTTGCTAGGTTCTGTTTATACATCTACCTTATTCATCTGATAATACCTCATTATAGGTTCCGAACTTTACAGAATAAGCAAATCTTGTGTATGGTAGAAGTCCAAAAAACTTCGTAATTTTTTTTTAAATTTAAGCCATCACTTTTTTATGCTAAATGCATATTGCCACTTACATATAAATGCAGTTTTAAAAGTAAAAAGACATAAAATATGGTTGTTATGGTAAAGCGGTTGTAGAAATTCTTACTAAATTCTAGAAAGTAAAATGTTGTGTAAACAATTTTATATACATCAAGTAAACAAACACAAAGTGAAAGCACTCTAATCATGGATTGATGAGACTGAATCTTTCGATGTTGATTTATTTCAAATTATGATTAAGTGTAAGATTTTCTTCAAATATTTGTTGTACATAACACCTTGTTAACATAACTATTATTTCTTCACATTATCTCTTATTGAGTAACTTCGAACATACTATATTACTTAATAAAAATATATTATATTATATTATCAGTCTATATTATAGAAAGACTCAATTTTTTTCTTGCGAGAAGATGCTGATATATTTTTTTGCAATTTTTGTTTTCAATTTTAGATTTTAATCGATTGAAATGTATACTATATGTACCAAATTGAGTCTTTGAGTGTTTTTCTTCAGATAAATATTATTTTCATGTGGTGTTAGCAAATTATAGAAATCGTAGCACCCTTCCAAGGAAATGAAAAAGAAATGGAAAAATATAAAATAAGGGAAATAATAAAAACCAAGTTTTAAAAGGGACTATCAAAATACCCTTAACATATAACAGCTTTTGTGAGAATGAAGCAAAAAAACCGGCTTGCGTTTTGATATAAATTTCAGTCATGTCATACATAACGTATATTTTGGGGACATCAGAAATGTTTACATTGAAATGAAAGAATTAATTTTTGTCATTTATTTTTAGCGATTAACTTATTTTACGAGTGCTATATCCAAATTTATATATATTTTAAATATAACACTGAATTGTTTATAGCGATTATAAATTCAGTCTCGGAAAAATAATGCGCATATTTTCCATTTTATTTTCGCATAACTTTTTAAAGTCAAATTGATTCCTTGTCATATTTTGATTCGTCTAACTTTATGTTCTGCGCAGGTTTATTACTATTGGAGACTACATTGTTACAGCATTGCAGTGTTAGCTATTGATATCGCATAAAACCTAATTGCCTGGACAAGAAATTGATGCAATCTGATTTATTTTTATTAGGAATACAATTTCAGTTAATTTATGACGAAATTTAAGAATTGTAACTACGTTTATGCTTCACTGGCTGTGCCCCATGGTTTCACTCGCTTGAAATTCGGTATAGGATTTTTTAAAAATTTTGATGGTGCTTATAAACTATTTCCATACCAAGTTTCATCAAAACTGTCCAGTATAGTTTGATTCAGAGCGAAATACAAGCACAAAATTACATATAAACAGAAATTAAAAAATAAAGGTTTTCCGGCTTATGTTATTAATCTATGCGCTAAATCAATGACTATTTTTAAAATATTTTCCTTGTGCAGAATTTACTCTGTTATAATTTAATTATGTGTATAGATAATTACTTATGTTTCTGTAAAAACAATTATATAATTCGCATAAAATACAAACAGAGGAATGTTCGAAATGTGAGTCTACAATTAGTTTTCGTCAAACCATTGATTTATATTAAAAACCAAAATTATTTATTAGCATTGATTTTGCATTCAATATGGAACATAATACAAAATAATAAAATATGTCATTAGTGGTGTAATTAATGAATATTAACATAAAATAATTGTGATGATGATACTAAAATGGAAAATATCGATGAATATAACAATCTATGATGACAACAATAACAAATCATTTTTTAATACCTTAACTTATTCTAATAAAACTTAAAAACCGTACATTTTAATTACCTGACAGTGACAGTAAATGGGTTAAATAGTTTTGTTCACGACTCTTTTTTTAACCTTTATCTTTATCGAATATAATTATCCTTTCACAAACGGCCGTCTCCTAAATCGAATATGTATACACACAACTATTCGCAATCTCAATTAATGTTTACACATATTTTTAAAAGGTAGATAGAAATAATACCTTACCGATTTCAAATAGAAATAATACCTTACTATGAATCATGTTATTATTTTAGTACATAGAACTGGTTGTTAACAAGTTCAAATAAAAGAAATATTGAATAGTGAAACACGTCTTTGCACAAAAAAAATTTACAAATTTAATATGTCGTTAGTATTTTTTGAATGTCTAATGTAAGAGATTGGAGATTATCATAAAAATGACTCAATTTGAAAAAAAAAAGTGAATGTGGAGGTTAAAAGTGTTCACTGTCCACATTTGTGGCGTAAAAGTGTTTCGACATATTTATAACAGCCAGAGATGACGCGACGTAGATATAGTCTATTTCAAAATTTTTATTCTGCTATAAATATGCTAGATTCGATACAAAAGACTTACTAATGAAATATTGCAGCAATAATCTAAATATTCTTGATATTTATTAGATTCTCGTAAAAGTTTTTCATTGAATAGCATATATATCACCAATGCTATATATAGCTATATCGTTAAAATATACGAGCGATATTCCACACCACAGACTAAGTGAGACAGTAAAGTCTGAATACAATTTAAATGAAAAAAATAAATTTATTGGACTGAACAAAATAAATATTGAAAATTTGTAAGTAGAACAGTTTAGTGAATATGAATAGAAAAGTGACGTAACGAACTAGAAATTACACGAAAATCGCTAAAATCAATCAGGTGGAAAAATATAGCAGCTCGAAAGTTTATGATGTCGCATGATATAAATAGAGGAGACTTGATAAAGATATAAATCCTTAAACAATATGTCTCATACATCATCAGAATGATTCGTAATAAAATTGTATTGTCAATCTTAAATTTATTATAGATGAAACGAAATAGTAATTGGGTATCACTTATCGCCATTAAGTTTCTATTTATACATAGTATAAATTCATTTAATTTGTTACTGGCACGTTTACACTTAATATGGCATTCAAGAGAAACTTCATATTCGATCTACCAGTGACCTTTCGTCACAAAATACCTTACGATTTACTTATTAAATATTTATAAATAACTCCAGGTATAGTACCTACATAAATACCAGCGAAACTAAGCAAACTAAATTCAATAATATTGTAACGTCAATCTTTTTGCGAATAACCTTTACTGCCGAGGGCAGCCCTTTGAGGGCATTATATATCGATCTATACGTAATTTAATCAAGCATCGGTGAGAAGTCCCATTTCAAATAACTATTACCTTGTACGGCTTTCTATACGTTATATATATGAAAAGGTGGCCGTAGTAGCACGAACATGTGGTACAGTCACCGAGAGCGCAAGATTCAAAATTAGTATAATTGATATTAAGTTTTACTATATTTTCCTTATGACAATTTACATACTTTACCTAAATACTCTAAATAATAAACAAATAGTAAATAATCAAAAGTCACAAGAACCTGTGTAGTTAATATATTATGTAGACATAAGGTACCTGAAATAATTTACGGCAAAAATTAATATTAGATTTTTATTTTAATTTTATTTGAAAGGGTATAAAAATATTAACCATATCGGCTATGATTTTTATACCCTTTCAAATCATTTAATTTTTATACCCAACAACATAAAGAACTGACTTATTTTATCTAATATAACTATGAAATCTCAAATATAACTATGAAATAAATATTTGATTTGAAGCAATATTCCCAGGCTTTTATTTCCAAGTGTTAATGCTTTCTTTTGAAAGCCAAGGTGCGAAATTTTATTTGAAAGTTTACATGGATAAAGGAAGAAGAATACGTTAAATACAATAGGTGACAAATATTTAGAAATCGATGCTGGAAAAATAAGTCTACAAAGATGATATTTTATGTATTATAAATAAATTACTGAATTTATATGTATTTCATAAAATTTTTAACTTTTTTAAATAAAATTTTTTTTAAAACTATTGTATCGAACTTATTTGTATACACAAACCGAATGAAAGTAGAGGAAAACATGATTAGCAATAAATAAACGAGTACATCATAAAAACGATTAGAATATTGTTGTATTTCCAAATTGCATCCTGCATAATTTCTATGGAAAATGAACTGTGGTTTAGATAGATAAAAGTAATAATAGTTTACACAATATTGCGAATTTGGGAGAATCGATTTTTATAGGGCTAAGTAATTTTATAGCAAACAAATCTAGTAGTAAAATTAATTTTTTATCCCTCATAACAATTATAACCAGAAAATTACTTGAAAAAACATTTGGATGCAGTGACTCGAACACAATTTACAATTTATTTACATAATAATACAATTTATTTACATCATCATTAAAATAAGAAAATAGGTATTACCTTAGTATATAAATAAATACAAATATAAAATAAACACATTTAAGCCGCTATGCGATATTGCCGTATGAAGCCCAACAGGAAGTCTCCCCAGAGACCGCTAGATAAATTGCCACGCGGTTTGTAATTGAAATGAGATTATTTGTTCCACGCTGAGTGGTTTAATTCCCGTATTCACTTGTATAGGTAAAACCATATTTTCAGTCTGAGAATCCTGGAGACTCAAATTGGTTTCTCAGGCCTCTTCTTTATTTCGCTTCCTAACGTTAGCTTTATTTCGCTTGCGAGATAAGTAGCTTTGGCCAGCGAATGATTTTGAGACAAGCTTCCATGTTAAAATAATGGTTTTAAATAATTGGTTTCATGTTAAAATAATTGTTAACTTTGAAATAAAATCAAATTTTTATACTATTCAATGAATGTGATAATGATCAATTTTTGAATATATTCAACTATTCAATGAATGTGATAATGATCAATATTTGAATATATTTTAAAGGAATTATTTTGAAATGCAAAATTAGAAAAACCTCTTCGCTAACAGTTACGGGTTATATTAATTGCTATAATAATATTAACATTATTAGAAATGTAAGCATTTGAAGGAACTGTAAATTTATTAGCCATTTGTGCTTAAAGTTAGAATTAAAATACAGTCCCGCATATACCAAATTACATAAAGAAATAATGAAAGATTGTTGCAATAAAACGAGCACAGTATTTGTATTTGGGTAACACATTCCTGGTCTTCTTGTTTCCAATTTATATTGCAAACCTTTCATCAAAGAATGAAGTAATTTTATACTGCAAGTTGAGAAAAATATTTTATTCATTCACAATCATTGAAATCTCTTAATACGTTAAACTACTTTAAAGTTATTTGCACTGCAGTGATATTCAAGTATATCGGTTTATCTTGCGTTATTGTAGAGCAAGACTTCAAAAACAAATCACCAAACATTAAATTCCACTTGGATACTTATAAAATATCTAATCAATAAATAATATACCAATAAATAACAAATAAATAATGACATATCAGTAAATGAAATAAAACACGTAATAAGTCGTACTTCCGACATTAGTTTTCCAACGATCAAATATTTCAGAGAAATGTTAGAGGTCCAATAATACTTTCGGAGATGCGGTGCGGGCAACCATTTTTGAGGTTTTTTTTCGGAAAGGTTTTTCGAAAAATTTACGGAAAAAATACAAGATTTGTATTATAGAGTTTCATAAGAAACCAGTTTATATCAGTGCAACGTAAACGCATATATTAATATATCAATACACGTTTAAGTGACGCTCCTTCTCGTGCTTACCAAATTTATATTAATCCATTAGATTCTTACAACTTTATTTCTTCATTAGTATTCTAAAAATTAGTGCAGTTAGAAACATCTCATATAATTGCCAGATTGTCATTAGATAATTAAAATATTTTGGGCACAAGCAAAAGTCTCATTCTTTTGACGATTACTTTTTTGATACGCCGGAATAGTTATTTATGCATTTTTGAACCAAAATTTAAAGAATAATAAGGGCGAATTACAACATTTATGGCACGTGTGGTTCCTACCACTTCTCTTGTAGCAATAGACGGAAATAAAAATGAAATATTAAGGGGAGGAAAAGAAAATAATGACGTGTTCCGCTGAAATAACTTATTTTAATGGGACACGTCATTCTTTAAGTTTTTAACTGGATGGAAAGTGGCCAATTTGATAGATCGACCTTTTATATGCCATATTCATGCAGCGATAGTTTTTTAAATTTGTGAAAAAATACAAAATAGTGAAAGCAAACGTAAAAACAAATGTGAGAAGATCGTGAATAATTAGTTACTTAACACGCATAACAGCTTTTATAATATTGATAGAAAAGAAATATATATTTCATCCACAGAGCAAAAAATTTAATTGCAAACTTATTAAGTGAAACTAAGTATTTTTTGCTCTGAATATTGATATTTTATTTATGTCAGTATCACAAAAATTATCATGAATCTTTGGCCGTCTAGTGGGGCGGCCTCTGTCTAGGAGGACAGATGAGGGAAGCTGTTGGGATTGGTTGGGATGCAAATAGCACGAGATCGAGCTTTGTGGAAATCTATGGAGGGGGGGGGGGCTCTTGTCAAGAAGTCTATTTTTCCAATTGATGATGATGGTAAGTATGTAAAATTTAAAACTCGCTGTTTTTGAGCACAAATTGCGTATCGCTTATGAAATACTAAACCTTAGACGATTGCCATTTGATTGTTATACCTGCGTTTACTTAGACCTTATTTCTATTGAATTTCATATCAACAAAAAGTTAGTATAAATAACAGTATTATCTGAGTACAAAACTCGCTTCCTATCAAATAGATAAACGAACAAACTGAAGTGATGACAAACGTGAAAAGAAATAATGCAGTCGATTTTGAATATTCGATTTTACGGATTTTACTCAACGGCTCTGACAAGTTACTTTATGTGGATCAACAATGATTTTATTAGTAACTAATTGTGCCTGTGACTTTATTGGCGTGGACTTTTGATACATTATTTCAATTACTGTAGATTTCACTCTATGTAATTTCATTGAAAAAACGTTTTATATTCAGTGGTTCTGCTATTGTATCATATAAATGCGCTCTATGAAATTGGTTTTGATACTATAACCATAGACAGAATGTAATAGAAAATGAAGATGTCGTCTGAAAATATTTATTAGGAACCGACCAAAGCGTAAAATAATTTTATGCTTTCGTACTGGATATTTCAAGATTTCATTATATTGAATTGCATATTTGGCCTGTATTACGCAAACATTAGGAACTATGAAGCTGGGCATGTGGGCATGCCTCACATAGTAAGATTTTAAAGACTTCACGAAATACAATACCAACAACATTATTACTTCGGAATCGTTTAATCGGAAATTTATCACGACGAAACTAAAACCAGGGAAGTTTACTGTGTGTAACCAAATTCAGTAAAAAATATGAAAATGGAAAAAAGCAAAAATTCGAAATTCCCATTATATTTACTTATTTTCATTGATTTTTAAGCCTACTAATTTCAAATAAATTGTAAATATAAATAAAAAATTAATAATAATACACTATATATTTATTATATTAGTATTATTTTATTACATAGCTCTAATACAGTAATAAACAAATATTCACAGGAATCATTGCATACAATATTCAGAATTTTTAAAAAAATACATTTTTACATATATCCTTTGTGAAAAAATTAGAAGACCGCCTGTAATTGTATGGAAACGTCTCGTTATTTACGATTATCTCAATAATATTTTGTTTTCATCACAAAAAACTTTAGACGTCACCTTAAATATTAATGAACACCAGACAAATGTAAAACTCTTCCTTCGGTTTTTTTCTCGATCCAAATTTGACTTCCGACAAATGAGAAAGTCAAGACAATTTCAAATTCTAATGATATTTCTCCAAAATAAAATCTAATGTGATATTTTAAAGTTCCGGACACCATTCGGCAAGTGCTACAGTTATTTGTTAATTGTTTATTTAACTTTAAGTGATCGTCAAGATTAATCTAGTCACCTCTGGCATCAAATTAAAAAATACTTTGACGAAATTTTAGACAGAGTCAACATTTCAGAGAACTATGTATATTGAATTTGTTTTATATTTTTTTAACATGTAACTTTTAACGAGTGGTTTGAAGATATTTTCATTAAGTCACTAAATTCGTTTTTAAAAAAGGTTTTCAAACATAAATTGCTAAGAACGTCCACCATTTTTAATGTTTGACTACGATTTAACCACGATTTAAAGGTAAATGAAACATCTTCTATTGTAACTGAGTATATTTAAATAACAGTATCTACCAAAGCACAAGAAAGGAAACTCAACAAGCTATATCGAAAGTACTCAATTAAAAGACTTCGAAAAAATTGTGATGCGGTCTTTTAGTATAAAAAAAGCAAACTAATTTATTTTCATTACATTTTTTATTTATGTTTATATATAATTTTAAACTTTATGATTCCATTCTTATTATCTTTGTCTATAGAGCGAACTAGCCATACGTTAGAAGCCAGATCAAATATTTGGAGTATGTATTTTATGTACCGTACATCGAGTGCGTCAAATATTTGGAATATGTATCACTTTCTGTACCAAATCACTTCCCGTACTAGAATTGATATAACCAATTTTTTTCTTACATTTAGAGTTTAATTGCATTATAATTTTTAACTTTATAACGATTTTTAACAACTTAATCACTCGATCGAAATTACAAAGAATTTTATTTTGCTTGTAATGTGTGAGAATAATTGTTTATGTCACTTGGATGGTATATATAGCAGTGGCATTAAAACAGCTAATGGTAAGACCACTATCATAAACTTATACATGTAATAAGTAGGGATTACCGTCATTGATTAGTGTTTCCATGGGTACATACATGTAAATCAAAATGCATCTTATAAATAAAGTGCGTCTTATAAATTACTATGTCATCAGTCATTTTCACGAATGTGAAATGATTTTGATAATTACCAACTTAAACCAACGATGAAATAGAGCAGAATTTGTTAACAAAATTAATCTATATTTTATAACTTAAAAGTTCAGAAGCATTGCACTGATTTCAATAAGTAAACGAAAGACTCTTATTGAAATTTCTTTACTCGTCATAACATGCATCAAACATATTTACGACATGTATCAAACTAAAATAAAATTCAATGCAAACTAAGTATTAAAACTTTTTTGAAAATTTATACGCACTATCCTTAGGAAGAAATATTTAATTATCTTTAAGACAATTTATTTGATTTTAAGTCATGAATTGTAGCGAAAAAAAAATTACAAATAATATTACAAAGTAACTAATCATTTATTTTCTAAATTAGAATCACAAAAATAAAGTAAGTGAAAATGATTGTAAATAATAATAAAACATAGGGCACCACACAAAACACAAATTTCAAAGTTCAAGATCAAAGGTAATGCCTTTATTGTCATTGAAGGAATCAATATTCAAACACTTTTGACCAAGTTGATCATTGGGTCAACGAAACGGATTAAAGCAAATGTTTATAATCCCTTAGATGCACTATTGAATTGTTCGTGCCAACTCAACGACCGTCTCTACTACTGACACAATAAAACGTATGACAGAACTTTCTACTAGGCTCGTATTATTAAGGTTTCGAACAGATGCAATAGATGGCATCGGCAGTATGAGGGCGATATGAATTTTGTATTTTCGTGAACTGTGATACGCCTTCAGCATAAATTCACTTCTGTAAATATTATTGACTCACGTTTGACGCTAGAAGCAAATATTATCAATAATATTATTTCGTTAAAGTTCACAAGATTCAAGAGATTTTCCTTTTATGAAATTTATTTTTACATAGTTAAATGAGAATATCTAATGCTCTGTATTGTCTACGAATAATAAGGACAATATCACGTTAGTATTTAGTAGCAAGTTAAGGGAAAGTACATGATTTTCTGTTATATTAATTTTTAAGTCGTGTAATTAGATAAACAGTGATTTGTTAGTAATGTATAGAAATAGATTTCATGAAAGTTTTTCGCAATATGTAAGTTTTTCCATTATGTGTCTTTTTTCCCAATCGTTTAATTTTAATTAAAAAAATGAGCTGATATCCCCTTTTTCACTTGGTATTTTATTATTGAATAAAATATGTTGTTTTAGTTTTTCATATACAAATCACTTAATTAGAATTATGCAAGCGACGAATCCAAAAGTTTAGTCACTTTAAATCGCTGAAAATATTTGACTGGTGAGAAATGAAAACAGAACTATTTATATTTTAATGGTTTATACCTGTCCAAATAATTATTACTAATTTTCACACCAACAGTCACAACCCAATCCTCCCTTGATATAGCATGAGCATAGTGTGTTTAACAAAGAACATAAGAAAGAACGTTTATTATTGACTCTGGTGATTGTGTGCATATAACTGAGCATATGTGAAGCACATTTTTACAAAAAAATTATTTTTTTCTGCAAAATCGCAACTTGGAAATCGCTTCTTTGAAATTAATGAGAATTGTCACACAGCTTGGTAACATTTTCTACTTAGTTTGATGCATAGAACCCTTTGTCCGAACAATTGATATGTTCTTTATTATAACATAACATGTATATCGTTTAATATCTCAATGCAAATTTGATGAAGTACAAATTTAACTTCATGTTTATATATTATGACAGATTATACGTGTTGAATAAAAAAAAGCAAGTTTGAAAAAACGAAATACGATTAAACTTTTCAAGTTATTTTTTACCTCATGGAGATAACAAAATTAGTGGGCTGTTTACTAACATAACAATTTCATTAGAACCTCGACGATATACAGATGTTAGACTACAATGACGACTTTCATAATACTTTAATTTGCTTCTTTTGTTCCAAAGGGAATATTTTATAAGTTATCCCAAGGCAGATATTGCTCCGGGCGAGCGGGTTGGGAAATTTTTTTTCATATAATAATTTTCTAGATAGAATTCAGAATTAAAATTGAAACAAAAACGATTTAATAACGATGTTTTATGAGGTTACCACCTTCAAATCCATAGTTGATATTTTATTTTAAAAGGTGAGTTTTAATACAGCCTAATATTCCAGACATTAAAAATAAGCAGATGCACAGGACAGTGCAGCTTATAACAATATAAATTTAGGAGGACCATAAATGTATCTCCTTACCAACTAGTTGGTCTATGCATAATGGTTAGACTAAAAGAGTTATAAATTTTATCAGTACGGACACAAATGCAATACAAAGACCTTAAAAGAAATGTTTTAGCCCTAATTATAATTTAATGGAGGTATATTAAATTTCATTATATCAATATTAAGTTGAAACTAGAAATTATTCTAACTTTATATTTGGTCTCAGTTGGATATAATGATAACCTGCCCTAATTCTTAATATATATTAATAAAAAGAAAGTGTCAGTTCATTATGAAAAATTATTTAATTTTGTTATAGAATAAATTAAAAAGATTTTTAGTTATTCAATACGTCCTTCTCACAAGAATATCGTAGTTATGAGTAATATTATTAGTAACATAATCAATATTAGCTGATAAGAGAATGCTGGAAAAACAGAGCGGCACATGTACATTGTGAAAATAAACATAATTATCATCTTTAACAGAGTCAAATATTCAATTAACTGCCATATAATTTAAAAATACTTGTACTAATTTGAAACTTCTATAAACTTTGTTAGGAAGTATCCACTGAGAATTCCTAAAATTATTTCAATAGTTGAATAAGTATAAAGAAAAATTACAAAAATTGCATCTAACTTTGTAATGAAAATTAACAGACTTGGAATGATCGTGTTCCTGTATATTATATGAGTTTCTTATATTAGTCAATGAAATTACAGGCTATTCCATTATTAAGAAAGCAAAGAAACAGGCGAATTGGTCAAAGGTGTGACAATAAAGTCATTGTAAAACTAGAATTGAAATTATTATCCAATCGGCTTCCGATGAAATTAGAGAAATCACCTATAAAAATTAAGAGTCAAATAACAATTTTGTTGTTTGCTTTTGAAGGATTTTGGGAAATAGTAAAGTATTAAGTAGCTCGTACATATGTTCAATTATGAAATGTTTCATATAAGTTTAAAATAATATACGAGTGTCGAATATATTTAAGGTGCATACTTATCGCAATTTTTTTTTAATAAAAGCGAGAAAGAAATGTTCTGCCCAGAAATCACACTCTGTTGCTGCGACACATTATAATGATGAAAATAAAAGAGAATTTTTAAAATTGAAACCAAATTTAGTATCAGATGTCTGTTTTAACCTTGTTAGGCAATGAATAAATATAAAAAATGTCGAGTATGAAAAAATCTTTACAAAAGAAATATTAAGTATTAATTCAACAATTTTACGTCATAAAATCAAGACCAGAGTGACAGAACCAGAGTGGTAGTAGTAGGTTTGGTATTTAAAAAAATACTCCATAAATAAAAGCACAACCTGCATTTGGTTATTGAACAATATCCGTACTCAAGTTTGAATTTAATTTACAATGTCGTCTCTTCTAATTTACTACAGTATAAATCTTAATGGGTCTGCAAACTTAGAATGTGGAATACGGAGTATGAAAATAACTTTATGATATAAATAATAAGTTATGTGCAATGTTATAAAATCAAAACTACAGTGACAGTACCGTTGTGGTATTTTATTTTATTAAAGCAACTGTGTACGTTTTCACAAATAAAAGTACATATCTGTATTATTGAATAATATCAGTACTGAAGTTGATATTTAATTTACAATATCTTGTTATTCCTGCTGCGCTTTTGAAATCTTATCTTGGGTGTCGATCTTAATGGATGTGCAAACATGAGTGGTAGTTGTTTTTGTAGAAATCCTTATAACGATAGTATTACTGATTACGTGATCTGACAATTAGGTCTTGGCGTTGTACTTTGCTACATATTTGGTTTCAAGTGTCGTTTTCACAAGAGCAAGTCATATCGAATAAGTGCAAAATGTCTGATAATGATAAATTATAACTTACGTCGTCTTGGTGATATTCTTTCAGGTGGGAAAACGAAACAATGGAGCTGATATTATTTACGACGTAATGTAAATCTGACTCGTGAACGTCGAATCACTATTTTCCAATTGTTATCACGTCAGTACTGCAACATCAATAATTCTGATTTTTTTCACTCTTGGGTAATTTCCAAAAACGTTTCTTTTATTTATTTACTATCTGGTATTGTTTTATTTCACTCATGTTTAAATTCATTCATATATATTCATTTCTAATAAATACTTACTTTTTACGCATTTGTAAGAAACAATTTTATGTGTTTCATCTCCATAATTAACTATAAAAAGCACGGTACATACATATCGCAAGAAAAATATGTTAATTTGCTAATATAAATGTAATTGCAAAAAAATATTCGTGGAAAAATGATTATCCAAAGATGGCAAAAGATTATCGTAATCGTATTTTATAATCACACTTTATTTTTAATTTGTATTAAACGATCGGAAAAAAATTATATAACCTTGGTTAATACTTACCAACACGGATGTTAATTATATGCAAAAATATTAAAATTAAGACACATTCACTTTCATTGCTAACTTTGCAAAGGACTAATTGTAAAACCTTACAGAGTTATTCTTCCGAGACTGACATTTTCACATAAGAAATATATTGTTGAAGTTTTTGTTTAAACGACAATATTCCAAAATAAAATATATAATGAATGAAAGGCTCTAAAAGTATATAAGTGTTAACATTATTTTTTAAACAATATTAGCTCGGCGTCGTGGATACATAGGTCACAATAAGGGTAACAGGTATAAGTTTGTGGCAAGATATAACAATTTGTAATCACACTGCTATGCATACCAACCAAGTGTTATAAAAAATATTTTCACAAATTACAAACGAATTATACTGCATCATATTGTCTATCAGGTGATTAAACTCTTTAACACCGTGATAAAATGGGGAATTCCAATGTAAATCGGTTCTAACTACAGATATTACAAAATAGTAATACATATTTAAATACAGAAAGTAATTAGACACACAGAGTGAAAGATTTTTTTTGAACAGGACTCAAAATAAATACTCCAAGCTATTGAGATGGTTTCTAATCCATCGTAGAACTAAAGACACAGAATATAAAAACGGAATGGAAAAATGTTTAAAAAATATATAAAAAAATAAGAATTGTAATGCAAATAAATTCAGTTCGCTAATTTTTGGTACCAAAAGACCGCATTAGATATTTTCCAAACTCTTTTAAATTAGAGCTACCGATATAGCATGCTGAGTTTTCTTTTCTGCGATTTGGTTTTCGTATGTCAGGCTCTAAATGGGTAAACTAGCAATGAAAGTATAGTAAATTTATGTCGTAATAACAATTAATAATTACAAATAATTAAAATTAATTTTTCAGGTAAAATATTAAATAAAATTAACATTAATTTTATTTAATTACAAAATAATTAGTAAAGTTTAATGAAGGGGCAAAAAATATTTTTGATTTTAAAATAATTAACTTAAAAAATTTAAGAATCCAGGAAGTTCATTATCACATTTAGCGAATAGTATGTATTTCTAGTTTTATTTGAACGGTTTCAATTATTTGAACATGAACCAATTCAAACGTTTTTTTTTAAATCAATGCATTGGCAAAAGCCACTTTTCTCGCAAGCACTCGGAAAAATGTCAGCAAGGTCCTAAAACCAGAGACATACTAATATAAAATTAGTTTACTTGTTTATATTTACTTTTTCACATGTAATCCAAAAATACACTTAATAAAGAATCTATTAATTATCTTTTCGAGTTTGTTTACTATCATAAAAATTGCATCGAAAAAATAATGAAATATAATTTCGTTTAATGTCACGAGTTAAACTTCAACATGTACACATCATCTGAAAATGCATATGATAATATTCCAGCTGAACTTTATTACTCATATGAATTAATAGGAAATCATATATTTAAATGCAAATTTTAGTTATTCACTTGTATTCTATTACTAATTTTTAAGTGTTTCATTGCAGTAGTTTTTCCAAACAGTATGGCTTCATCCGCTGCATGAAGGATGTATTAGAGGCTGGAGTAAAATTCAGTTGATTTTCAAATTCATCGACTTCTCATTATCATCGTAAATTGCATCCAGACAAATCATACCACTTGTTACAAAAAGATGAATTTGATACCATTACTTTTTATTCACAACTTACAACTTTTAAACTGCGAATAATCGTCAGGAATATGAAACTATTCGCAGGTTTACACCGTCAGACTTTTGCTTGCTTACAAATGTTTACTTTGCTTTTTACTACGCGAATGGGTTAACTTTTTTTTTCATTTTTATAACTAATCCAACAAGCAATTATAATTTAAAAACAAAAAAAGAAGTGTTTATTGTTTATATGGTCATTTTTTTTTACTTTTTGGAGATATCAGATTTAAATTTTCTTAGTGTGTCTTCGTATATATGTCATTTGGTCTCCTAATTATAGAGAAATTTTAAAATACTTATCCTATTATGCCCTTTTATATATCACAGCCTACAGCTCAATTGTTATAAGACGCAAAAAAAAGAAGGACTGGCAAATAGAATATTACTAAGAATTTTTGTAGTTGACGATATGATAGCACTTTACCCTAATACATTTTTTATAAATTACAAATTACGTTTGATAAATTATAAAGCGTGAAACTAGCAATGTACGCGTTGTAATGAAAAGGAAGCTGTATAATGAAGCTGGAATATGGTGAAAAGTTATTTCGACTTTAATTTTATATAAATATTGTAATTAACATTTTCTTTCCAGAGTAAAAATTCACATCTTTTATTTAAACCCATATTTTGTTTCATATATTCAATTTCAGCTGATGCATTTTTAATTTTTTTGTAATTAAAATAATTTTAATTTTATTTGTGACTTTTCGCGTCCTTTCAATAATTGCATATATTAACATCGTTGTCTTATTATATCTCTCAATTTATGTATTATTATCTGTGTGTAATATTAGTTCATCTGAATATAGAAGAACAAATAAACAATGGTGCTTTATACTGGGCTAATTGGAAGTCGTTAAGACGCAAAAGACATTTTTTTAATTCATATATAACTTTTATGCTTCCCGAATTATACTACGCCTTTTTCAATGAAAATGTGTTTAAGATAGCATTCATAATTATCAGAATTACTCTCTTTATTGTCGACTTCAAAAGCCAGAAGCTCACTTTATGAAATATATTTGGTCATTAACCATTACCCCCTATTTAAACAAAATTTAACAATAAATATTGTGTATAATTATTTAGGTGTTGCTTTATAAAATTGACGCAGGAATAACAGCACTTTAAAATAATATAATACATAAGCACCATCAAAGCTGTTAATAGATGTGTCATTTAACTAATACATTTTTACATAAGTAAGATTAAATGACAAATATGTATTCAAAGTTATCCATGGAGGAACTGTTACGGTGAGTTAATTATCTGCTTGCGTTAGGATTATTTTTATAATGGTCATAAAATTAACACTATCAAACTAATAAAAAGCCAAGGGCAAGTTTATTTTATGTACTTTGTATTTCCGATGTACAATTATGTTGCTGGTGGCTAATAAATGTAATATTTTTTAAATTCAAAACTTGCATAAAATATGCAAAAAGGCTAAACGATAAATTGACAAAGTTATTTAAGTATATAATAGCATATTACGCAGCACTGAAATATGACTTTATCGCCCTCGGTTAAGACTGTACCTTAGAGTTTATCTTATAAAACTTTCTTCTCTGAGTGCATAGTAGCCTTTTATTACCATGTATATGATATAACCTTGCGGAGAAACGTGATTATGAAATTCACAAATAATTGAAAAAAAACTTTATCAGATTTCGTAAAAACATGATTCAGATTTCGAAGCGAAACCTCAACACATATAGCTAGATCCTGAGTTTTTTTACGTTAAAATATATTCGTAAATAAACTCTACTGGTACACCAAGTAAGGTGTATCATAAAAACAATAGTGAAATTCTCGCAACAGAAGCAAAAGGACGACACGTGTTTTTCAAAATTATGTTTATTGATTTTTGCGTAAATTTGTAACGACTGCAAGGTCATATTACATTAATTTATTTAAAAAATAACACAGGAGAATATGAATTACTGAAACTATTACGTTTTTAAATATAAAAAAGTTTGAGATAAAATGTTCGGGTTTCGAAAATATCGACTTCCATCCAAATTAATCAGACTTAGGACCCTGTACTTTTATTTATCGAAATTAAGACAACATATCCAGAGAACCGAAACGTAATATTAATAAGGAGACTTCTGTAGATGAGATTTTGAAGTCTCTGAAGATTTTGAAGAAGATTTGAAGTAAAATATTTTTTCTGCAAGGAATAAAACCGTGAGAAACTATTCCAACATATATTAAATTAGAAGGATACCTAAAAAAATATTACTGAGAGTCAATTACTCAAAGGATCCACATACGTACACGCATGTGTTTGTGTAGGCGTTAGAAGCAGAAGCTGATTGTGTTTGTTTAGTTTGTTAATTCCTCTGCATATATATGTATATTATAAACACGTACGCACAGCTACATACAAATCCACAAACGAGTGTTATTCAAATTTTTCTAAACGTGGTTGCTCTTGCTGCAAAGCTTATATTTTTTTAGAAATTAACTTCTTACTACTTCTTTAATATAAGCTGGCCATAAAATAAATAAACCTCTACCTAAAGAGCAAACGTTGGTTGGATTTTATTACGGATTTAATTTCATCGAAATGAAACTCATTTTTAATAGCGTTAACATTTCCTATCTGGATTCAACCTGCTCGCCTCTCGATATGAAATATTTATATAATTATACGTTACGCTCGAGAATATCTGGTTCATTTGAAAGATTAATTCACATTCAATGACTCAACTTTGATCGCGTTTCAGTTCACCTTCATTAAAGTGGCGGCTAAAAGAATGGCTGCCCATTCTAATTAATTCATTATTTTCTATGAAGTCACACTTCATTCACTTTTATGAGACATGTCTTCGAAGCGACTTCCTTTGATGAATGTTGCATTATAATATAATAACAACCGAAGCAGAATGACCCTTTTTTTCTTTTTAATAATTTTTCATTAAGGATGTATGAAAAAATAAGACATCGTCTTAAACATAAAAACACCTTAATTTACAATCACTATTATTTCACTGTTCACTGAGATACCCATTGATATAATGCCTTTAATTTTGGTAACGGCTTATATAAATTATGGAAAATCTAGAGTAGTGAAGTTTCTCTCACTGACCACATTAAACACTTTTTAAGTTTAATAAACTTGTTCAGTAGGAGTTTAACTCGCACCACGAGGATTCCGTAAACATTAGGTACTTATCAATATTGCGGCGTACACTGTAATTCTGTAACATTATTTACAAACCTTAATATTATTTCTCACCATGTAAATATATAAATATATTGACTTGTATATATTTCAAAGACTTCATAAACACACAATACGTAGTTATTTTTGCACCTGTTTTAAGATATATATAAGTATAGAGATTCTCTGATGTATGTTCACTACTATATGTCATAAGTTTGTCCATATATTACTCGTAAAGGAGTGGAGTATTGGAGGCTTTTTAACTGTCTGTATGATTTTTCTTTTAATATTTTTATATTTATTACCGTTGCAAATACTTTCCTTATGTTTGAAAATAGCGGTTTAACTAAAAAGGGGCAGGACACGTAACTCTAAAAAAAATTATCACTTTAAAACTTATTGTAGATTTAATGTAAACGCATTAAAAATTTATGACAAACTGCAATATTTTAGAAAGACCTGTTCAACAATATCCTACAAAATTCGGTACGCAAATAAAAAATTGGTCCATTTTTATATGTAGTGGAGGTACATCACAAAGATTTTGTTTCAAAGACTTTATTTCGTAGTTCTATATGCGCTATAAATTTGCAAAACCATGCCAAAAATGGCCTTTCTGCACTAAGAGTCTGAGTAAAACAACTGTGACCTACAGCCGAACATAAAGGAACTCGGAGTATTCCCAGTTTGGCTACAAAATCTCTAATAAAAAAACAAGTACTTTTTATCAAGGATTCGAAGGGAAATTCGTTATAAAAATTAAGAATAAACTTACTGTGTGGACGACTGCTGTACTCGTATATATCACGACAAAATATTTATTTTACTCTAGTTCACATCTTATTTTAGGTTTAAGGAAAAAATTGCGCTATTTTATTAATTTAACGAACAATAAATTTATATAACAACAAGACTGTGTTTTAACAGAATAGTCTTAAATTAATTAATGACTAGATTTAAAAAAAATATTAGTTATTTGCTCTATACGTCCATAACATAAATGCCATGCGTATAAAATTAAAAAGAAATTTATTAGATAAACGGTGATTAGGCTCATTTATAATGGTAATAAATGGACCAATAAGTGTTATCTGCCAAAAATATTTCCTGTCGCCCTAACCTATAATTTTAACCAATAGAATAAATCAATATTAAAATCTTTAGTAATTATAAGTTTTGGGGAAAATTATTATTAAACCTCGTTTTTCACATGTATAACTTATACCGTTTCCTTTAGTTAAAATAACGTTATTATATATATATATATATATATATATATATATATATATATATATATACACACATATATATATATATATATATATATATATATATTAAAATATTGAACTTGAAAATTCACTTTCAAAATTCAGACTATAATATATAGCGTAAGTGTTATTAGCAGCAATAACCATTCGAGTTTAGAAGACTTATCAAGTTTGACATATAAAAGTGCAATGAATAATTTGACCGTAAAACTTCACAGACTTAGTAATGAACTAGACGTTAACTGGTAAAACCTCTTCGAAGATGACCATACGTACGTAGTGTACGTTGATTTACTCTGTACGTACCTGAATATAGTATTATACAAGAAAGTATTTCTCTAGTTGCCTTTGAAGTAGTTATATAATATCATCCAGGAAGTTGTTCTCTATTTAACAGTTCATTAAGTAAGTAGCGCACGATGGATAAATATCGAATCAATCGGACTTCCGCCCACTCATATTCAAGCTCTGATTGTGTAGTGTTGCGATAATAAATAAAGTCGCTTATTTGTAATTACATTAAATGACCAGTTGATCATAAAATATTGCTAATTATCGAAAAAATCACCGTGAATTCGATTTGAATATTAGTAATTAATTCTTAACACAAATTACGTAGATTTGTTGATTTCTTGCATCTTCCCTTTCTGACAGTTTCTTTTATTATTCCGTAGTTAATAGGCAAAAGGCCTATACAGAGTCTGGTAAATAACACTGAGTTTACAGTGACAAAAAGTTTTTTCCACTTAGTATCAATTGAACGATGAATTTCGTGGAGTATACTTAGGTTAGATTCGTCTATTGTGTGATAATATGCAAATATTATTCACCTTCAATCGAAATCAGACTTAAATAAACAAAATCTATTTGATAAGTATTGCACTTGAATTAATAAATTAATAGAAATTGACGGAAGTAATTTTGAAATAGCCACATAACCAAGTTATCAGAAGCAGTGAACAATAATGTGAATATTTACAAATAGTAGAAATACTCAATGTTGATAATTTTTTAAAATGTTTGTGTTTATCTAAATGTGCACGGAACCTTTATAGCGCAAGCTTTACTCATAATTGACAAGTTTATTATGATTTGACAAGGATATTAAATGAAAACATAAAATTATTTTCTTAATTCACTTTCAATTTGTCAGATAGTATATTTCTTTGTACCCCTGTACATAATGTCCAAACCTAAATTAATATTCGAGGAGCAAAATTGTAAAAAAGTCAGTTGAAACTGATATTTGCAACAATTTAATGATGGCTAAACTATAAATTATTCAATGGTAGTGCATACCTAGAAAAGTTTTAGAATGTAATTTCAGTATTCATATGATTGTCACGGAAAATTTATAAAAATATCAAGGAAAAGACGCACGCATTTTTGAATTTGAAATTTCCGTAGTAAAGTTAATTATGTGCGAACTCTATAATAAATAAAAACCAGCCAAGTACGAGTCGGACTTACGCACAAAGAGTTCCATAGCGTCAAACATTATTACACTTAGTTTCTATTTCTCAAAGAAACAGTGAAAAACAAAGTTATTTCTGCGTTCGGTACCGATAATATCCCGTATCCCAAAACCTACTAATTCTATTCAAACCAATTTTCATTAAAACGTTATTTAAATTCTACTACATTAATCCTTTAGAATTTAATTACGAATTTTTAGAATTTTATAATAAATTGTTAGTTGAAAAGTTAGATGGAGGGTGTGACACACTTTTCATGACACACTTTTCACTAAAATATATATATATGCGCATACATTTCCAACGATTAATTTAACTAACAAAAGTTATTTTTGAACGTCTTCATCATTATACAAGACGTATCTGACAATATTATTCACGTCTGTGTGCATTACATTTTTCTCTCTTCTCTTAGTTGTATTTATTATGTGCTACCCCTGATATTATATACTTTTGCAATTCCACTATTTCATTGTATGGCAGTTCATAGAAAACACCTGTCATCCATTTCCTAATTTCATCTATATAGTGCCAATACTCTTCAAGTAAAATGGCTAGACATACAGATAGATACAGACGATCAAACGTAGAATATGAAATTATAAGACTCTCTTTTTTACCAATTGGCTACGGTACCCTAGAAAAATTAAGTTCAAAATTTATTGCAATGTTGTTTATATTTTATAGTAATATAAAAACAAAAACTATCTAAAACAATATTAAAGTGCTGTTGTCTTGTGTTAAAAACAGATGCCCGTCTAACCTTTCTGATTTAAATAGACCATTGTGTCATGCGTAAAAATGAATTTCTTGTTGCAAGAGTTTGCCAAAAGATGAAATTTTCTTTCAGCATAAAACTATAGTTTTTTATTTTCTATTTGTAAGATCTTCTTGAAATGTCATATTCTCAATTATGACTTAACATGGACAATTTTATATCCATTTGCATTTTCTTTTTCGTAACTCAGCTTTGTATTAATAACGTTATTAAGCAAGAATACGTGAGCAAGATAATTTATAACGTGTCCAAATTTTTGGATTATTCCGTCATAGCTCATGAAAAATTACTTGCATAAGAACGAACAAAGTCATAAAATATTCTTTCCCTTCAAATACAAAATCACGTTAATTTAAATTAATCTAACTCTACGTAATCCTAATTATTTCAAATTTCTATACAGTGTATATAAATGAAAACAACCCGTTTCTTATAGTTCCACAACTTATCACGTTACCGCATCAGAATAAACACATAATTATGATAAAAGATGCCACTAGACATTTTAAAAATACATAATATTATACGAACTTTTCTCGAAATAATTACATATTGGCCAATACAACAATAATATTTGCAAAAAAACATCTAAAATATTATCTTCAAGAATGTTTGTTTCGATTAAGTTTCTTGGGGAACCGGAAAACAGTTTCCGGAAGCTATTTCCGCTGTTATTCCCTTGCCGACGCAAATGCATGCGCGGCTTGTTTCTGAACATCCATTGAGCGAGAATTAATTACAGCATCTCACCCCGCAATAAATTTGTGAAAATTTGCACTGAGAGGAACTTGCAATTTAAAGGCAAGAGCTACAAATTGTGTTGCATTAAAGGCAGAGCGGCAAGCTGTTTATGATTTTGAGTTTCAGCAAACATACTGTACTTGCAACATTAAGTTGCAAGTATGCAATTTTACATAAGGAAAGTGTGGTTTTATCAATCCAGAGCAAAGTTTATATAAACTTTTCTGTCTTTCGATATTAATTAGACATAAGGTCAAATTAATAATACAATGTTTTCCGGGCTATTCTGAAAAATTATCTCTGGGAAAAAAATGCTTTTTCACGGAAAAGAGACAAAAGTTTTAGAATCATTAGTATTAAATTGTATTAAATTAATTGCATTAAATCACTTGTATAAAATAAATTATAAATAAACACTAAATTTACGAAATTGGAAGTGCATAACTAACCATTTTTCTCTATAATTCAATTTCAAAAATATACATATTTTCTGAAATAATTGTATTATCTACCAAGTAATACTTCAATACCATTACCAATTTTATCTCTTCCTCTAGATAATAAATGTTGAAATAAATGTGAGTGTTTATATATATATATATATATATATATATATATATATATATATATATATATATATATATAATTTTCTTAAATCCTTTTTCAGAAAAAAATTTCAATATTAATTCAGTAGTAGTTTAGATCCTTTCATCTATGGATAAATAATGTTTTACACGGATCCAAATAAATTAATCGTTAAAGGTAAATACACTGCGATAACATTATATCATTATATTCACGGCGAACTTTCAATTGTAGATACTAACAAATTACAAACTTTTGGCTTTAGAATTTGTTGAAAATGATTTGAGTCAATGAAAATAATACAGCAAATCAATTAAAGCTACTTTGCATGTTTTTTCGTAGAGTAGTAAAATAATTTTTTAATTCTAAAATTTAAGCATTAGTCAATAATGTCAAGTTTTTAAGGATGCAAATTATAATAAATAAAGTGGAATAGACATATATTTATAAAAAACCTCTATGTGATTGATTTATTTTGAACATAACTCTCAAGATATAATTTAAAATAAGTAGGACCTATATGGAAAAAAATATTCATCTTTATCTGTACATTATTCTAAAATTGAAATTTTTAAAACGCTTAATATGGTCACGAAAGGCTGCAAGTGATTTTCTAAGGATGGGTTTTCATAAAACCAACGAAAGTGCTTTCAAGTTAGAAAAAAATACCAATTTATGGAAGCTAGTGGCAAGTGATCTATTTACAGGGCTAGGTCAAATTTTTATGTCACCTTTAGCCTAATTATTAGAGATAGTACACTCAAATGTTATAAAATGCATATTTCTATTCCATCCTAGACAGATTAGGTTGAAATTTCTTTCTCTAAATTGTTTTATATCTCACTTTCAACAAGTACATGGTCATTGTGTATTCATAGAGGGTAAGAGTACTTCCAAAAAATAATTTAATTCATATTAGCCTTCATGACAATCAATTAAAACAAATATAGATAATGTTTAAAAATTTATGAACATTTCATTTATAATATAAATATATTTTCTATTCATCTATTTATATTTCAAACGCTACAAAGCCACTCGTGTTCTGCTGGATTGATTTTGATACCATTTCTGAAACGTTCTAATATGGATTTATATTCTACATATTGAGATTACAGAATGACAATTAACATTTACGGGGCGTATCTCTCTGAGATACGTGGCAGCAGTAGGCGCTATGGAAGGAAATGATTGCAATGGCGTTACGTTGCGAGGTCGCCGGAAGGAAAACTAATTCTATAGCTAAAATTTAGAATCACAATCAGCGTTTCAAATCACTATAAGAGGAATTTAGATTAAAACAATGGAATGACGCCAAAAAACATTTAATGTATCATGCCAAAATTGTATCGTTAAGATAAATTATAAAGTATGCTCTCGTGTAGAGATTTTATGACAAACTAAAAGTAATATCCACTAATCAAACTAAAAATAATACCTTCATTGGCATGCTATTAGAAAAGCCATATAGTTTGACCGATCTTTCTGTTTGAACTAGCGTGAATGAAGGAAGACTTGATACAAGTCTCACATAATTTTATTCCGTAATAGTGAAAAGATAAAAGTAGCACTTTTGCTAGCCGTCGTGATTATTATCATGACTTCATTATTAGGCAGATTCGTAGCTTCGTGTAAAGAAACCACATGATTTTATTGGCTAACCATATTTATATGTCATAACAGAAATATTAAATATTATTTCGAAAATTATTCACATAGGACTTTTAAATGCTGTGGCTATTATATATGCATTAAAAAGGAGCTACAGCTACATGTGAATGTGATGTCATGGTGCGTCACATCATGTCCCGTTCTCAAGTTATATTAATTAAAATAAGAATATTTTTCGAATTAACGATTGTAAATACGGAGAAAACAAAGTAACGTTAAAAGTTTTTTCAAATAAAATATGTTTAGTAAATTTTCTAAAGTTAAGTAAATTGATTTTCTTTCCTTGCCGTAGGGCTTCCTAAGTTAGATTGATGTTTGTTATGGCCTTACTGGTTGTATAAATTTGATAAAAGTTTCAAAGCTAGGAAATAAATATTAAGTATTTTAAGTTAATTTTTGTAAAATGTTGGCTAGCTTTTGTCTAAAATGGCGTCATTAATTTTAATAATTTATTTATAGTATTTAGAATACGATTAATTGTTCAACCTACTTTCTGGTTATAATCAGAGGTACTGATGCTTATGATGGAGATTGAATACAAAATGAGGTCTTCAATATGATATTCTTAACTACGGGATTCTAAATTACGAAGCATGGTCTGAAAAATACAAACAAAAAAGCTAAAAATGGTCAATAGCTTGCCTCACTGAATTAGACCTGCCCGGATATTGGGTAGTTAGGCGAAAACCACACTTCAGTCCGTAACACTAATTCTCAAAACAAACCACGAATTCGACGTTCGACTAATTGTGGAAACAAAAACCATTATAAGTTCACACGTAGTTTACTCGGTTTAAACTCTAAAAAAAAATCGTGTGAAATTTCTGTTAGGAACAAGGGAAAACCTCAAAAAGGGTTATATATGTGATAAGAAATATTATAACAATTAGATATAAATCAAAACCTAAACTTTTTTTAATTCTTCAATTGTCTCAAATTTGTTATCAGACTTAAAATTACAGTACAGGTCAAAGTAACATGCACATAAGAAAAATACCTTTAAATGACTTCGGAAAATATGGAAATGTTTAATAAAGAAAAATTTAAAAAACTTTGTTACTGCATGAAGTACTTGTAATTTAAATTCGTGTAACTTAAAAAGTAAGTGCAATAAATTGTAAACAATGAAATACTAAAATAATATTAAATACTAAAATATTATTTAATATTATGGGTTTATTTTCCAGGTTGCTTTGCTATGATTTTAGAGGGCTTTCTCATTTCATTCCTGAGAATGAAAAAACATTTATAAATACATTTCAGAATTATATTGAAAGATCATCAAGCTTCCTATTTTTCCTCATATCAATAAATGAAATAAAATTAAAAAGAACGTAATTACATTTATTATAGTGGGGATGGTAATGATATAAACTGGGACTCGGTTAGTGTTAAATTTGTTTGATTAGTAATCAAGATCACACTTACATCATATTTTTCCAGATTATTTCAGTTTATATATTTCTGCTAATATATTTATTCCTTATCTTAGTACATTTTTTTAAATGTTCTATGGCCTACGAGAAAATGGAAAACTCTGCATGCTGGAGAGTGTCTCTAACTCTATTTTAAAAAAATCATCGATTTATTTGCACAATTAACAAATAATAAGACCATATAGTTTACGTATATCATACCTACATTTTGAAACATATATTTTTGCTATCGCTTCACCCTCTAGAAACGAAATATATTGGAACTTTCCAGTTTTCCACGATATAGAAACTTTCTAGTTTTCCGCGATGTACAGCTCAATCTCCTGAACGCGGTCACGCGTTGTATTTTTTAAAAGTTCCTTAGTCCAATTAATAATAAAAAAGCAATAAATAGTAATGAAAAATTTTAATACACCATTTTTAATAATTAGTTTTTTTTGTGGATCTAAAATTTTTGCTTTATTTTGAAGTAGTATTGTTTATTAAATTCATTAAATTATTAAATTCACAAAATAAATGCTTAAACAATTTTTCCTTTTTGACGAAAATATTCAAAACGAACGACTTATTACTACTTTTACGGCCTACAATGGACTTTTTTATCTGTCACTCTTAGAGACAAGCAGACTTAAAGTAGATAATAAAAAAAGTCTAAATTTTTCATCAACGTTGAAAGAAGGCAATTTTGGATTTGACTATATAAATCAAAATCGATGCATTTATTTTATATTTATTTAGTAGACAATTTATTTCGCACACTATCGATCTTATCACACATTTATTGATTAAAGTAATGTCACAGGAATTGCTTTAATCAATAATACGATATTAATAAAAATAGTGCTAAATAAATCAAGCGTCAATGAATATCATCAGTTGGTACACGCACACGCACGCGCACGCGCACGCTCACGTAGGCACATACGTACGCACGCACGCATACGACACGCATGTGCGTGTGTACATGCACGCGCAAAAACACACACGCGCGCGCATGCACGCACGCACGCAGGCACTTGCACGCTCGCACACGCGCTCGCGCGCCCTCGCACGCACGCACGCATTTACGCACGCCCGAATACGCTCGCAAGCGCTCACGCGCGCACACGCATACGTACCCACGCGCACCCGCGCAAACGCGCTCTCATACGCTCACACTCTTTTCTGGTAATTCTCAAACTAAAACGTTACTTTAATTTCAGGGAAATATACACAAGAGCGATTTAATTTATATTTTTAAAAAATCTTGTAAAGAAATTGAACGAAATTTAAACGAAAGAAAAATATTGAAAAAAGTAAAAGAAAATTAATGATTATTTTATGAATAATTAGTCGAAGAGCAATTCTTCCCTGGCGAATAAATAATTACAATTGATTAATATACATCAAAAAACCTTAATATCAATCCTTTTACTTATATCAAGCTTATTGGCAATTGACACCATAATCAGCATTTTCAATACGCTAGTTTTGAATATTTCTAGTTTTGAACGTAAAATTATTGAACATCTCTTTGATTCCTGGCGCGCTATTAGCTCATTAGCAGGTTTTCCAAAAATAACTTATTGAACAATGGAATGAAGCCATTGCGTATTAAAAGATATTGCTGCGCCTGGTCAATGTCAGTTATAAGAACGTTTTGGAGTAAAATTAATGTGCTTCCTCCAACAAACTTGGCAACTTGAGCATTAAAATTTTCTAAAACCTTGCTTGTTACCATGTAGATTAAACTTCGCGAATATCTAGAAATTTTGAAGCTTAATTCTTGTAGTTTACATATTAGAGACCATGCTATGAATTTAAAAATAATATTTCTATTCCGGGTTCCTCGAATTGTGCCCAATAATCTGAGAAACAGAATTATTGGGCACAATTCGCGTGGTTTTCAAATACATGATAGGGACCATCCAGGATATCTTCCCTTAAATATGTAATTTTTTTATCTAAACTTTATACTGAATGTATACCTTTTAATTATTATAAGTGGGCCAATAACATAGCGAGTATTTTTTATTAATGCTAACAATTTATTGCAGCAGTTTCGTAAAATATGATGTTTACATTCTATTTTGTCACTTTAATATTTAAATATGGCTATAAATCTAAAAATTGTTTATAATAATTTAAATTTCTATTAGAAATAAGTTTTTCGTAAATGAGTTTTCTAACTGAATTTTCATGTATTTTCATGTCTCCATGACGGTCGATGATGCTTCATGGTTGCGAAGAAGTAACGTACTAATTTTTTGCTTGAGCGTAAATTACAAAATATTTATTTTAACACGGTAATTTTTTTATGAAAGGCAACGATAGCAGCAGCACCCAAAAGGGCATTGTAATTTATTCTATATTAACTTTTTACCAACATGCGTCAGCTGCTACAGTTATCATAGTTATTACTTAAGTGTCAACAGTTCCAATAGATATTGCATAATTTTGATTCTTCCTTCACGGCCCATTGCACAGTACATTCAGGACCGGTTTGCCACCGGTCATATACCTAATTTTGAGCACGACTATAAAGCTGCCCAAATATCTTTGGAATATCCAAAGAGGCAAATATGGTTTTAATGGCTTTAAACGATCGATACATTTAACAACACGATATCGTGATGTCAAATGAGTTATAACAAATCATATAATTTTTCAGTCAGTTTACTGATCTTATTTATTGTTTTTTAATATAATAACTCAATATCTTTATTTGACAACTGATTATATATCTCTACTAAAGCTAATAAATCGAAATGCTGCCCTTCATAGTTTAATATCAAATACGAAACTATTGGAAACCAACACAATCAATTCTACTACAAATAATACATATACGAACATGTAAACACTTCGTTATCCTGATCAATTTTCTCAATAACAAAAGTTTGGTTATCCTTAACAAGTGGAGAATATTTTTGGGAAATTTCGCCTAAAATTCTCCTGAAATTAATTTCTACATAATAAAATCTAATGTATTTTTTTTATTAAAAAAAATTATACATAGAAAAATATTTCATAAATTGGCTTGGAGTGTATTAAACAAATACCGAGAAACACAAGAAGAAATTTAAAATAGAGTTTGATTTATTCATTACCTCGTATTTCGTCATTCTAGGTTTAATATACTCCTCATCTTGGGTTTTTATCAGTAAACGGTTAGTTTTTTTTACGTAAACCATGTGTTAAAAAAATAATATGAAATACAAATTAGAGGACTAGTAACTACATTAATAAAGATTTTTTCTCAAATCCTGCCACAACTTTAAAATATAACGAGAGTATCTTACTAATTATACGTAATTTAGAAACATGTATTGCGTATTTCGATAAATTATAATTTCTAATTCAACCCGTATCGACATTATTTGTAAAAAAATCATTGAAATTAAAAAAAAATTAAAAGCAGGGTCAGTTTGTCATTTCTCTATTATAAAACTGAAGGCCGATTTATTTCAAAGTTTATCTACACAAATAACATCTTATTTTCAGTAACCAAACCAAACGATTTAATGAATTATATTTAAAACAGCGATTTTTCTTTTTAGTTCCGATGACAATTTTTTGTATTCTCTTTCATAGCTTTGGTATAAACATGACGTGAAAGTACATCAATTGTAGTATATTATAATATATAACAATATTTGTGAGAGCTTTATTCTTTCTCGAACTTGAAAAGTATAAAACGGAAGCTGTCATTGTATTAGGTGGGTAATTTAAAAGTAACTTGTGAAGTCAAAATATTTGTTCCAGAGAAAAATGCTTAAATGTGGCAGTAAAAACTTCCAACGAATTTTTTCTGATTTAGTTTTTATTTTATTTCTGATTTTCTTTTTTCTCATTAGAATCCCCAGTTTATATCACTTTTCTGAAATATTCTTTTCTTATTCAAATTTCCAACAATTTTAGAAAAGTTTCGCTCTACAATAGCTTCTTATCAGAATACGAATAATTTTTTTTTTCAATTTATTAATAATTTTTATGTATTACTTCCGAATAGAATATTGGATTAGATAACCAGCCGATATGCTTTGTCTATTTTGGTCTTTTCCATTTTTATTCTTTTCATATTATTCTCTTACTTTTTTTATAAACTCTTCTCTAAATGATATTTGTACGTTTATATTCCAAATTCATCTTACTTATTGCTTGGAAAGAACACCGGTGAAAATAGATACACTTTAAAATAGAGGTCATAGAACTGATTTGTAGACTAAAAAAATAGTAATTTTCAAAAATCCATGGGATACTGAAAATATTTTCAGACATATTTTCACACATAGGTCATACATCTAAATTTGTATATTCACCAATAAACGGCGTGGAACAAAGTGCAGTTTTATATCAATATACTAGGGTTCTACTTCGACTTCATAAGGGTCTATTAACGCATTTGATTAAGGTTTTTAATATGTATTTTTTTCCAATAAACGTAGTATAAAATATTTTTTTCAGGATATATTTCTGCACTAAGCGTGTCTATTTCTCTCTCTACAAAACTTTTAATTTCACTTAAAACAGAAGGCAAATTTTAATCCATAATTTACTTCATATATTCTTAAAAAAATCGTAAAAACTATTTTCTTTATTTAGCAGGATTCTATATGATCAATACCATTTATCTTTAAAAAACATATAGTTGCTTGTAATATCCATTATCAAAATATCATTAGTTTTGTTTTGAAATACTAATATTGCTAACATAATATATAATGTTTATTATGCATATTGAAATCGTAATTGGTTATGAAGGTAGGGAAAAATTCGAATAATAAGACTAAATTATTAGGAGAAACGTTACTTAATAACCTGCCAGTTAATGCTATGTCAAATAAATTTTTCTTTTGTGTCTAGGATTTAATTAGCTAACCTCAATCCATTAAAAATTGTTGAAAAGCAAATAATACATTATAAAATATGGATAAATCTGCAACCCAATTTTACAAGTTAAACATCAAATTGATATTAAAATATACTAACCTAAAGGGAGGCATTTAAAATCACCTGCAATTGTTGATCGGTAAATTTGAGAAAAACCCAGTTTTTCTTCGACCCTAAGAATCAATAAAATTTGTAATTTAGACTATGTCTGAATTACCAAATTTATATTAAAAATTATTGTGTAGTTACAACCACGTAGAACAAGTTTTCAGATATGATATTATCATATGCGCTCTTATCGGAATTTAAGCCCTTAATATAGAAGTAAAGAAAAAATAAAACTGGGCTTCAATCAACATATAAAAAAAAGTAAATGGAATAGATATTTTAGATAAATGTTTTCTGATAAAGAAAAAAATGAGGATGACAGCATATTAAAGAGTGTGCGATCGAGCGTGAAATTTAAACATAATAAAAACATTTTTCAGGTATATTATCACTTTGAAAAATAAGACAATAAACGAGTTACAAAAAATATTTAAGTGCAAGATGTGACAAATAAAAAAATTATGTACAGATGTTTAAATAACGGTAAAGAATGGTTAAAGGAAAAAGTAGTTTGCTGGCATATTGATGTTAGGTACCGTGATTATAATACAATTTTGTTTTGGTATTTATTTAGGGTGTGAAAAGTAACACATTAATGTTTTAGTACCCTTTACCGTCATAGTAATTATATTATGGAATACATTTATGGAATCATCGTAATATTTTTTCTCAGTAATCATTCGATGTGAAAATCTGATATTTGGTATTGACTGACTGTGAACTACATAGTGGGGTAAAGATTCGAAGTAATCCATTGTAGCGCTCGCTGCGGCAAACATGGAAAGGCACTTGCCAAATTTGAAGTAGATAATATAATTAACTTACGCATATTGTAATTTTTGTTTTTGGAACAAGTTTAAATTAACAATAATACAAATTTCACTGATGTTTTAAATGAAGAAAAATATAGAAAAAGGACGTATTTAAATAAGGCACGGTGGTGATTATTGTATTAATAACAACTGACTTTATTGAAACAAATTATTTACATTGAATACCTCCTCTTTTTCTGCTGCTAAATTCCTTTTAGCTGTTTTCACTTTACCCTATATACTTACCATATACTACATACTTACCATAAATATAAAAGGTAATAGTCAAAATGTGTGTACAGTTTCTTTATTTATGCTAAATTTTGAGTGACCTAATAAGTAATTGTGCCCCCCGTGCGTACGTCTAACGCACGGACAAAGTTTTCAAGACAAGGTGTTTCCTATTGGACCCTCGGCTAGGAAGTAATACGAATTAAAAAATCGTTCGATCTGAACACATTTTCATTGAAGCATAATTTTATGAACAATATCTTACGACACGTAGTAAAAATTAAACAGTTTGTTATCAAAGACGACCATGCCACGCTGTTTTTATTTATCTAGTTAAATATATTTAATGTAATTTAAGACATCGAGTAGTGTGTCTTTATATATTTAGATAAACATTACTAACCAAATATAATTTTACAACGCGATCATATTTTTAGTTTACAGTATAAACATTCTGCCTCAATGGAATATTCAATTACTCGCTGTGTAATAATAAAGTATGTAGCCTTGATACGTGTACTGGTGATCATCGATAAATTTAGGTTTTTATATTTTTTAAAATGTTTAATCCTCTTTTATTATTAGTAGCAATTTTTACCTACAAATTGTATCTCATATTTTTTACATCAAAATAACATCAGAGCTTTTAATTTTTATTCACATACAACTTTTCAAATTATGTTGAAAAAATTTAATTCTGGAGTGGTCAATTTAATTTTTTTTTTACTTTTTACCAATTTTTACAAATCCTTTTACAAATTTTCAAAATAAAAAAAATAATAAATAAATTATCGATAACATTACTTTTATTACATTACTTTTAATAACAAAGACGTTTCCCTTTAATTCCTCTCTGCAGTTATTTAGGCAACTGTACATATGTTATAATTAAAAAATTTAGAGTGATTATTTTTTCTACTTTTGGTGAGATTTACCTCAATAATTTGATTACTGCGTGCGTCGATTAACGCTATTCTTTGTTGAATTAAGCTTTTCACAATAACATTTTGGGAAATATTTTGGGAAGTCAAAAATGATTTCATTACCATTGTTCTTAGAAAAATATACATTAGCAAGGATGTTTGGAATTGAAAACGTATATGATGGAGAATTATCGTCGTTCCTGCAAATTGAAATTAAAAAAAAAATTATAACGTTTCAATACCAAATATTTAGATCTGACACATGTTTAAAATTTTCAATTAGAAAAGATATTGAACTATAATAGAAAGGATTATCATTTGTGGAAAAGTTACATACATTTAGATTACAAAAATTTTATATTTATATATTCGTTTCGTGTACATAATTCTCATAGATTCACATGTATAAGAAACAAATCTCGGTTTTATAGCAGCGAACGTTATACATATATATATATATATATATATATATATATATATATATATATATATATATATGTATATATATATATATATTTATATATATATATATATATATATATATATATATATATATATATATGTGATAAATTATAAGTGACTTCATTTTATGATTGAATAAATATTGCGAAATAACTTAAAATACTTTTCGAACCAAACTAAAATAACTGATACCAATTTCCGGAAATTAATTCTTTTCACTAATTTCAAATTCAACCTAAACCCATTAGTGTAAATCAACCAGCTACTAAATTCCAAATGTAACTAAATTAAATACGTGCCTGCCGTGATTTACCGAAATTCCTCTCAAAGCCTCCCTGGTCTTGCAGTAACCACCTTGTCCTCCATAACCGCTTATTCTACTAAACAAATAAAAAAATTGATTATTAATGAATACATCGTCCTCGCTAATCGCTATTTAGTCGAGTGTGACCGCCACATTTAATGCCACCGGCCATAAATTGCCACTCCGTCAGAGAACGCTCCTATTACAGGGTCCGTGGTCCTGGGACACCGGAGGATACATACAAATGTCCTCCTTTATCCACATATTTACTTGAACGTAACATCCTGATATGCAAGTAATACCTAACCAGGCATAAGGGCGCACAGGGAATTCCATATGACTGTCGAACACAATATACAGATGTGTTATAAAGTATTGAATCAGGGAAAATATAATGAAAACACAAATTTTAAGGAAAATCTGTCGTAAATACACGATTTTTTTTAGAGGCGTAATCAAAATGTGCATTACTATAGTTTAGCAACAAAGTTGCGATATCTTTAGAATATAAATTTTTTTACTAACGTTATATTAAGATCTGAACAAATTAAACGTCATCGAAAAGAGACAATTTAAATTTAAGATGAACCAAATACGTATTAAAAAATTTATTTCAAATCTAATTTAGTTTATTGTTTCCACATATTATTTGGAGAGTATACATTTCATTTCGGAAAATTTATGGTTCATTTATTATAAACTCTCATTACAAAGTTTGGTTGCGATATTTTCCACTATCTAATGCTGCTCCAACTAAATTGCTTCGGCTGACATTGATTTACAGGTACGATTAGAACGAACGGAGTTTAGCTAAGTACATTCCGTTGTAACATAATTCATATGTGACACGTATATCGCAAGTCGATGCCAAGAATATCGACCTCGGTTCTATTAACTAGAGCATTCCTTGTCAACGTGACATTTGTTATGTTATGTCATGTCTTGCCGACACGACTTACATTTGTCTTCTTGACATAAAAATTGAGTAAATTATTTCGTATCTAAAATTGTACGTATGTTATCTCATTTTGTAGATGTAACCTCTATTTCTGTAAGACTCTGTTATTAATTATTCAGTGTTGAATTTTACTTTTTCATAAATTTATTCAAATTTATACACATTATGAATAAATAAATTCCTTTCCAATAGATCATATTTAGATGGTAAAATTTTCAATTTTATAGTGATAGCCGTGCTTATTTAAAATTGTTTTTAATATTAGATGTGCACGGCACAGTAGGTAGGTAAGTACCGATGTAATTTTGTGAGTTGAGTTAATGCTTTTCTTGTATTATGTTAGGGTTCATATTAGACACTTTAGCATTATTTTTCTGATAAGAGTTTTAGTGATTTTTTTCCTTGATATTAAAATAAAAGTCACCATGGATGCTATATTAAACGTTACGATAACGAGGAGCCGAATTAAGTTCTTTTAAACTTTCCTCTTTTTTAATCAATTCTAACACTATTAAATTATGCATACTCATTATTCAAGTATTACTTAAAAGCTCTCAAGCACAAAGTTTCATATACTTTTAGGAACTAATAAACATCTAAGGCAGAGTATTTCTATTTAAACTATTTACGAATATTAATTTACCACAACGTCAATATATTGCTTAATATATCTTTCAGAAGGGTAAAAACAAACCAATTATAAAAACTGTACAATTCCACATGACAATAAATATTATAATTTTTTAGATTTTTCCCTTTACTAATGGTATAAAACCTTCTATCACACCGACTTTTAAGATTGCAAATGGATTGGAAGTCGCCTATAGGTTTTTATGATAAGTGAGTAAAGCTGACTTTCAATAAAATACGTTGAGTAAGACTGATTTTGAACAAAATACATCTTAAAGGGCCATATTTTTTTTGCGTGAAACAATAAACTTTCACAGCAATGTAAAGCTATAAAACTCAGAGTAGGAAATTAATTACAACTTGACATCTCAAGTGTTTTGTGAGAAGAAAGTGTTTGATCGCCCTTTTAAAGCGTGTTTTAAAAGGGCGGTTAAAGCCCCTTTGAAAGTCAAACTTCTTTATGCAGCTTTACTAGTAAACGAACAACCATTTTTTCTTAAAAAATAATATAATATAAAATTATATCACAATAATATACTATTAATTATAAAATAATATAATATAAATAATAAAATAATTTACATCAAAAAAATTAAGTAAACGGAAATAATACTAGCAAGGTTCCTTTTTCATTGTGAAGGACGGAACTTTAAATACACAATTTGATCTTAAAGTAACAAAAAAAAATAAATACCAGTAACAACACACGTTGCAAACACCCTGCCATCTCAATATGCCCACGTCCGCACACACGTAAAGTAAACTGTACTGCTAGTTGCCTACATCTGCAGAACAGAGAACACAACGTTGTACAGCCTCACGACGGAGTAGAATAATTAAGTTTAATTTGTTCATTACACATGTAAATATGCTGATCAGAACGGGGACAAAGCAGGCTTCGCTCAGGCGTGAAGGTTTAAGCTTCACACAGATAAAAGACATTATGCTTTGAGGTTGTAAGTACATATGCATACGTATTGCGGACAATGAAAGTTTACTGTGGAAGGCAAATATGGGAGAGCACTTTGGTAGCATTTCATACTGTTTTTTGCGTCAAGTGTACATTTGTTTTTCATTTGTTTCTTCCTCTTTTATATCGGCAGAGTTAAAAATATCTGTTAAAATAGACAAATATGTTGGATAGTTTGTGATTAGTAACTAAAATAATTGTTGTCGCCGTTGTGTATTGTTTTGAACACAAGTTTGAACACAGTTTGAAAAAGGGAATTTAAAAAAATTACATGTAAAAAAATACGATAGAAATTTTGTCTCATTTTTCGTCATGCACATTGCCAATCACATTTTCTTTTTTGAAAGTCATGTAATATATACATTTAGTTATTATTTTGCTTCCATATTTATCAGTTAATTTACCGGAATAAGGTCTTTAGTTTTTAGGTTTTCACAAATCTCTCCCGTGTGCAGAAATTCAAACTATTGTTTCTTTAGGCAGTATATTTATATGGCAACATATTTTTGATGATAAAACTCATTCAATAGTAAACAATCATAGTTTTCACTCATTGTACAGACCGTGCAATTTGTAGCTATATTATTATGAGTGTGGGATTAATATCTATTTAACAATGAACAAATTTTAGAAGCAAAAACTTAATCAGATGTTCATTTTATTTATCAAACGTAATTAGAAACAATATTATGAGTATATTTCATTAGAAATAAAACTTTGACAATTTTTGAAAAGCGTTTAAATGTAGATGCCGATTTTGCACAGAGATAATTTTTGAAAAATGAATGTCATTGAAATATTAAGTTTACGAAAATTTTCTCACAAGTGTTATGATCGATTGGTTAAAAGTACACTAATGTTTGCTTTTTTATTAAATAATAAGGAAACGGAAATTTCTTCTTTATTATATAAATACCACGAGAAAATTCCTCTTTATTATATTAGTAGGTCTGGGATTTGCGAGATTATATCTGTATTTATAACGTTGTCCCGTATCCTGTTTACTCGCGTCCTGCTTATGTGCTTGATCTATGGTAACACCGAAATTAGAAAATTACGAATTTAATCGAGGTGTAACTTCAAATTCGAATAAATTGTCAAAGTTTTGTCTCCAGAATTTAACAGTTGTTATTAATTAATACCGATGGCAATTAAGTAATAAAAATAATTAAATAAAAATTAAAAAAATTAATATTGTCATAATCAAACTATGAAATTTAACCTGCTTATTGTAATTAGATAAGATTAATTATCGAAAGACCAGTAAATCTTTATAAATGTGTTTTGCCAAATATTAATATTAGCGTTTAATAAATTGGATAGATGTGATTAACCTAACGGTAGCTTTTATGGTAAATTATCATTAGTTATTGATTCAATTAATATTCTAAAAATTTATTGATCGAAATATTTCGTTGAGCCCAAACAAATATTTTGTTTTGCCAAACCAGTTATCTTTTTTTAAATGAATAGTAATTATAACATGTTAAGTTTTACAGTATTGTGTAAATAAAATGAAATAAATAATGTTACTTTAATTAGGTTTTATATTTAACTATGCTTTAGTCTGCACCCTATGGTAGAAATATTCCGGAAAAAGCGATTTCGCACATGGCAACCCTAGTTGCACCCATATAAAAGAATTTTCAAAAACGTTGTAGTCCCGCCACTTTAATACTTTAATTATTTTCCTTGTAGCTATAAAAATAAATACAACAAACATTTTTTTATTTTTGTAATATAACCGTAAAGTGGTAATAACGAGTGATTTATGAATTATAAAAGATACACACGTTTCGTATGCTATAAATTGGTTACCGGACGACGAAATAAGAGATAAATAAATTAATAAATAAATAATTTTCCCATGCGAGTTGCAAAAGGAAAATTTCGATTCATCGATTTAACTTATGTGCCAAATTTTTATATAAATTTAACATATTGCCAGCTTTTTTAAGTTTGTTCTCCAACTCAGTCAAACTTTTTTAGAGTCGTTGGTTGTTATTATCATTTTGTAACATTGTCTCATTTCGTTATATTTTTATTTTCTCTAATAAACATCAAAACAAAATGTTAACGAAATATGCACTGATATACGTTTAGATCTGTTTGTGATACAAATGGAGTAAAAAATATTTTTTTATAAATTCTGACAAACAGAAATTTAGTAATAGATTTTGATTTGGATTTTAGTTAGGAATGAATAAATAAAACAGAGATCAAAACTATTTGTTACCTGCAATGACTTGAATCGGGAGATTTCCTCAAAATATCAATAACCAATTAAGTAAATATAAGGATTTATGTGTCTATTAATTATTACCAGAATGATCATACAACTATGTAAAATACATTATTCATTGAATGGAAAATAGAGATATTTTCTTAGTAAATTTGATGAATTATTGAACAAGAATCGTACTTTCGTCCGGTGATATTTTATGTAATTATCCAAATTATGCAAACGATGCATATTTTTATTGATAAAATATGCATCGCAATGAGCATAATTTGCTTAAAAGACATATGATCATCTAATTTTATAACGTGTTTTTCAGAAATTTGCTCAGAGTACCCAAACAAGTATTAAAGTATAACTAAATTGCAAACATAAACTATCTCTTAATAAGCTCAAGTAAGTTTATTTGTCCCGACTGGCCGAAGTTACACAAGTTTAGTTTCGGGTTCTTTCCATTAATTAAGGAGTTGCTCATATAATTAAAAACAATCACACAGATCTTTATATTCTGAGACAGATAGAAGCAGCATTTGAAAAATATGTGTTTTGGAATAAAATATTCAAATGTTCAAGAAAGCCTATGCCTTAAAAAAATTATTTGCATTATTTTTGAGCATACCGTATAAATTGGTGATAAATGGTAGATTACATATTTAATTATAATAAATTTTACGGAAAGTAATTATTATTGCTAATATTGCTTGTATATTTATGTTGTGTAGTTAAGTAATTAAACATGTAAGTTTTTTATTTAATAAAAAAAAATCCTATAATTTGGGTGTACAGTGTCATTTTTTATTTATCTCATAAAAATAACAGAACACCGCCCCCGGCGATTTGTACATCGAATTTCCACATTGATATCAATGAACTCCATATACGTCATCATGGAGGTACTTATATAAATCGATCGATGGATGTCGTTAGGATAGCATCATATGTTAATGGAATGCTACGAATTTGTCTATTAGCATACAAAAACAGTTTGATTTTAAACAAGAAAATAGTTTTCGGTATAAATATACCCAATATTGTTATAGGGCAGTAGGATTTATAATGTTGTGACAAGAAGAGCACAAGTAACTGGCAAAATGTGTAGTACCTTTATAATTCTATTGATGAAGTGGAGCATATAAGCGAAAGTTAAAATAGCTCTAGAGAATAATTTACCAGTATCCATAATTACTTACTTAATTCAGTGTCGGATAATATAATATAAATTACGATATAAAATAAATACAGAATAGAAGTATATTTGCAAGGCATAGAATGAAGAATACAAATATGCAACGTTAACGCAACGTCGAAGAATATAAATATATATATATATATATATATATATATATATATATATATATATATATATATAAACTAAATGTAAAATATCCATCGAGAATAGTGAAATCGATTTAAAAGTTTTAGAAAGTAGAGGAATATTCCCAATTTGAAACGCTCCACCTTTATTATAGTCTCGATTCTGACTACTTCATAATTTATTGAGATGCGTTGTCCTGGAGATGCATTGATATTAAATAAGAATAATCTTATAATATTTAATGTTTTTTTTACTAAAAGAAAGAACTCGATCAAAAGAAAAAAAATTAAAAATAACATATTTCTGGAGAGAATGGAACAAGACGCACAATATTTTAGGGTCTGGAACAAATAAATAGTCGAGCGTGCATGTAAAAGTTAAATATTGTTATAAATAGTTTAATAAATATGTATTTATATATGGTGATCAATTTTGTTTTTCAATGCTGTTTTAAAATTATGCTTTATTCTTTTAGTATGTGAATGTTTTATATATTAAAACTTTTTGCCTGCCACTCTATGGACTCGCAATTTTGAATTACAAAATGAGCTAATGTTTTGAAATTCCCAAATTTTCCTATTTTAGGAATTTCATATAAATAATAAATATCCTTCAAAATTGTTCTTTAAATACATAAATAACATAATTTTTAATCCAAAAAACTGGTTGGCAAACCATGTATCGCAGTCGTTAAAGGTCTATTGAATAACATTTCTATCCATTGTTTGTAATCATTTCGAATTCTTTTGAACATTCGTACCATGAGAAAGGAACCTAAATATTTGAATAACATTTACGACCTGTACTTAATTAAATTTTACGGGATAATGATGTACCATTTTTGTAAACAGTAACATAAGGACAAGGATGTTGATAAATAAATATTGCACATTTCAGAAACAATCATTTAATTTTTTAAAATTTTATATCGAACAATTTCAGAAAGCCAACCACTGTTAAAACACTCATTACAAAATAATGATTTTTACCTAAATTCAGAGCTAACGGAAAATAAATTATAAATCAAGTTCGAGTCGGAAATATATATCTTACCCTACCTTGTTTTTGCTTCAATAATTATCATAAATCACGCGTATTGTGTTATTTAATAGCTACTTACAATCAAGGCTTAATTTTAGACTAAATTAAACGTGTTTAGTAAGAATCGAGGTAACATACACATAAACATTAAAATTTAGATATTTTTTCTATTGTAACTATTCAAAATAGTGATATTATTTTGCACCATGTATGTATATGTGTATATGTATTCCTAATATGTATCGTGATTTTCTCAAAAACTATAATATTAAAATTTTTGCCAGAGTTTTCTTATAAATTTTATTTCAATTAAGAGAATGCATTCAAAGAGTGCTGTTAATTTTGATAATTTTCACAAAATATAGCTTTAGTTGCTGCTAGCATTTATTTATGTGTAGTTAATAAATTTTGAGTCACGCCACTCGATACTGACCGTTAGAGGTTTTGAAATTTTAACTAGCTTTGTCTCGAAATGGTTAAGTAGATTTTGTTTTATTTCCTTTAAATTTGAAGTATAAAATTACTGTTTTACCCTAAAGTGAATAATACAGTTACGCCCAAGTGTTTGCTGATAGAACTTTCCATAACTAGTGATCACCTGTTACGCATTAATAATAATTTTTTTTTCATTCTTTCAAAATAAAATATAATGTTTTTCTGTTTGTATTAGTGATTGACAATAATTTAAATTTTGTTATCAATTACATGTCTTTGTTTTAAAACTTCTTCCGTTACTTTTTTCTGCAACGATATGAAGGAGTCAAACTTACTACCAAATGTAGACAATATGAATGAGTCACAGACTTACTACAAAAGTTGTAAGAAAGTATCTGAGTTAATGAAATTATATAATATTTGATAATCAAGAAATATTATTAATCCGTTATTGTTACACTGTCAACACAATTTACTAGGTATTTGTTTTTAACTTTTTACAAATATAAAAGACAGCATTTCGTTTCGTGTATCATTCCGATTATGATCATTAGCTCTTATAAATTAGTAACGTACAAATAGGAACTAATGAATGACCGCGAACCCTCAAAAGAATACAAGTTACCAACCTAAGATAGCTAAACGTACCAACACTAAACGAACATACGCGACAAGGGTAAATGCCATGTTTTCTATTCTTTATTGGCAACAAAATTGTGCTTTATATTTTTGAACGAAATATTAAACTATTTAAAATGTTTTTTTTTGTTAATTGAACACTATTTAATTTGTGCTTAAAATGAATTGTCAAAATAAGCTAAAAGTAAATTTTGTCTAATTCTACATAGGCTAAATTTCATAGTTAGGAATATAAAATAATTCTAAATTTGAATATTAATAATTCAATTTCAGAAACGTTTTGATTAAGATTTTATTTTAATTGGAAACAATCTTTCAAGAAAAACTTGCCACTTTCGACTTTTCTAAAATTTCTAGAGTAAATAAATGATTTAGCAAAAAAAGGGATTGTTCAGTGCAAAATGATATGTGAAGGACGATTGTGAACGCCGCTGACTAATCGGAAATAATTTTGAAAAGTTAGTTAGACTTTGCTTTTCATCAAACCCATTGACATATGGTAGCCTCGCTTCCTGGCGATCGATAGCATTTTAATTGGTTAATATATGGACGGAATTCAGTCCAGTCAAATCATCAAAAATATGGGTTCGAAATGTACAGCTTATTTCATTTTTTGACAATATTTATTTTATTATCAGTTTACCGAATTGGAGCGGTCTGAGTGTTTATGCTAAATCCGCCATTTTTGCGAAATGTTTAAAGCTCGTAAAACGTTGATACTATGTCAAAGATTATTTATTGTCTGAGATTAGAATTTTTTTGTTATACAGAAATATTAACATTAGACAATAAATAATTAATAATTTCGTCGCCGTGGTGTGTTGGGTTGATCACAAGGCATACGATTTTTGACGGTGCGGCGCACCGGGGAACCTGTGTTCGATTCCCAGCCGATCGTCGAGCAGGACTGGATTGGTGTTCAGGTTGGCTATAAGATATTTCTCTCGTTACAATAAGTCTGCAATAATACTAGTGCTATTTCAATTATATACATTATAGTTATTAAATAAATAAAAACATTTTATATAATTTTCGTCATAAAACCTTTTTCCTAAAAGCATAAAAAAATTAAATTCTAATACGTCAGCTTTACAGGGATATATTTTTTCCAAATTATTTTGCACATTATTAGTAATTTTCGAAATCATTTAAAAAAATGTATTTGTAAACATCAAAATAACCAACAGTAATATTACATAGCACTACATTGTCTTCAATTGTTGTTATAAAAGCCATTTCGTATAATGAAAACTAGAAACAGCGTCACAACATCGGTATTATTTGTTTCGGTATCAATGGTGAATGAGATACAGTTGATGGTTTCATAATAGTTTTTCCATATGTGTGAATAATTTTACCTCAAGTAATTATTCATCGCAATGTAGATTATGCTACGTTTAATATTATCGTATATTTTCCATAAAAGTTATTTAATTTTTTAAGAATACATTTTTAAAATATATAAGTAAACATTACATTCTTGATACACCTGTTTTGAATTACAATTTATTAATAATACGTTTTAATTTTTCTTAAGTATTAGTTAAATTTATTGAAACTCAACTTCACATCTACGAGTGTATATTCAAAAAGAGTATTTTACATAGTGAAAATCTAAATGGAGAGCGGAGAAATCGAAACCCAACATGAGGTTCTATATATTCTGAAATATATATATAATCTAAAGGTTTAAAACCGGAACAATGTTAAAAAGTAAAACCAGAAATATTAAACTGTTCTAGTTATATATAGTAAAATAAAAATGTGTTTAATAAACAGTTAAAAAAATGCAATTTTTCTTAAATCGATTCAGATTATCATTGATCATTATTGATAAAAGAGATACAGCACCATTTTTGAAACTGTGTCTGAACTATAAATTAAAAACTTACATGCGGTTAAGAATTAAAAGTGTAGCACTTAAATTCTGATATTCGATAATACGTTAATTTTAAACTAATTACCTTATAATATCTTTAAAAGGAATTCTTCAATGTACATTTCTAAGGCAATAAATATTTTATATGCACTTATCTTTAATTCTGTTAACACTTAAATTCTTTGTCATAACTTGGTTACATACATGAACATGCACATCACAAGGTTTCAATAGAGAAACTCTCGAAAACTAAATAAAAGTTAACGAATGCTTAAAGCAGCCAATAGTAAGATATTTTGTTTAGCATTAGACACGCATAGCGGTACGTAAAATGAAATAAACTCGTCTCTTTGAAGAATTTATTATTTCCAAACTAAATTGTTAAATGGAAACCGCGTATTCGTATTGCGCAACGGGGAAACCACGAAAATTACTACACTGAGTTAATTCATATTGAACGATTAGACCGAACTGGAAGTTTTCCTGTGGACACTGAAACAACTTGTAATGCGATTTTATAGCCAATATTAGATTATTCACTTCAGTCAAATTGATTCAATTTCCTTATTCACTCGTCTCATCAAAAGTTATGTTTCCTGGCCAAAACGCATAGCAAATCAAATTTGTGTCTTTATATATATCGCATCCACTTTTTTATTTCGTTTTTTTTTAAATTCTTTCTTTTAAATGAGATAAGCGGTTTTGTTTACCGAATATCCGATGGTCTTGTTGAATCGGTTCAAATATTAAGTCTAATACCAACTAAGACTACAAAATATACATTTCGTTATTTAATGACTAATTTGCCATTTACAAAGACTTCATTAGTTTAAAATTTGTTTGAAGAAAAAAATCTAGCTATCCTGAATATTGCAACAATTGAGTTAGTCCTAGGGAACGATGGAGAGAGTCGCTTATTGTTCTTAATTTATATACTGTTTTGTATACGAATCACATAAGATGTTCTTAGATTTGATGTTATAATATATAATGGTTATGCTCTATATGTTATTACGTTGAATTTCTGGTGCGATTTCATTCTCTTGGTTTGCAGATGCAAGCTTAATTTTTAAAAATATTCTACCACTCCTTTCATTCAATATTCATCACATCAGTACGGACTCTCCTAAGTTGTGATTTAATGTTTATCAAAAGATATTAACCTCACTCGCGCTGATGTCAATTGCTTTGTTAAGGACAAATATGCATTTTAATACCAAACCAAAAAAGGAAATTCTAAACAACTCGTTTAATATCACGGATGTTATCCATTGAGAATTGCTTCCAGATACGGTGAATGCTAAAGTTTACTATTATTAATTAGATTGACTAGCTAAAAACCAAATAATCAACAGCACCAAATTTATCTTCTGTCTGATAACGGTAAATAATATACCTTGATACCTTGCTAGGTTCTGTTTATACATCTACCTTATTCATCTGATAATACCTCATTATAGGTTCCGAACTTTACAGAATAAGCAAATCTTGTGTATGGTAGAAGTCCAAAAAACTTCGTAATTTTTTTTTAAATTTAAGCCATCACTTTTTTATGCTAAATGCATATTGCCACTTACATATAAATGCAGTTTTAAAAGTAAAAAGACATAAAATATGGTTGTTATGGTAAAGCGGTTGTAGAAATTCTTACTAAATTCTAGAAAGTAAAATGTTGTGTAAACAATTTTATATACATCAAGTAAACAAACACAAAGTGAAAGCACTCTAATCATGGATTGATGAGACTGAATCTTTCGATGTTGATTTATTTCAAATTATGATTAAGTGTAAGATTTTCTTCAAATATTTGTTGTACATAACACCTTGTTAACATAACTATTATTTCTTCACATTATCTCTTATTGAGTAACTTCGAACATACTATATTACTTAATAAAAATATATTATATTATATTATCAGTCTATATTATAGAAAGACTCAATTTTTTTCTTGCGAGAAGATGCTGATATATTTTTTTGCAATTTTTGTTTTCAATTTTAGATTTTAATCGATTGAAATGTATACTATATGTACCAAATTGAGTCTTTGAGTGTTTTTCTTCAGATAAATATTATTTTCATGTGGTGTTAGCAAATTATAGAAATCGTAGCACCCTTCCAAGGAAATGAAAAAGAAATGGAAAAATATAAAATAAGGGAAATAATAAAAACCACGTTTTAAAAGGGACTATCAAAATACCCTTAACATATAACAGCTTTTGTGAGAATGAAGCAAAAAAACCGGCTTGCGTTTTGATATAAATTTCAGTCATGTCATACATAACGTATATTTTGGGGACATCAGAAATGTTTACATTGAAATGAAAGAATTAATTTTTGTCATTTATTTTTAGCGATTAACTTATTTTACGAGTGCTATATCCAAATTTATATATATTTTAAATATAACACTGAATTGTTTATAGCGATTATAAATTCAGTCTCGGAAAAATAATGCGCATATTTTCCATTTTATTTTCGCATAACTTTTTAAAGTCAAATTGATTCCTTGTCATATTTTGATTCGTCTAACTTTATGTTCTGCGCAGGTTTATTACTATTGGAGACTACATTGTTACAGCATTGCAGTGTTAGCTATTGATATCGCATAAAACCTAATTGCCTGGACAAGAAATTGATGCAATCTGATTTATTTTTATTAGGAATACAATTTCAGTTAATTTATGACGAAATTTAAGAATTGTAACTACGTTTATGCTTCACTGGCTGTGCCCCATGGTTTCACTCGCTTGAAATTCGGTATAGGATTTTTTAAAAATTTTGATGGTGCTTATAAACTATTTCCATACCAAGTTTCATCAAAACTGTCCAGTATAGTTTGATTCAGAGCGAAATACAAGCACAAAATTACATATAAACAGAAATTAAAAAATAAAGGTTTTCCGGCTTATGTTATTAATCTATGCGCTAAATCAATGACTATTTTTAAAATATTTTCCTTGTGCAGAATTTACTCTGTTATAATTTAATTATGTGTATAGATAATTACTTATGTTTCTGTAAAAACAATTATATAATTCGCATAAAATACAAACAGAGGAATGTTCGAAATGTGAGTCTACAATTAGTTTTCGTCAAACCATTGATTTATATTAAAAACCAAAATTATTTATTAGCATTGATTTTGCATTCAATATGGAACATAATACAAAATAATAAAATATGTCATTAGTGGTGTAATTAATGAATATTAACATAAAATAATTGTGATGATGATACTAAAATGGAAAATATCGATGAATATAACAATCTATGATGACAACAATAACAAATCATTTTTTAATACCTTAACTTATTCTAATAAAACTTAAAAACCGTACATTTTAATTACCTGACAGTGACAGTAAATGGGTTAAATAGTTTTGTTCACGACTCTTTTTTTAACCTTTATCTTTATCGAATATAATTATCCTTTCACAAACGGCCGTCTCCTAAATCGAATATGTATACACACAACTATTCGCAATCTCAATTAATGTTTACACATATTTTTAAAAGGTAGATAGAAATAATACCTTACCGATTTCAAATAGAAATAATACCTTACTATGAATCATGTTATTATTTTAGTACATAGAACTGGTTGTTAACAAGTTCAAATAAAAGAAATATTGAATAGTGAAACACGTCTTTGCACAAAAAAAATTTACAAATTTAATATGTCGTTAGTATTTTTTGAATGTCTAATGTAAGAGATTGGAGATTATCATAAAAATGACTCAATTTGAAAAAAAAAAGTGAATGTGGAGGTTAAAAGTGTTCACTGTCCACATTTGTGGCGTAAAAGTGTTTCGACATATTTATAACAGCCAGAGATGACGCGACGTAGATATAGTCTATTTCAAAATTTTTATTCTGCTATAAATATGCTAGATTCGATACAAAAGACTTACTAATGAAATATTGCAGCAATAATCTAAATATTCTTGATATTTATTAGATTCTCGTAAAAGTTTTTCATTGAATAGCATATATATCACCAATGCTATATATAGCTATATCGTTAAAATATACGAGCGATATTCCACACCACAGACTAAGTGAGACAGTAAAGTCTGAATACAATTTAAATGAAAAAAATAAATTTATTGGACTGAACAAAATAAATATTGAAAATTTGTAAGTAGAACAGTTTAGTGAATATGAATAGAAAAGTGACGTAACGAACTAGAAATTACACGAAAATCGCTAAAATCAATCAGGTGGAAAAATATAGCAGCTCGAAAGTTTATGATGTCGCATGATATAAATAGAGGAGACTTGATAAAGATATAAATCCTTAAACAATATGTCTCATACATCATCAGAATGATTCGTAATAAAATTGTATTGTCAATCTTAAATTTATTATAGATGAAACGAAATAGTAATTGGGTATCACTTATCGCCATTAAGTTTCTATTTATACATAGTATAAATTCATTTAATTTGTTACTGGCACGTTTACACTTAATATGGCATTCAAGAGAAACTTCATATTCGATCTACCAGTGACCTTTCGTCACAAAATACCTTACGATTTACTTATTAAATATTTATAAATAACTCCAGGTATAGTACCTACATAAATACCAGCGAAACTAAGCAAACTAAATTCAATAATATTGTAACGTCAATCTTTTTGCGAATAACCTTTACTGCCGAGGGCAGCCCTTTGAGGGCATTATATATCGATCTATACGTAATTTAATCAAGCATCGGTGAGAAGTCCCATTTCAAATAACTATTACCTTGTACGGCTTTCTATACGTTATATATATGAAAAGGTGGCCGTAGTAGCACGAACATGTGGTACAGTCACCGAGAGCGCAAGATTCAAAATTAGTATAATTGATATTAAGTTTTACTATATTTTCCTTATGACAATTTACATACTTTACCTAAATACTCTAAATAATAAACAAATAGTAAATAATCAAAAGTCACAAGAACCTGTGTAGTTAATATATTATGTAGACATAAGGTACCTGAAATAATTTACGGCAAAAATTAATATTAGATTTTTATTTTAATTTTATTTGAAAGGGTATAAAAATATTAACCATATCGGCTATGATTTTTATACCCTTTCAAATCATTTAATTTTTATACCCAACAACATAAAGAACTGACTTATTTTATCTAATATAACTATGAAATCTCAAATATAACTATGAAATAAATATTTGATTTGAAGCAATATTCCCAGGCTTTTATTTCCAAGTGTTAATGCTTTCTTTTGAAAGCCAAGGTGCGAAATTTTATTTGAAAGTTTACATGGATAAAGGAAGAAGAATACGTTAAATACAATAGGTGACAAATATTTAGAAATCGATGCTGGAAAAATAAGTCTACAAAGATGATATTTTATGTATTATAAATAAATTACTGAATTTATATGTATTTCATAAAATTTTTAACTTTTTTAAATAAAATTTTTTTTAAAACTATTGTATCGAACTTATTTGTATACACAAACCGAATGAAAGTAGAGGAAAACATGATTAGCAATAAATAAACGAGTACATCATAAAAACGATTAGAATATTGTTGTATTTCCAAATTGCATCCTGCATAATTTCTATGGAAAATGAACTGTGGTTTAGATAGATAAAAGTAATAATAGTTTACACAATATTGCGAATTTGGGAGAATCGATTTTTATAGGGCTAAGTAATTTTATAGCAAACAAATCTAGTAGTAAAATTAATTTTTTATCCCTCATAACAATTATAACCAGAAAATTACTTGAAAAAACATTTGGATGCAGTGACTCGAACACAATTTACAATTTATTTACATAATAATACAATTTATTTACATCATCATTAAAATAAGAAAATAGGTATTACCTTAGTATATAAATAAATACAAATATAAAATAAACACATTTAAGCCGCTATGCGATATTGCCGTATGAAGCCCAACAGGAAGTCTCCCCAGAGACCGCTAGATAAATTGCCACGCGGTTTGTAATTGAAATGAGATTATTTGTTCCACGCTGAGTGGTTTAATTCCCGTATTCACTTGTATAGGTAAAACCATATTTTCAGTCTGAGAATCCTGGAGACTCAAATTGGTTTCTCAGGCCTCTTCTTTATTTCGCTTCCTAACGTTAGCTTTATTTCGCTTGCGAGATAAGTAGCTTTGGCCAGCGAATGATTTTGAGACAAGCTTCCATGTTAAAATAATGGTTTTAAATAATTGGTTTCATGTTAAAATAATTGTTAACTTTGAAATAAAATCAAATTTTTATACTATTCAATGAATGTGATAATGATCAATTTTTGAATATATTCAACTATTCAATGAATGTGATAATGATCAATATTTGAATATATTTTAAAGGAATTATTTTGAAATGCAAAATTAGAAAAACCTCTTCGCTAACAGTTACGGGTTATATTAATTGCTATAATAATATTAACATTATTAGAAATGTAAGCATTTGAAGGAACTGTAAATTTATTAGCCATTTGTGCTTAAAGTTAGAATTAAAATACAGTCCCGCATATACCAAATTACATAAAGAAATAATGAAAGATTGTTGCAATAAAACGAGCACAGTATTTGTATTTGGGTAACACATTCCTGGTCTTCTTGTTTCCAATTTATATTGCAAACCTTTCATCAAAGAATGAAGTAATTTTATACTGCAAGTTGAGAAAAATATTTTATTCATTCACAATCATTGAAATCTCTTAATACGTTAAACTACTTTAAAGTTATTTGCACTGCAGTGATATTCAAGTATATCGGTTTATCTTGCGTTATTGTAGAGCAAGACTTCAAAAACAAATCACCAAACATTAAATTCCACTTGGATACTTATAAAATATCTAATCAATAAATAATATACCAATAAATAACAAATAAATAATGACATATCAGTAAATGAAATAAAACACGTAATAAGTCGTACTTCCGACATTAGTTTTCCAACGATCAAATATTTCAGAGAAATGTTAGAGGTCCAATAATACTTTCGGAGATGCGGTGCGGGCAACCATTTTTGAGGTTTTTTTTCGGAAAGGTTTTTCGAAAAATTTACGGAAAAAATACAAGATTTGTATTATAGAGTTTCATAAGAAACCAGTTTATATCAGTGCAACGTAAACGCATATATTAATATATCAATACACGTTTAAGTGACGCTCCTTCTCGTGCTTACCAAATTTATATTAATCCATTAGATTCTTACAACTTTATTTCTTCATTAGTATTCTAAAAATTAGTGCAGTTAGAAACATCTCATATAATTGCCAGATTGTCATTAGATAATTAAAATATTTTGGGCACAAGCAAAAGTCTCATTCTTTTGACGATTACTTTTTTGATACGCCGGAATAGTTATTTATGCATTTTTGAACCAAAATTTAAAGAATAATAAGGGCGAATTACAACATTTATGGCACGTGTGGTTCCTACCACTTCTCTTGTAGCAATAGACGGAAATAAAAATGAAATATTAAGGGGAGGAAAAGAAAATAATGACGTGTTCCGCTGAAATAACTTATTTTAATGGGACACGTCATTCTTTAAGTTTTTAACTGGATGGAAAGTGGCCAATTTGATAGATCGACCTTTTATATGCCATATTCATGCAGCGATAGTTTTTTAAATTTGTGAAAAAATACAAAATAGTGAAAGCAAACGTAAAAACAAATGTGAGAAGATCGTGAATAATTAGTTACTTAACACGCATAACAGCTTTTATAATATTGATAGAAAAGAAATATATATTTCATCCACAGAGCAAAAAATTTAATTGCAAACTTATTAAGTGAAACTAAGTATTTTTTGCTCTGAATATTGATATTTTATTTATGTCAGTATCACAAAAATTATCATGAATCTTTGGCCGTCTAGTGGGGCGGCCTCTGTCTAGGAGGACAGATGAGGGAAGCTGTTGGGATTGGTTGGGATGCAAATAGCACGAGATCGAGCTTTGTGGAAATCTATGGAGGGGGGGGGGGCTCTTGTCAAGAAGTCTATTTTTCCAATTGATGATGATGGTAAGTATGTAAAATTTAAAACTCGCTGTTTTTGAGCACAAATTGCGTATCGCTTATGAAATACTAAACCTTAGACGATTGCCATTTGATTGTTATACCTGCGTTTACTTAGACCTTATTTCTATTGAATTTCATATCAACAAAAAGTTAGTATAAATAACAGTATTATCTGAGTACAAAACTCGCTTCCTATCAAATAGATAAACGAACAAACTGAAGTGATGACAAACGTGAAAAGAAATAATGCAGTCGATTTTGAATATTCGATTTTACGGATTTTACTCAACGGCTCTGACAAGTTACTTTATGTGGATCAACAATGATTTTATTAGTAACTAATTGTGCCTGTGACTTTATTGGCGTGGACTTTTGATACATTATTTCAATTACTGTAGATTTCACTCTATGTAATTTCATTGAAAAAACGTTTTATATTCAGTGGTTCTGCTATTGTATCATATAAATGCGCTCTATGAAATTTTGATACTATAACCATAGACAGAATGTAATAGAAAATGAAGATGTCGTCTGAAAATATTTATTAGGAACCGACCAAAGCGTAAAATAATTTTATGCTTTCGTACTGGATATTTCAAGATTTCATTATATTGAATTGCATATTTGGCCTGTATTACGCAAACATTAGGAACTATGAAGCTGGGCATGTGGGCATGCCTCACATAGTAAGATTTTAAAGACTTCACGAAATACAATACCAACAACATTATTACTTCGGAATCGTTTAATCGGAAATTTATCACGACGAAACTAAAACCAAGGAAGTTTACTGTGTGTAACCAAATTCAGTAAAAAATATGAAAATGGAAAAAAGCAAAAATTCGAAATTCCCATTATATTTACTTATTTTCATTGATTTTTAAGCCTACTAATTTCAAATAAATTGTAAATATAAATAAAAAATTAATAATAATACACTATATATTTATTATATTAGTATTATTTTATTACATAGCTCTAATACAGTAATAAACAAATATTCACAGGAATCATTGCATACAATATTCAGAATTTTTAAAAAAATATATTTTTACATATATCCTTTGTGAAAAAATTAGAAGACCGCCTGTAATTGTATGGAAACGTCTCGTTATTTACGATTATCTCAATAATATTTTGTTTTCATCACAAAAAACTTTAGACATCACCTTAAATATTAATGAACACCAGACAAATGTAAAACTCTTCCTTCGGTTTTTTTCTCGATCCAAATTTGACTTCCGACAAATGAGAAAGTCAAGACAATTTCAAATTCTAATGATATTTCTCCAAAATAAAATCTAATGTGATATTTTAAAGTTCCGGACACCAATCGGCAAGTGCTACAGTTATTTGTTAATTGTTTATTTAACTTTAAGTGATCGTCAAGATTAATCTAGTCACCTCTGGCATCAAATTAAAAAATACTTTGACGAAATTTTAGACAGAGTCAACATTTTAGAGAACTATTTATGTATATTGAATTTGTTTTATATTTTTTTAACATGTAACTTTTAACGAGTGGTTTGAAGATATTTTCATTAAGTCACTAAATTCGTTTTTAAAAAAGGTTTTCAAACATAAATTGCTAAGAACGTCCACCATTTTTAATGTTTGACTACGATTTAACCACGATTTAAAGGTAAATGAAACATCTTCTATTGTAACTGAGTATATTTAAATAACAGTATCTACCAAAGCACAAGAAAGGAAACTCAACAAGCTATATCGAAAGTACTCAATTAAAAGACTTCGAAAAAATTGTGATGCGGTCTTTTAGTATAAAAAAAGCAAACTAATTTATTTTCATTACATTTTTTATTTATGTTTATATATAATTTTAAACTTTATGATTCCATTCTTATTATCTTTGTCTATAGAGCGAACTAGCCATACGTTAGAAGCCAGATCAAATATTTGGAGTATGTATTTTATGTACCGTACATCGAGTGCGTCAAATATTTGGAATATGTATCACTTTCTGTACCAAATCACTTCCCGTACTAGAATTGATATAACCAATTTTTTTCTTACATTTAGAGTTTAATTGCATTATAATTTTTAACTTTATAACGATTTTTAACAACTTAATCACTCGATCGAAATTACAAAGAATTTTATTTTGCTTGTAATGTGTGAGAATAATTGTTTATGTCACTTGGATGGTATATATAGCAGTGGCATTAAAACAGCTAATGGTAAGACCACTATCATAAACTTATACATGTAATAAGTAGGGATTACCGTCATTGATTAGTGTTTCCATGGGTACATACATGTAAATCAAAATGCATCTTATAAATAAAGTGCGTCTTATAAATTACTATGTCATCAGTCATTTTCACGAATGTGAAATGATTTTGATAATTACCAACTTAAACCAACGATGAAATAGAGCAGAATTTGTTAACAAAATTAATCTATATTTTATAACTTAAAAGTTCAGAAGCATTGCACTGATTTCAATAAGTAAACGAAAGACTCTTATTGAAATTTCTTTACTCGTCATAACATGCATCAAACATATTTACGACATGTATCAAACTAAAATAAAATTCAATGCAAACTAAGTATTAAAACTTTTTTGAAAATTTATACGCACTATCCTTAGGAAGAAATATTTAATTATCTTTAAGACAATTTATTTGATTTTAAGTCATGAATTGTAGCGAAAAAAAAATTACAAATAATATTACAAAGTAACTAATCATTTATTTTCTAAATTAGAATCACAAAAATAAAGTAAGTGAATATGATTGTAAATAATAATAAAACATAGGGCACCACACAAAACACAAATTTCAAAGTTCAAGATCAAAGGTAATGCCTTTATTGTCATTGAAGGAATCAATATTCAAACACTTTTGACCAAGTTGATCATTGGGTCAACGAAACGGATTAAAGCAAATGTTTATAATCCCTTAGATGCACTATTGAATTGTTCGTGCCAACTCAACGACCGTCTCTACTGCTGACACAATAAAACGTATGACAGAACTTTCTACTCGGCTCGTATTATTAAGGTTTCGAACAGATGCAATAGATGGCATCGGCAGTATGAGGGCGATATGAATTTTGTATTTTCGTGAACTGTGATACGCCTTCAGCATAAATTCACTTCTGTAAATATTATTGACTCACGTTTGACGCTAGAAGCAAATATTATCAATAATATTATTTCGTTAAAGTTCACAAGATTTCAAGAGATTTTCCTTTTATGAAATTTATTTTTACATGATTAAATGAGAATATCTAATGCTGTGTATTTTCTACGAATAATAAGGACAATATCACGTTAGTATTTAGTAGCAAGTTAAGGGAAAGTACATGGTTTTCTGTTATATTAATTTTTAAGTCGTGTAATTAGATAAACAGTGATTTGTTAGTAATGAATAGAAATAGATTTCATAAAAGTTTTTCGCAATATATAAGTTTTTCCGTTATGTGTCTTTTTTCCCGATCGTTTAATTATAATTAAAAAAATGAGCGGATTTCCCCTTTTTCACTTGGTATTTTATTATTGAATAAAATATATTGTTTTAGTTTTTCATATACAAATCACTTAATTAGAATTATGCAAGTGACGAATCCAAAAGTTTAGTCACTTTAAATCGCTGAAAATATTTGACTGTTGAGAAATGAAAACAGAAATATTTATATTTTAATGCTTTATGCCAGCCAAAATAGTTATTACTAATTTTCACACCAACAGTCACAACCCAATCCTCCCTTGATGTATGAACATAGTGTGTTTAACAAAGAACTTAACAAAGAACGTTTATTATTGACTCTGGTGATTGTGTGCATATTCCTGAGCATATGTGAAGCACATTTTTACAAAGGAATTATCTTTTTCTGCAAAATCGCAACTTGAAAATCGCTTCTTAGAAATTAATGAGAATTGTCACATAGCTTGGTAACATTTTCTACTTAGTTTGATGCACAGAACCCTCTGTCCGAACAATTGATATGTTCTTTATTATAACCTGTATATACATGTATATCGTTTAATATCTCAATGCAAACTTCATGAAGTACAAACTTAACTACATGTTTATATATTATGACAGATAAAGCAAGTTTGAAAAAACGAAATACGATTAAACTTTTCAAGTTATTTTTTACCTCATGGAGATAACAAAATTAGTGGGCTGTTTACTCCGCGGTGTAGATATCATGCAAATATGTCATTAGAACCTCGACGATATACAGATGTTAGGCTACAATGACAACTTTCATAATACTTCAATTTGCTTCTTTTGTTCATAAGGGAATGTTTTATAAGCTATCCCAAGGCAGACATTGCTCCGGGCGAGCGGGTTGGGAATTTTTTTTCATATGATAATTTTCTAGATAGAATTCAGAATTAAAATTGAAACAAAGACGAGTTAATAACGATGTTTTATGAGGTTACCACCTTCAATTCCATAGTTGATATTTTATTTTAAAAGGTGAGTTTTAATACATCCTAATATTCCAGACATTAAAAATAAGCGGATGCACAGGACAGTGCAGCTTATAATAATATAAATTTAGGAGGACCATAAATGTATCTCCTTATCATCTAGTTGGTCTATGCATAATGGTTAGACTAAAAGAGTTATAAATGTTATCAGTACGAACACAAAGGCAATACAAAGACCTTACAAGAAATATTTTAGCCCTAATTATAATTCAATGGAGGTATATTAAATTTCATTATATAAATATTAAGTTGAAACTAGAAATTACTCTAACTTTATATTTGGTCTCAGTTGCATATAATGATAACCTGCCCTAATTCTTAATATATATTAATAAAAAGAAAGTCATGATCATGAGAAATTATTTAATTTTGTTATAGAATAAATTAAAAATATTTTTATTTATTCAATACACCCTTCTTACAAGAATATCGTATTTATGAGTAATATTATTAGTAACATAATCAATAATAGCTCAGAAGAGAACGCTAGAAAAATAGAGCGGCATATGTGCATTGCGAAAATAAACATAATTATTATCATATTTAACAGAGTCAAATATTAAATTAACTGCCATATAATTTAAAAATACTTGTACCAATTTGAAACTGCTATAAACTTTGTTAGGAAGTATCCACTGAGAATTCCTAAAATTATTTGAATAGTTGAATAAGTATAAAGAAAAATTACAAAAATTGCATCTAACTTTGTAATGAAAATTAACAGACTTGGAATAATCGTGTTCCTGTATATTATATGAGTTTCTTATATTAGTCAATGAAATTACAGGCTATTCCATTATTAAGAAAGCAAAGAAACAGGCGAATTGGTCAAAGGTGTGACAATAAAGTCATTATAAAACTAGAATTGAAATTATTATCCAATCGGCTGCCGATGAAATTAGAGAAATCACCTATAAAAATTAAGAGTCAAGTAACAATTTTGCTGTTTTCTTTTGAAGGTTTTTGGGAAATAGTAAATTATTAAATAGCTCATATATACATTTAATTAAGAAATGTTTCATATAAGTATAAAATAATATACGAGTGTCGAATATATTTAAGGTGCATACTTATCGCCATTTGTTTTAAATAAAAGACAGAAAGAAATGTTCTGCCCAGAAATCACACTCTGTTGCTGCGACACATTATAATGATGAAAATAAAAGATAATTTTTAAAATTAAAATCAAATTTAGTATCAGATGTCTGTATTAACTTTGTTAGGCAACGAATAAATATAAAAAATGTCAAGTATGAAAAAATCTTTATAAAATAAATATTAATTATGCCCAACAATTTTATGTCATAAAATCAAGACCAGAGTGATAGAACCAGAAGGTAGTAGTAGGTTTGTTATTTAAAAAGATACTCCATAAATAAAAGCACAACCTGCATTTGGTTATTGAACAATATCCGTACTCAAGTTTGAATTTAATTTACAACGTCGTCTCTTTCTAATTTACTCCAGTATATATCTTAATGGGTCTGCAAACTTGGAATGTGGAATATGGAGTATGAAAATAACTTTATGAAATAAATATAAAGTTACGTGCAATGTTATAAAATCAAAACTACAGTAACAGTACCGTTGTGGTTTTATATTTTATTGAAAAAACTGTGTATGTTTTCATAAATAAAAGTACATATCTGTATTATTGAATAAAATCAGTACTGAAGTAAGATATTTCATTTACAATATCTTGTTATTCCTGCTGCGCTTTTGAAATCTTATCGTGAATGTAGATCATAATGGATGTGCAAACATGAGTGCTAGTTGTTTTTGCAGAAATTCCTATAACAATAGTATCACTTATTACGTGATCTGACAATTAGGTCTTGGCGTTGCACTTTGCTACATATTTGGTTTCAAGTGTCGTTTTCCCAATAGCAAGTCATATCTAATACACGCAAAATATCTGGTAATGATAAATTATAACTTACGTCGTCTTGGTGATATTCTTTCAGGTGGGAAAACGAAACAATGGGGCTGATATTATTTACGACGTAATGTAAATCTGACTCGTAAACGTCGAATCACTATTTTCCAATTGTTATCACGTCAGTATTGCAACATCAATAATACTGATTTTTTCACTCTTGGGTAATTTCCAAAAACGGTTCTTTTATTTATTTACTATCTGGTATTGTTTTATTTCACTCATGTTTAAATTCATTCATATATATTAATTTCTAATAAATACTTACTTTTTACGCATTTGTAAGAAACAATTTTATGTGTTTCATCTCCATAATTAACTATAAAAAGCATGGTACATACATACCGCAAGAAAAATATGTAAATTTTCTAATATAAATGTAATGGCAAAAAAATATTCGTGGAAAAATGATTATCCAAAGATGGCAAAAGATGATCGTAATCGTATTTTATTATCAATCGAGAATCTCGGAGTCTAATCAAGTGCCTCCTTCAATTGGTTCTTTTAAGAAAAGACACTTCTAGAAAAATAAACTGCTATACAGAGTTATTCCATGGCTATATATATGTATATATTTATATATATATATATATATATATATATACATATATATATATATATATATATATATATATATATATATATATATATATATATATACGTAGCTCACAAGTTTTAATAATAATTACTTTTTTCAATAGCCTACTATTATCAACGCACTAATAATACTAAACTCACATTTATACCGCTTGCGTACTTCTAATTAAGATATTTATGTGTACGGAATTAAAACCATATATTCAAAAATATAATGCAAAGTTTGGGAACAAATTGACACTTTATTTTTAATTTATATTATACGATTGGAAAACATTATATAACCTTGGTTAATAGTTACCGACACTGATGTTAATTATATGCAAAAATATTAAAATTAACACACATTCACTTTCATTGCTAACTTTGCAAAGGACTAATTGTAAAATCATACAGACTTATTCTCCCGAGACTGAAATTGTTTACGTAAGAAATAAATTGTTGAAGTTTTTTTTTAAACGACAATATTCCAAAATAAAATATTTAATGAATGAAAGGCTCTAAAAGTATATAAGTATTAACATTATTTTTTAAACAATGTTAGCTCGGCGTCGAGGATACATAGGTCACTTTACAGTTACATTACTGCTACATGGCTTTCAATAAGGGTAACAGGTATAAGTTTGTAGCAAGATAAAACAATTTGTAATCACACTGCTATGCATACCAACCAAGTGTTATAAAATATATTTTCACAAATTACAAACCAATTATACTCCATCATATTTTCTATCAGGTGATTAAACTCTTTAAAACCGTGATAAAATGGGGAATTCCAATGTAAATCGGTTCTAAATACAGATATTACAAAATAGTTTATAAAAAAATAAGAATTGTAATGCAAATAAATTCAGTTCGCTAATTTTTGGTACCAAAAGACCGCATAAAATATTTTCCAAACTTTCTTAAATTAGAACTCCCGATATAGCATGCTGAGTTTCCTTTTCTGCTATTTGGTTTTTGTATGTCAAGCTCTAAATGGGTAAACTATCAATGAAAGTAATTAAAAATGAATATGTTAGCAAAAGTATTAATTTAAATTGATATTGTAATAACAATTATTAATTACAAATAATTAAAATAAATATTTCAGGTAAAATATTAAATAAAATTAATGTTGTAATTAAAAAACAATTAGTAAACGTTAATGAAGGGGCAAAAAATATTTATGATTTTAAAATAATTCCCTTAAAAAATTTAAGAATCCAGGAGGTTCATTATCACATTTAGCGAAAAGTATGTATTTCTAGTTTTATTTGAACGGTTTCAATTATTTGAACATGAACCAATTCAAACGTTTTTTTCAAAATCAATGCATTGGCAAAAGTCACTTTTCTCACAAGCACTCGCAAAAATGTCAGCAAGGTCCTAAAATCAGAGACATACTAATATAAAATTAGTTTACTTGTTTGTATTTACTTTTTCACATGTAATCAAAAAATACATTTAATAAAGAAGATATTAAAATTATCTTTTCGAGTTTGTTTACTATCATAAAAATTGCATCGAAAAAATAATGAAATATAATTTCGTTTAATCTCACGAGTTAAACTTCAACATGTACACATCATCTGAAAATGCGTATGATACTATTGCAGTTGAACTTTATTACTCATATGAATTAATACGAAATCATATATTTAAATGCAAATTTTATTCACTTGTATTCTATTACTAATTTTTAAGTCTTTCATTGCAGTACTTTTTCCGAACAGTATGGCTTCATGCGCTGTATGAAGGATGTATTAGAGGCGGGAGTAAAATTCAGTTGATTTTCAAATTCATTGACTTCTCATTATCATCTTAAATTGCATCCAGATAAATCATACAACTTGTTATAAGAAGATGAATTCGATACCATTATTTTTTATTCACAACTTACAACTTTTAAACTGCGAATAATCGTCAGGAATCAAGAACTATTCGCAGGTTTACACCGTCAGACTTTTGCTTGCTTACAAAAATTTGTTTTTTACTACGCAGCTGGGTTAATTTTTTTATTCTAATTTTTTTAATTTTTTATAACTAGTCCAACAATCAATTATAATTTAAAAACAAAAAAAGAAGTGTTTATTGTTTTTATGGTCATTTTTGTAGAAAGAAGTGTTTATTATTTTTGTCAGTATCAGATTAAAATTTTATTATTATGTCTTCGTAAATATGTCATTTGCTCTCCTAATTATAGAGCAATTTTAAAAGGCTTATTCTATTATGCCCTTTTATATATCACAGCCTACACCTCAATTGTTATAAGATGCAAAACAGAAAAAAGGACTGGCAAATAGAATATATTTAAGAATTTTTGTAGTTCACGATATAATAGCACTTTACCCTAATACATTTCTTATAAATTACAAATTACGTTTGATAAATTATAAAGCGTGAAACTAGCAATGCAAGCGTTGTAATGGAATGGAAGCTGTATAATGAAGCTGGAATATGGTGAAAAGTTATGTCGACTTTAATTTTATATAAATATTGTAATTAACATTTTCTTTCCAATGTAAAAATTCACATTTTTTATTTTCACCTATATTTTGTTTCATATATTCAATTTCAGCTGATGAATTTTTACATTTTTCGTTATTAAAATCATTTTAATTTTTATTTGTGACTTTTCCCGTCATTTCTAAAATTGCATATAATACATCGTTGTCTTATTATATCTCTCAATTTATGTATTATTATCTGTGTGTAATGTTAGTTCATGTGAATATAGACGAACAAATAACCAATGGTGCTTTATATTGGGCTAATTGGAAGTCATTAAGACGCAAAAGACATTTTTTGAATTCATATATAACTTTTATGCTTCCCGAATCATACTGCGCTTTTTTCAATGAAAATGTGTTTAAGATAGCTTTCATAATTATCAGAATTACTCACTTTATTGTCGACTTCAAAAGCCAGAAGCTCACTTTATGAAATACATTTGGTTATTAACCATTACCCCCTATTTAAATAAAATTTAACAATAAATATTAAATATAATTATTTAGGTGTAGCTTTCTAAAATTGACGCAGGCATAACAGCACTTTAAAATAATATCATACAGAAGCACCAACAAAGCTGTTAATACATGTGTCACTTAAATAATATATTTTTACATAATTAAGATTAAATTACAAATATCTATTTAAAGTTATCCATGGAGGAACTATTATGGTGAGTTAATAATCTGCTTGCGTTAGGATTATTTTTAAAATGGTCATAAAATTAACACTAACAAACTAATAAAAAGCCAAGGGCAAGCTTATTTTATGTACTCTGTAATTCCGATGTACAATTATGTTGCTGGTAGCTAATAAATGAAATATTTTTAAAATTCAAAACTTGCATAAAATATGCAAAAAGGATAAGCGATAAGTTGACAATGTTATTTAAGTGTATAATAGCATATTATGCAGCACTGAAACATGACCTTATCGCCCTCAGTTAAGGCTGTACCTTAGAGTTTATCTTATAAAACTTTCTTCTCTGAGTGCATAGTAGCCTTTTAATTACCATGTAAATAATATAACCTTGCGGAGAAACGTAATTATGAAATTCACAAATAATTGAAAAAAAAAATTATCAGATTACGTAAAAAAGATGATACAGATTTCAAAGCGAAACCTCAACACATATAGCTAGATCCTGAGTTTGTTTACGTTATAATATATTCGCAAATAAACTCTACTGGTACACTAAGTAAGGTGTATCATAAAAACAATAGTGAAATTCTCGCACCAGAAGCAAAAGGACGACACATGTTTTTCAAAATTATGTTTATTAATTTTTGCGTAAATTTGTAACGACTGCAAGGTCATATTACATTTATTTGTTTAAAAAATAACACAGGAGAATATGAATTACTGAAACTAATACGTTTTTAAATATAAAAAAGTTTGAGATAAAACGTTCGGATTTCGAAAATATCGACTTCCATCCAAATTAATCAGACTTAGGACCCTGTACTTTTATTTATCGGAATTAAGACAACATATACAGAGAACCGAAACGTAATATTAATAAGAAGACTTCTGTAGATGAGATTTTGAAGTCTCTGAAGATATTGAAGAAGATTTGGAGTAAAATATTTTTTCTGCTAGGAATAAAAGCGTGAGAAACTATTCCAACATATATTAAATTAGAAGGATACTTAAAAAAGTATTACTGAGAGTCAATTACTCAAAGGATCCACATACGTACACGCATGTGTTTATGTAGGCGTTAGAAGCAGAAGCTGATTGTGTTTGTTTAGTTTGTTAATTCCTCTGCATATATATGTATATTATAAACACGTACGCACAGCTACATACAAATCCACAAACGCGTGTTATTAAATTTTTTCTAAACGTGCTCTTGCTGCAAAGTTTATATTTTTTTAGAAATTACCTTCTTACTACTTCTTTAATATAAGCTGACCATAAAATAAATAAACCTCTACCTAAAGAGCAAACGTTGGTTGGATTTTATTACGGATTTAATTTCATCGAAATGAAACTGATTTATGTCAGGAAAAACTCATTTTTAATGGCGTTAATATTTCTTATCTGGATTCAAACGTACCTGCTCACCTCTCGATATGAAATATTTATATAATCATACGTTACGCTCGAGAATATCTGGTTTATTTGAAAGATTAACTCACATTCAATGACTCTACTTTGACCGCGTTTCAGTTCACCTTCATTAAAGTGGCGGGTAAAAGAATGTATGCTCATTCTAATTAATTCATTATTTTCTATGAAATGTCAAGTCACACTTCATTTACTTTTATGAGACATGTCCTCGAAGCGACTTCCTTTGATGAATGTTGCATTATAATATAATTACAACAGAAGCAGATTGACCCTTTGTTTCTTTTTAATAATTTTTCATTAAGGATGTATAAAATAATAAGACATCGTTTTAAACATATAAACACCTTAATTTACAATCACTATTATTTCACTGTTCCATATGAGATACCCATTGATATAATGCCTTTAATTTTGGTAACGGCTTATATAAATTATGTAAAATCTAGTGTAGTGAAGTCTCTCTCACTGACTACATTAGACACTTTTTAAGTTTAATAAACTTGTTCAGTAGGAGTGTCATTCGCACCACGAGGATTCCGTAAACATTTAGGCGCTTATCAATATTGCGGCGTACACTGTAATTCTGTTACATTATTTACAAACCTTAATATTATTTCTCACCATGTGCATATATAAATATATTGACTTGTATATCTTTCAAAAACTTCATAAATACATAATAATACGGAGTTATTTTTGCACCCGTTTTAATACATATATAATTATGGAGTTTCCCTGATGTATGTTCAACTATATGTCATAAGTTTGTCATGTATTACTCGGAAACGTGCAATACTCCACGTATTGGAGGTTTTTAACTATCAATATGATTTTTTTTAATGTTGTTATAATTATTACCGTTGCAAATACTTTCCTTATGTTTGAAAATAGCGGTTTACCTAAAAAGGTTTAAGACACGTAACTCTAAAAAAATTATCACTTTAAAACTTAATGTAGATTTAATTTAATTTAATTAAAAACGGATTGAAAATTTATACAAAACTCCAATATTTTAGAAACACCTGTTCAACAATATCCTACAAAATTCGGCATGCAAATAAAAAATTGCTAGATTTTTATATGTAGTGGAGATACGTCACAAAATTTTGTTTCAGACTTTATTTCGTAGTTTTATATGCGTTATAAATATGCAAAACCATGCCAAAAATCAGCTTTCTACACTTAGACTCTGAGTAAAACAATTGTGACCTACAGGCGGACATAAAGGAACTGGGAGTATTCCCAGTTTGGCTACGATAACCCAAATAAAAAAACACATGCTTTTCATCAAGGATTCGAAGGTAAGGAATGTATTTTAGGTACAAAAATTAAGAATAAACTGTGTGGACGACTGCTGTATATATCACGACAAAATATTTATTTTACTCTAGTTCACATCTTATTTTAGGTTTAAGGAAAAAATTGCGCTATTTTATTAATTTACCGAACAATAAATTTATATAACAACAAGACTCTATTTTAAAAATATCGCTTGCGAACTAATAAACAGAATACATTTAAATTAATTAATGACTAGATTTAAAAAAAAATTATTAGTTATTTGCCCTATAAGTCTATAACATAAATACCACGCGTATAAAATTTTATAAAATTTAATTAGATAAACGGTGATTAGGTTCATTTATAATGGTAATAAATGGACCAATAAGTGTTATCTGCCAAAAATATTTCCTGTCGCCCTAACCTATAATTAATTTTAACCGATAGAATCAATCAACATTAAAATCTTTAGTAAATATAAGTTTTGGGGAAAACTATTATTAAACCTCGTTTTTCACATGTATAACTTATACCGTTTCCTTTAGTTAAAATAACGTCATTATATATATATATATATATATATATATATATATATATATATATATATATATATATATATATATATATATATATGTATATATACATATACACATATATATATGTATATATACATATACACATATATATATATATATACATATATATATATATATATATATATATATATATATATATATTAAAATATTTAACTTGAAAATTCACTTTCAAAATTCAGACTATAATATATAACGTGTCATTAGCAACAATAACCATTTGAGTTTAGAAGACTTACCAGGTTTGACTTATAAAAGTATAATGAATAATTTGACCGTAAAACTTCACAGACTTAGTAATGAACTAGACGTTAACTGGTAAAAACCTCTTCGAAGATGACCGTAAGTACGTAGTGTACGTTAGTTTGCTCCGTACTGCTGTGAATATAGTATTATACACGAAGTATTTATCTAGTGTTGCCCACGAAGTAGTTCTATAATATCATCCAGGAAGTGGTTCTCTATTTAACAGTTCATTAAGTTTATTGCTATTATGAGAGGGACTATGTAGCGCAGGATGGATAAATATCGAATCAATCGGACTTCCGCCCACTCATATTCAGCTCTGATGGTGTAGTGTTGCGAAAATAAATAAAGTCGCTTATTTATAATTACATTAAACGACCAGTCGAGCACAAAATATTGCTAATTATCGAAAAAATCACCGTGAATTCGATTTGAATATTTGTAATTAATTCTTAACACAAATTACGTAGATTTGCTGATTTCTTACGTCTTCCATTTCTGACAGTTTCTTTCATTATTCCGTTAATAGGCAGGCGGCCTGTACAGGTAAATAACACTGGGTTTATAGTGATCACAGTGACAAAAAGTTTTTTCCACTTCATGTCAATTGAACGATGAATATCGTTAAGAGAACCTAAGTAAGGTTAGATTCGTCTATTGTGTAATAATATGCAAATGTCATTCACCTTCAATCGAAATCAGACTCAAATAAACTAAATCTATTTGATAAGCATTGCACTTGAATTAATAAATTAATGGAAATTGACGGAAGTAATTTTGAAATAGCCACATAACCAAGTTATCAGAATCAGTTAACAATAATGTGAATATTTACAAATAGTTGAAACGAAATACTCAATGTTAATAATTTTTTTAAATGTTTGTGTTTATCTAAATGTGCACGGAATCTTTATAGCGCGAGCTTTACTCATAATTGACAAGTCTATTATGATTTGACAAGGATATTAAATGAAAACATAAAATTATTTTCTTAATTCACTTCCAATTTGTCAGATAGTATATTTCATTGTACCCCTGTACATAATGTCCAAACCTAAATTAATATTTGAAGAGCAAAAATGTAAAAAAGTCAGTTGAAACTGATATTTGCAATAATTTAATGATGGCTAAACTATAAATTATTCAATGGTAGTGCATACCTAGAAAAGTTTTAGAATGTAGGGAATTTCAGTATTCACATGATTGTCACGAAAAATTTATAAAAATATCAAGGAAAAGACGCACGCATTTTTGAATTCGAAATTTCCGTAGTAAAGTTAATTATGTTCGAACTCTATAATAAATAAAAACCAGCCAAGTACGAGTCGGACTTATGCACAAAGAGTTCCATAGCGTCAAACATTATTACACTTAGTTTCTATTTCTCAAAGACACAGTGAAAAACAAAGTTATTTCTGCGTTCGGTACCGATAATATCCCGTATCCCAAAACCTACTAATTCTATTCAAACCAATTTTCATTAAAACGTTATTTAAATTCTACTACATTAATCCTTTAGAATTTAATTACGAATTTTTAGAATTTTATAATAAATTGTTAGTTGAAAAGTTAGATGGAGGGTGTGACACACTTTTCATGACACACTTTTCACTAAAATATATATATATGCGCATACATTTCCAACGATTAATTTAACTAACGAAAGTTATTTTTTAACGTCTTTATCATTATACAAGACCTATCTGACAATATTATTCACGTCTGTGTGCATTACATTTTTCTCTCTTCTCTTAGTTGTATTTATTATGTGCTACCCCTAATATTATATACTTTTGCAATTCCACTATTTCATTGTATGGCAGTTCATAGAAAACACCTGTCATCCATTTCCTAATTTCATCTATATAGTGCCAATACTCTTCAAGTAAAATGGCTAGACATACAGATAGATACAGACGATCAAACGTAGAGGATGAATTATAGTTCAAAATTTATTGCAATGTTGTTTATATTTTATAGTAATATAAAAACAAAAACTATCTAAAACAATTTTAAAGTGCTGTTGTCTTGTGTTAAAAAGAGATGCCCGTCTAACATTTCTGATTTAAATAGACCATTGTGTCATGCGTAAAAATGAATTTCTTGTTACAAGAGTTTGCCAAAAGACGAAATTTTCTTTCAGCATAAAACTATAGTTTTTTATTTTCTATTTGTAAGATCTTCTTGAAATGTCATATTCTCAATTATGACTTAACATAGACAATTTTATACCCATTTGCATTTTCTTTTTCGTAATTCAGCTTTGTACTAATATCGTTATTAAGCAAGATTAGGTGAGCAAGATAATTTATAACTTGTCCAAATTTTTTATTATTCCGTCATAGCTCATGAAAAATTACTTGCATAAAAACGAACAAAGTCGTAAAATATTCTTTCTCTTCAAATACAAAATCGCGTTAATTTAAATTAATCTAACTCTACGTAATCCTAATTATTTCAAATTTCTATACAGTATATATAAATGAAAACAACCGGTTTCCTATAGTTCCACAACTTATCACGTTACAGCATCAGAATAAACACATAATTATGATAAAAGATGCCACTAGACATTTTAAAAATCCATAATATTATACCAACTTTTCTCGAAATAATTACATGTTGGCCAATACAACAATAACATTTGCAAAAAAACATCTAAAATATTATCTTCAAGAATGTTTGTTTCGATTAAGTTTCTTGGGGAACCGGAAAACAGTTTCCGGAAGCTATTTCCGCTGTTATTCCCTTGCCGACGCAAATGCATGCGCGGCTTGTTTCTGAACATCCATTGAGCGAGAATTAATTACAGCATCTCACCCCCGCAATAAATTTGTGAAAATTTGCACTGTGAGGAACTTGCAATTTAAAGGCGAGAGCTATAAATTGTGTTGCATTAAAGGCAGAGCGGCAAGCTGTTTATTATTTTAAGTTTCAGCAAACATACTGTACTTGCAACATTAAGTTGCAAGTATGCAATTTTACATAAGGAAAGTGTGGTTTTATCAATTCAGAGCAAAGTTTATATAAACTTTTCTGTCTTTCGATATTAATTAGATATAAGGTCAAATTAATAATACAATGTTTTCCGGGCTATTCTGAAAAATTATCTCTGGGAAAAAAATGCTTTTTCACGGAAAAGAGACAAAAGTTTTAGAATCATTAGTATTAAATTGTATTAAATTAATTGCATTAAATCACTTGTATAAAATAAATTATAAATAAACACTAAATTTACGAAATTGGAAGTGCATAACTAACCATTTTTCTCTATAATTCAATTTCAAAAATATACATATTTTCTGAAATAATTGTATTATCTACCAAGTAATACTTCAACATCATTACCAATTTTATCTCTTCCTCTAGATAATAAATGTTGAAATAAATGTGAGTGTTTATATATATATATATATATATATATATATATATATATATAATTTTCTTAAATCCTTTTTCAGAAAAAAAATTCAATATTAATTTAGTAGTAGTTTAGATTCTTTCATCTGTGGATAAATAATGTTTTACACGGATCCAAATAAATTAATCGTTAAAGGTAAATACACTGCGATAACATTATATCATTATATTCACGGCGAACTTTCAATTGTAAATACTAACAAATTACAACTTTTGACTTTAGAATTTGTTGAAAATTATTTGAGTCAATGAAAATAATACAGCAAATCAATTAAAGCTACTTTGCATGTTTTTTCGTAGAGTAATAAAATAATTTTTTAATTCTAAAATTTAAGCATTAGTCAATGATGTCAAGTTTTTAAGGATGCAAATTATAATAAATAAAGTGGAATAGACATATATTTATAAGAAACCTCTATATGATTAATTTATTTTGAACTTAACTCTCAAGATATAATTTAAAATAAGTAGGACCTATATAGTAAAAAATATTTATCTTTATCTGCATATTACTCTAAAATTGAAATTTTTAAAATGCTTAATATGGTCACGAAAGGCTGCAAGTTATTTTCTAAGGATGGGTTTTTTATAAAACCAACGAAAGTACTTCCAAATAAGAAAAAAATACCAATTTATGGAAGCTAGTGGCAAGTGATCTACTTACAGGGCTAGATCAAATTTTGATGCCACCTATCAGAGATAGTACACTAAAATGTAATAAAATGCATATTTCTCTTCCATCCTAGACAGATTAGGTTGAAATTTCTTTCTTTAAATTGTTTTATATCTCACTTTTAACAAGTACTCGATCTTTGTGTTCATAGAGGGTAAGAGTACTTCCACAAAATTATTTAATTCATATTAGCCTTCATGACAATAAATTAAAACAAATATAGAGAATGTTTAAAAATTTATGAACATTTCATTTGTATTATAAATATATTTTTTGTTCGCCTATTTATATTTCAAACGTTACAAAGCAACTTGCGTTCTGCTGGATTTATTCTGATACCATTTCTGAAACGTTCTAATGTGAATTTATATTCCACATATTGAGATTACAGAAAGACAATTAACATTTACGGGGCGTATCTCTCTGAGATACGTGGCAGCAGTAGGCGCTACGGAAGGAAATGATTGCAATGGCGCTAAGTCGCAAGGATGCCGGAAGGAAAACTAATTCTATAGCTAAAATTTAGAATCACAATCAGCGTTTCGCATAACTGCAAGAGGAATTTAGATTAAAACAATGGAATGACCCCAAAAAACAATTAATGTATCGTGCCAAAATTGTATCGTTAAGATAAATTATAAAGTATGCTCTGGTGTAGAGATTTTATGACAAACCAAAAGTAATATCTACTAATCAAACTAAAAATAATATCTTCAGTTTGTTGGCATGCTATTAGAAAAGTCATATAGTTTGACCGATTTATCTGTTTGAACTAGCGTGAATGAAGGAAAACCTGATACAAGTCTAACATAATTTTACTCCGTAATAGTGAACAGATAAAAGTTGCACTTTTGCAGTCCATATTTATGGAGAACTTTTAGGGATAAAAAGATAATTGTTTGTTTTTCTTCCATTTGTATTTAGCCCTATTCGAATAAAAAATAAGCATGTAACTAGTGGAATATAAATGTATGAAGTGAAGTAAAGACATGAGGAATAATTGACTTATTCAACAAAACGCATATGGCCTTAATAATGTGGAAACTCCGTATACTCTGCTCGTATTGTTTCTGATCCAGCATATAATGTTTCTATTATGATAATATAAAAAAGGGCTCATTATATTATCATTATAGAAATATTAAATGTTCTTTCGAAAATTATTCACTAGGTCTTTTAAATGCCGTGGCTATTATATATGCATTAAAAAGGGGCTACAGCAATGTTTGCATTTGTAAATATTTATTTATTTTATAAATTTTTTGGTTATTAATTTGTAAGAATTCACATAAACTAAAAACGATCTTGTTAACGATGGTTCGATATACCAATTTACTTACCTGCATCGTTACGTACGTCGATAAAAGTCAAATAGTAATGTGTATATGATGTCATAGTACGTGACGTCATGTCCCGTTCTTAATTTATATTAGTTAAAATAATAATGTTTTTCGAATTAACGTATATAAATACGTTAAAAGTTATGTCAAATAAGATATGTTTACTAAATTTTCTATAGTTAAGTAAATTGATTTTCTACCGTTGCCGTAGGGCTTTCTAAGTTGGATTGATGTTTGTTATGGCCTTGCTGGTTGTATAAATTTAATAAAAGTTTCAAAGCCAGTAAACAAACGTTAAGTATTTTAAATTTATTTTTGCAAAATGTCGGCTAGGTTTTGTCTAAAATCGCGTCATTAATTATTTATAGTACTCAGAATACGATTAATTGTTCCACCTACGTTCTGGTTATAATCAGAGGTACTAATGCTTATTAGGGAGATTGAATACAAAATTAGGTCTTCAATATGATATTCTGAACTACGGGATTCTAAATTATGAAGCATGGTCTGTAAAATACGAACAAATCAGCTAAAAATGGTAAATAGCTTACTTCACTGCATTAGACCTGCTTGGATATTGAGTAGTCAGGCGGAAACCAGACTTCTCCGTAAGTCCGTAACACTAATTCCAAAACAAACCTCCAATTCGACGTCCGACTAATGGTTAACACAAGAACAACTATGAGTTCACGCAGTTTAAACTCTAAACTAAAACAAATTCGGGTGAAATTTCTATTAGGAACAGAAGAATCCTCAAAAAGGGACATATACATGGTAAGAAATGTTATCATAATTAGATATAAATCAAAACCTAAACTTTTATTAATTCTTCAATTATTTTAAATTTGTTATGTTTGTATGAAATGGGATTAGATTTGTATTAAAATTTGTTCAATTAGTAATCACGTGATTCAGTCATGAGTTAGGTAGGTAATCCTGAGTTAGGTAAAACCTGAGTTAGGTAATTCGCATAATGATTAAATCAGTTTTATGATTCTATAATTCGACAAAGTGTCTCCAATATTTCATCAATTTTGAGAGGTGATCTATATTTTTCCACACATTGTTAATAACCAGAACGGCGAACAAAATTATTTTATGTTCACCGACGCCCTAATCAGTGTTTACTATAAAATATTAAATGCTATATGTTTTATCAGATTTTGCTAGCGTTTTTTCTATATTTTTAACGCTAAATATTCGAAGCAAAAGTTACACAGTTCAGTTCGAAATGTATTGTCCCAAATATCAGTTTATATTTTTTTATTATCGCTTCACCTTAAGATTACTCTCACATCATATTTTTCCAAATTATTTTATTTTACTTATATCTGCAAATACATTTCTTCCTTATCCTAATACATTTTTTAGATGTTCTATTGCCTGTAAGGAAATGGAAAATTCTGCATGCTGGAGAGTGTCTCTAACTCTATTTAAAAAAAAATCATCTATTTACTTTAAACTCCATAAATAATAAAACCATATAATTTACGTATATCATATCTACAATTTTAAACATATATTTTTGCTATCTTTTCACCCTCTAGAAGCGGAAGGTTTCGGACCTCTGAAGTTTTCCGCAGTATTTAACAGCTCAACCGTCTGATCGTGGCCTCACCAGAATGCGATTTGTTCGAGTGAAAGAAAATTAGTCGAAATGTGTCCTCGTTATCTTTTTAGTTCTTGTTTGTTCTTGTATGCAGGTTTTACCAATAAATTAAAATTTGGTTAAGCTATTAATTTTTTATCGTTACGAATGTTTTACCTGCATGTATCGATACATTTGTGTGTAAATAAATAAATATTTCAGGTTAAACGAGCATAAGTCGCTGAAGAGAGAAATAAATGAATAATATATTCTATATTACTTTTGAAAGGAATCAGACCTGAAATTTGCAGCTCTACAATCAATTTCAACTCTCATTTTCATTCGCAGTTTTCCCTTCCAGTCCCGTATTTTGTGTTAAGCTTTTCAGTCTCTCTTCAATTTTTGGGTAATTTCTAATAAAGACTGACCTAAAAATATTTGTTCTCAATGGAATTCACTAGCGCGCACGCGCACACCCTTTTCTGGTAATTCTCAAAGTAAATCGTTGGTTCCATTTAAAAAAACCATAATCGTGAAATATACACAAGAGCGGTTTAATTTATGTTCGTAAAAAATCTTGTAAAGAAATCAAACACAATTTAAACTAAAGAAAATTTTGAAAAAATTAAAAGAAAATTAATGATTTTTTAATGAATCATCAGTTCAAGAGCAATTCTTCCCTGACGAATAAATGATTCAAGTGATTGAAATTAAACTGTTGGAAAATCAACAAGTATTTCCAAAACATTTCTTGAGATGTACCAAGTTTATAAAATACTTCTGAACTTTCTCCTGTTTCTCATAGAATTTTTATAAAGCTCAGACAACTACATTCATATCAAATTTACTCCGGTATTTTAGGCAGAGTCCGTATAATCGATATAGATATTCTCTAGATAGCTCAGTAATAAATACAGAAATCCCACAATTATAGGAAAACATGTACTAGGTGTTCACCAAATCATTTATGGCTATCAGTCATTACGGATCTGAATCGATATAAAACCTTTCGATAGCTAATAACCATTTAAAAAAATTAATTAAAAACAATTTTCTTATATTCATACATATATATATTAGCTGTACCCGCAGCACGTTTGATGGATGTATTAATGCTACATATTTATTTTATTTTAATTCATACTAAACTTCCGCTAAAGGAGAACAATAGGTTACAACTATATTAGAATACTATACTATACGTCATTTTTCTTTATCTAAATTGTGCTTGCAGCAATGACAACTTGAAGTTTTGAATTATGATTTTAGGAAAGACTCTTTATAGGGAAGTCTTTCCAATTATTTATCATAGAAACTGGAAAATATGAGTAAAATATTTAAATATATGTAGGTGCAATCTTGGTAATTTTTGGAAAATTTGGTAATAATTGCTTTATTTTGTATAAAATAACTAACATAGTAACAAACACTTCGGCTTGTATTATATTAGATAGAATATGTCGATGTATACCTACAAACTTTACACTAATGAATAATTAGTGCCTCAACATAAAAATGCGTGTATACGCGCTAACAGGAAAGCTCTTTAAGACAATTTATTGATTGGATTTTTTAGAAAATTTAGGCAGAAATGAAAAAAAAGAAGTTTCGCTTCGCCAAAGTGTCCAATACAAGAAAATAAGCAGGATGGAGTGTGCATTTTTTGTACATTCACCATTGTGGAAATTATCGGATGGAAATTATAAAAGTAGGTCAATGGTATGTTTTATTTAGTTATTGTTAAACTCGCCAACGAAGCACGAAAACTATCTATTAATTTATAATAATTAAAATTATCTTTTAATTGCAGTCTATCATTGAGGAAATTTCTTTAACACCTTCCTCAAATTCGACAGCGTAAAAATGATTTCGGAATAAGACTCCGTTTTAAATGTTTGATACTTCACTCTTTCTGTGCACGTTAGATAAGAAAGTATTATATTTCTTGGCGGTTAAATAACTTTTCATTTGGCGGCTACACAAGACCTTTTGCTTTTGCTTCTAAATTCTTGAATGAAAAATGTTACATTACAAATTAAATTTCATTTATCAAATTTATACAGAAAACTTCGAATGAAAAGTAATAAGACATTTGTTAACGGATTATGTGTAAGTCATAAATAATATGGTCAGATTAAGATACATTAACTTATTTGTTAAAGTGTCTAACAATGAAATTTGATTTGTTTCAATGAAAATATTTTCAACCCGTTTCTATAAGTACTTGAATATTTGATGACACGTATTACACAGCATATTAAATCGACATTATTTTTATATGTTGAGACATCTATGCGGATAAGATAAATTTTAAGTAAATGGAATATTTAGTTTGGAGTTCAAACGCAAACGTTTTGACATTTAACGCGTCTTTTGAATCTGCTGTTTTAAACATTTAAAGTGGTCTTAATTTTTATCAGAAATTTATAACTTCAATATATTGTATGTCACATGTTGTTTAAGTTCAAATAGTAAATGCGACAATGTAGGTTTTAAAATATACATATTTTTTACTCATGTTATCTTATCATACAATCTTCTTTAAATAATTATTTTAAATAATCATTTCAAGATATAAATATTTCAAAGTCTGTTCAATTGATTGGAGTCGCTACGAAAATAAATAAAGCTGATTATTAAATGTGCTCAAAAGATATAAATTAAACACTTTTTCATCTATTCCTACTGATTTTCTATGTATTATTTTTCGCTGTTTATGGACAAATTTCATGTCCTGTTAATTTGGGAAAACGCGTTTTTGGACCCAATTACTTCCTGCGCTCGCCTAGTTACCGACTTTTAGTAATTTTATATATCTAGAAACAAATTGTATTTAAATTTCTTACTCACTCGATATTATTTAAAAATATACTAAAGTGTGATTTATTTGTTACGAGTTAAAATAAGTTTTATTGAATTTCTCATTCTATCAAATCCGTTGAAGCGTTATTAAATATTTTAAAGGTATTTATCATAAACTAAGTCCTGTTATCGAGTCTTTTTAACTGTATATATTAATTAATAAATAAAAACAAACAAAACCAATTAAAACTCGCCAATTACACATTTCAAAACCATCTAACTTTTTCTCTCTAAAACATAAAGATAAAATAGAGTGATGACTCGTAATGATCACCAAAATCGATCGATCCTCCCATGCTGTCCTGATAGAGTTTCGTATATATGAAACGTAAAAATAGAGGCTGGAGCAAAACCCCGTACATTTAAAAAAATGTTTGGTAATTTCAAGTAAATTTTAATTGACATATAAATCGTATGAAAAATAATTTAAAATAAATAAAAAGTTTTTTGCGTACTATTTATTAAAAAAAATCTGATAGCTCAACCCAAAAGAACGTAAAATATCTGTAAAATATATTGCCGAATAAAATAATGAAAAAAATGTGATATATCCAGAATAAATTCTACTATATAAATTTAATGGTAAAAACTTTACCATTATATTTATATATAGTAAAAATTCGTAAGACAATTTTACGATTCTTAAATAAGTCTGTTCGAATATTCATATCGTATAAGTTATTCAGGCGATTGACATAAACTAACCTTCAGTTAAAAAAAAATAATGGAAATGTTTTTGTAGAAACTCAATTTTTTTGTTGAGTAAAATAATGCGTATTTTAACTGAAATTCAATATTAGACCCTTAACAAATACATTTTACTATAAAAACTTAAATGTATAAACACGAAGAAATATAGATTTTAAATTTTATCCACTATTAAAAGAAAACCAAAATGTGAGAAAAGAAAATATTGGGGGAAAATTATTGGACACGAAAATATTCGAATAACGAAAAAGGATTATTTTTTTATTCTTTCCGAAAAAAATGTAGTTTCCTTTTCTTTTGTGTGTAGGATTTAATTAGTTAACTTCAGTCCATTAAAAATAGTTGAAGGGCTAACAATACATTATAAAATATGTAAAGCTCTGCAACATTTAAACAGAAAGAAATATTCAAAATAACTTTACAGATAAAATATCAAATTGATATTAAAATGTACTAACCCAAACAAAGGCATTTAAAATCACCCCAAGAGTCAACACAATTTGTAATTTAGTAATGGGTATGTCTGAATTACCAAATATATATTAAAAATTCCTGTGAAGTTAAAACCACGTCGAACATTTTTTTCAACTATGATCTTAACATGTGCGCTCTTATCGGAGTTCAAGTGCTTAATTCAGCAGTAAAGAAAAAATAAAACTGGATCTCAATCTATATATAAAAAAAAATTAAATGGAATGGATATTTTAGAAAAATATTTTCCGATAAAAAAACATATAAGGATGACAGCATATAAAAGAGTATGGGATCAAGAGTGAGATTAAAATATAATGAAAATATTTTTGATATATTTTATCACTTTGAAAAATCAAACAATAAATGAGTTATAAAAAAAATTGTGTACAGTTGCTTAAAAGACTCTCTTTTCCTGACATATCGATATCAAGTACCATGATTATAACAGTTTTATTTTAGTATTAATTTAGGGTATAAAAAGTAACAGGTTAATGTTTCAGTGACGAAATTGTAAAATATGTTTATGGAATTATCATAATGTTTTTTTCTCAGAACTCGTTCAATATAAAAATCTGATATTCAATATTGAATGACTGCGAACTGCATAGTGGTTATAATGAAGTCGACCACTGCGCTCGTGCTGGCAAAAATGGAAAGATCGAAAGGCACTTGCCAAAATTTTGAAGGAGATAATGTAATTTACTAACGCATATTGTTATTTTTGTTTTTGGAACAAGTTAAGATTAACAATAATATGAATTTTACTGATGTTTTAGATCAAACAATTTTTAGAAAAACGACGTATTTAAAAAGAAATAACGCACTGCGGCGATTATTTTATTAATAATAACTGTTTTATTAAAAACAATGTTTACATTGAACATCTCCTTTTTTTCTGTTACTAAATTCCTTTTAGGTGTTTCCACTTTATACTTATAATAAGATGCTACATACCTACCATATATATAAAAGGTGATAATAAAAATTAAATAGGAGAAAAATAAGATTTTACTAAGTATTAAAAAGATGACATCTCCTTCATTACATGTTAACAAAATAACGTTCAATACGATCACCCTTAAAAGTTAAATTTTAAATATTTAATTTATAATAATCACAAATTAATAACTGGTACCAAATACGTTTAAGCAACTATGAGAAATGATATATATATATATATGTATATATATATATATATATATATATACACATATATATATATATATATATATATATATATATATATATATATATATATATATGAATGTATGTATATATTAAAACAACAATTATGTACTTTTATATTATCCCGTACATTCTTATTTTCTCTTATTGTGTTTTTATTATTAACATTCCCATTTGGGTGTTTGTTGAGTGTATTTAATTTACCTCAAAATAACAGGACAAATATCCCAATATAACTCAATGCCATTTTATCGAAAACGCGAATAACCTTTCTTCATGAAAAATTACAAAATAACAATTCCTATACGTATATAGTTAAGATACAAAATAAAGAACATTTGATCAGAATTTCAGTCGCTGTCGCAATTTTTCGTTATTTTTAAATAATTAGTGTAAAAATCGACGAGCCTTGAAATTTGCGGCCGGTAGAAGTCGCTGATGTCACGCACCCAGCCAATAAGGACATAGGAATAAGTTAAAAAAATTTGATTATGGAATTTTTACAAATATTTTTATTTGTATCAAAACCAAATATGTGAGTGTTATGTAAGAGCTAGAGGAATTTTCAAAAATACTAAACATTTTTTCAATAAAACTATTGAATTCTTCATATTAAAATGTTTTCCCTCTATCTCATATAATAAAATTAAAAACAAGGAAAGGAATCTTGTTTCACGTTTAATATTTAATTAAGAATTACTAACTTAGAATTCTTTTCCGGAAGAGGTCAAAATAGATTGGTTTTTGCTCAAGGTATTTTATTCTTACCTTGTGGGTACAACATAATTAAAAAAAATTAATTCAATTTTTGTATCCAACTTCAGTTAATGTGGCATTTATTTTCACCACCATCAAAACAAAAGTAAGTTCTAATTTGTTAAGACAAACGTGAACTGGATACACCTATCATAATTTAATCATATTTTTCTACAAACTTGTTTATATTTAACTTTCGTATGTATAAAACCTTCAGCTATTAACACTTTTTACTTTATAAGTAAACATTTAGAAGGAAACTGTACATGAATATTGAATTCGGAAGCAGATTTTTTAATTCCTTTATTTATTATTGATACCAATTGATACATATTTATAAGTTAAATGTGTTTAATTAAAGGAACAAGATTTGTTTACACAGATTCTTTATTTACACTATATTTATTAAAAAATATACATTAGCAAAAATGTTTGGAATTGAAAACGAACTATCGTCCTTCATGGAAATTGAAATAATAAAATCTTGATAACCTTTCAATACCAAATATTAAGATCAGTCATATGTTACTATAATAGAAAGGTTTATCATTTGTGGAAAAGTTTACAAAGAAACAATGTTTCACATACATTTAGATTAAAAAAATTGATATTTACATATTTGCTTCGTGTTTATAATTCTCATAGATTTACAAGCATCTAACAAATAAATCTCTGTGTTACAGCAGTATATATATATATATATATATATATATATATATATATATATATATATATATATATATATATGAAAAATCATTACTTCTTTTTGATTTTATGATTGAATAAGTGTTGCGAAATAACTTAAAATACTCTTCGAATCAAATTAAAGTAATTGATACTAATTTCCGGAAATTAATTCTTTTGACCTATTTTGAAATTCAACTTAAATCCATTAGTGTAAATCAACCATCAACTAAATTTCAAACGTAACTAAATTAAATACAAAGAGAAATCTCTCACAAAGCGTCCGCCCCGGTTTTACTGTGCCGACCCTATTCTCCATAACCGCTCATTCTACTAAATAAATAACAAAGTAAATTAATTAATGAATACATCGTCCTCGCTAATCGCTATTTAGTCGAGTGTGACCGCCGCGTTTAATACCACCGGCCATAAATTTCCACTCCGTCAGAGAACGCTCCTATTACGGGGCATGCGATCCCGGGACACCGGAGGATACATACAAATATCCTCCTTTACCCTCATATTTACCTGAACGTAACATCATGATATGCAAGTAATACCTAACCAGGCATAAGGGTGCACAGGATGATTACAAATTTGGTTTATTTTCTTTTATAGGTTTCATCACTAAGCCACACCATGCCATTTAAGGTATTAACTTCCATAATAATTGCATAACTTAAAAACGTAGAGCTAGAAAAGTATCTTAGAAGTTAGATGGAATTAAAATAAATTTATGGTTAAACTCCACTATGCTTCAATTGTGGGGTAAAGGTTGGAAATAATTTTGACATGTATAAATGTATATAACGGATCTGTACTTCGATAAGATCAATCGGACTCTATAGACCAAACCAGTACATGATTTTAAAATGACGTCTATCCAATAGAAACAAAAAAAAACAATTCTCATCATTATACTTTTTTAAATGTATATATATATATATATATATATTTACACACACATATATATGTATGTGTGTGTATCGTATATACATATATATGTATATCGTTTTACACGGCTGTTCATTTAATATGGCCAAAAAAGGTATGATGAGGTAAAATGGTTTGCTATATTATAAGTCTCGCAGTGAAACACACATACGATATTAGTAATATACATTTAAATTGCTCTGAAAAATTCACTAGACGAAATTTATGATAATCACAGTAACAAGAGCAATAAAAAGCTAAACATATCTTGTAGACCAGAGCTCGTCACTTGTTTTTTGACGCGAAATTGAAGCAATTTTTACATGTAAAATAATATTTCTACGAGGATATTAAACCATAAAATGTGAAATTTCAAACGCTTGCGTCTCCGAAAATAGTGATATTATGACAATTAAATCGGATATTGTTTAATGCTCGTAGATTGCGTAGCATAAATAAAATTTCCCCGATTTCGTATTCCACAATTTATTAAAGAAGAAACAAATTCGGTATTGGGAAACATCTGATTGATGATATTATGCGCAGTATGTTTTATTATAAAAACAAATTTTTAAAACATTAACGTCATCCATTACTAATTTGATAAGTTTTATTAAAATAAATACGGGAGCAGCACGGTTCTGCTCTCAAAGTTACGGAAAACTTACCACTATTACCTTTTAAAGTTTTTTTTTTCATTTTATTTACCATACAAATGTTTGTTCTTGTTGTAATTATAGGACTGATAAAAGCGTGTGCCTTTTGACTAGGTCGGGTAATATTTGAAATGAATTCACTATTGCATATTTTTATTTATCAAAGTCATAAAGTCACAAATTTTTATTTTATTATTTATTTCTTGAAAATCCCATGCCCAATTTACAGGTTTACCATAAATTCTGGGTTTGTGGAAGGACATATGACAAATGGTTATGAAGCAACAAAGAATAAGACAGTACATACACAGAGCAATTCAGCACAATTCAAATATAAATGCACAGTAATTTAAATAAATATCATTCAGCAATCAGTCGTGAACTACCAAGCAAGTCCATGACCACCATATATCTCAATACTGCGTTGAACAATAATGCGAGTGTACGAAAGACAGGTGAACGCTGTAGAATATTCCCGCGCGCTCTAGGCAAGTAAAATAAATAGTAACATCGTCTTCTCCTGTAAGACGATGTTACTATTTATTTTACTTGCTATTCTCCTTGCATAAAGGACCACCTTGATCCAAAAGGACCTAGATCCTTTATGCAAGGAGCATAAAGGACCTAGATCCTTTATGCAAGGAGCATAAAGGACCACCAATCTAACGATCAAGGTGCTGTCGAAGTATTAATTTAATAATTAAAAAAAAATGCATGATGAAAACCAATTTCCGTCGGAGTTGAAAAGAATTACATCCGACCATAATCGTTATGAAATCTGAGGGCAATGACTAAATATAATACCAGAACATTTTATAATACAAAACCTTCTAAACTTTTTTAATATTTTCTCTAGCATAAGGATTTATGTTGCTTCATACGGAGACCAGACGACTGTATTAGTTTCAAAGATATTACGGACTAAAAAAATCGAAAATCGTGGGAACTCCGTATAACTTCGTCGAACAGCATATATAGATGTGTCATAAAGTTTAGAATCAGGGAAAAAAATAATGAAAATACAAATTTTAAGGAAAATCTGTTCTAAATATACAAATTTTATTAGAGGCGTAATCAAAATGTGCATTATTATAGTTTAGCAACAAAGCTACGATATCTTTAGAAGATAACATTTTTTACTAACGTTATATTAAGATCTAAACAAACTAAACGTCATCGAAAAGAGACAATTTAAATTTAAGATGAACCAAATACGTATTAAAAAATTTATTTCAAATCTAACCTAGTTTTATTGTTTCCACATATTATTTGGAGAGTATAAATTTAATTTCGACAAATTTATAGTTCATTTAATTTAAACTCTCATCACAAGGTTCGGTTGCCACATTTTCCACTATCTAATGCTGCTCCAACTAAATTGCTTCGGCTGACATTGATTTACAGGTACGATTAGAATGAACGGAATTTAGCAAAGTACATTTCGTTGTAACATAATTCATATGTGACACGTATATCGGCAAGTCAATGCCAAGAATATCGACCTCGGTTCCATTAACTAGAGCATTCTCTCTCAACGAGGCGTTTGTCATGTTGCGTCATGTCTTGCTGAAATGACTTACATTTATTTTCTTGACATAAAAATTTAGTAAATTATTTCGTGTCTAAAATTGTACGTATGTTATCTCATTTTGTAACCTTTTCTGTAAGACTATGTTATTAATTATTCAATGTTGAATTTTATTATTATATAAATTTATTCAAATTTATACACATTATGAATAAATAAATTACTTTCTAATCGATCGTATTTAGATGGTAAAGTTTCCAATTTTATAGTGATAGTTGTGCTTATTTAAATTTGTTTTTAATATCAGATGTGCACGGTACAGTAGGTACGTAAGTACCGATGTAATTTTGACCGTTGAGCTAATGCTTTTCTTGTATGATGTTAGAGTTCACATTAGACACTTTAGCATTGTTTTTTATTGTTTTGATTATGACACTATTAAATTATGAATACTCATTATTCAAATATTATACAAGTATTACTTAAAAGCTCTCAAGCACAACGTTTCATATACTTTTAGGCACTTATAAACATTTAAGGCAGAGTATTTCTAGTTAATCTATTTACAAATTCTAATTTTCCATAACGTTAATATATTGCTTACAATATCTTAGAGAAGGGTAAAACAAACCAATTATAAAAACTATACAATTCCACATGACAATAGATATTATAAATTTTTAGATTTTTCTCTTTACTGATGGTATAAGACCTCCTATTACGACTGCTTTCAAGATTGCAGGTGGACTGGAAGTACCCTATAGTTTTTTTTATGACAAGTGAGTAAAGCTGACTTTGAATAAAATACGTTGAATAAGATTGACTTTGAATAAAATACGTTTTAAAGGGTCACATTTTTTGCGTGAAGCAATAAACTTTTTCAACAATATAAAGCTATAAAACTCAGAATAGGATATTATTTACAACTTGACATCTGAAACTTTTTCTGAAAAGAAAGGGTTTGACCGCTCCTTTAAAGCGTTCTTTAAAATGACGGTTAAAGCGCTATTCAAAACTCAAAATTCTTTATGCAGCTTGACCGATAAACGGACAGATGGACGGACGGACAACCAAGCTATCCTAAAAGGGTTCAGTTTTTTCGATAGAAAATAACATACTAAAAATTATAAATTATGAAATATTTTATATAATAAGTAAAAAAATGAAGTAAAACCAAAAGATCCTAACAGACTTCCTTTTTATTTTGAGGAACGGAACCCTCAAAACACAATTTGATCTTAAATTAACAAATAAAAATAAATGTCAGTAACAATACACGCTGCAAACACCCTGCCAACTCAATATGCCCACATCTGCACACACGTAACGTAAACTGTACTGCTACTTGTCTACATCTGCAGAACAGAGAACACAACATTGTACAGCCTCACGACGGAGTAGAATAATTAAGTTTAATTCGTTCATTACACATGTAAATATGCCGATAAGGACGTGGACAAAGGAGGCTTTGCTTAGGCGCGAAGGTTTAAGCTTCACACAGATAAGAGTCAGCGTATTATGCTTTAAGCTTGTAAGTACATATGCATACGTATTGCGGACAATGAAAGTTTACTGTGAAAGGCAAATATGGGAGAGTAGTTTGGTGGCATTTCATTCTGTTTTTTTGCGACAAGTGTACGAGTTTTTCATTTGATTCTTCCCCTTTTATATAGACGGAGTTGAAAATATCTGTTAAATAGACAATTACGTTGGATAATTTATGATTAGTAACCAAAATACTCGTTGTCGCCGTGGTGTGTTGTGTCAGTCACAAGACATACGGCCTTTGACGATGCGGCGCACCGCGGAGACCCGGGTTCGATTCCCGGCCGTCCGGGACTGGACTAGTGTTATGGTTGCTTGTAAGAGATTGCTCTCGTAGCAATGAGTCCACCATATGAATCAATTAGACACAATGTAGTAGATAAATAAATAAATAATAAAATAATTTATGGTAAAAAAATAGGAAAAAAATTATTTTATGAGAGTAGTTTGAAAAAGAGATATACGACAGAAATTTTGTTTCATTTTTTGTCAAGCACATTGCCAACCACATTTTCTTTTTTTACAAGTCACATTATTTATACATTTAGTTATTATTTTGCTTCCCTATTTATCAGTTAATTTACCGGAACAGGATTTAGTAAATGGTTTTTCACAAACCTCTCTCGTATATGGAACTTCAAACAATTTTTTTTTAGGCATTGTATTTTATATGGCAACATATTTTTGATAAAAAATCTCATTCAATAGTAAATAATCATAGGTTTCACTCTTTGTACAGAGTATAAAATTAGTAGGTATATTATCATGAGCGTAGGATTAATGTTTATTTGACAATGAAAAAATTTTAGAAGCCAAAACTTAATCAGATGATCATTTTATTTATCGAACGTAATTAGAAACAATATTTGGAGTATATTTCATTAGAAACAACATTTTGAGAATTTTTCAAACGCTTTTAGATGTAGTAGCTAATTTTTCCAGAGATAATTTTTGGAAAATTAATGTCATTGGAATATTAAGTGCACCAAAGATTTCTTGTAAGTGTTATGAACGGTATAGTATACCTTTGGTTAAAACTGCACTAATGTGTGTTTTTTATTAAATAATAAGAACACGGAAATTGCCTCTTTATTATGTTAGTAGGTAGGTCTGGGATTTGCGAGATTGTCTCTGAATTTATAATATTGTCCCGTATCCACAAATGTAATAAGTTTGTCCTTGAAATGTAAAAAAGTTGCCGTCATTATTAAACATTGTATTTATAGTCATTTTTCGCGAATCTGTTCATTTGCTCCATCAATGGAAATACCAGAATCAAATGGTTATTAATTTAGTCAAGGCGTAACTACAAATTCTAATAAACTGCGAAGGTTTTAGTTGCAAAATTTAACAGTTTTTAGTAATGAATACAATGGAAATTAATTATTAAAAATAATTACTACGAAAAAAACTACGAAAGATAAGCTGCTAATTGCAATTATATAAGATTAGTTGTCAAAAGAGAAATTAAATCTTGGGAAATTTCTTTTGGCAAATATTAGCTTACAATAAATAGGATAGATGTGATAACCTAGTGATAGATTTTGTGTTAAGTTATCATTATTTATTGAGTTAATTAATTTTCTTAAAAATGCTATTACATATTTGGCTGCAGAAGACGATTTTCATTTACTTTTATTGATCGAAATGTTTCGTTGAGCTCAAATATTTAGTTGGTTCAAACTAGTTATTTTTTTTAAATAGTAGTAGTTGTAAGATGTTAAGTTCTATAGTATAGTGTAAATAGAATTAAATAGTGTAAATAAAATGAAATAGTAGTAATCTATTGTTACTTCAATGAGGTTTTATTTTAAACTTTGCCTTAGTCTACACCCTGCAGTAGAAATGTTCCGGAAAAAGCGATTTTGCACATGGCAACCCTAGTTACACCCAAATTTTCATAAACGTTGTATTCCCGCCACTTTATTATTTTAATTAATTTCCTTGTCGATGTAAAAATAAGTACAACAAAAAATATGTTTTTTTATAATATAACTGTAATGTGATGATAATGAGTGATTTATGAATTGTAAAAGATACAACCGTTTCGTCTGCTGCAAATTTCTTACCGAACGACGAAATTGGAGATAAATAAATATTTTTCCGATGTGTGTTGCGAAAGGATAATTTTAAATCATCGATTTAATTTATACATATTACATATAACTGTTTTAAGTTTGTTCTCCAACTCAGTTCAACTTTTTTAGGGTGGTTGGTTGTTATTTTCATTTTGCAACATTCTTTCTTTAAGTTACATTTTTTTTTTAATAAACATCAAAATAAATCTGAACTGATGTACGTTTAGATCTGTTTGTGGTACAATTAGAGAAAAAATAGTTTTTAACAAACTCGGACAAACAGAAATTCTGATAATAGATTTTGATTTGGATTTTAGTAAGAAATTAAAAAATAGAGATCAGAACTATTTGGTACCTACATGACAAATCGGGAGATTTCCTCAAAATATCAATAACCAATTAAGTAAAGATAAGAATTTAAGTGTCCATCAATTATTACCAGAATGACCGCACAGCTATTCATAAGGCATTATTTACTAAACAAAATGGTGTAGGCTGAGGAACATAGGGATATTTTCTTAGTAAATTTTATGAATTACTAAAAAAAATTGCATTTTGTTTCGATAACATTTTATGTAATTATCCAAGTTATATTTATTATGATGCGAATTTTATTAAAAAAATGCATATGACAATTAACATAATTTGTTTGAAAAACATGTAATCATCAGGTTTATCACATTTTTTTAGATATTTGCTCGGAATACCCAAACAAGCATTAAAATATAACTAAATTGTAAATATATACTATATCTTAATAAGCTCAAGAAAGTTTATTTGTCCCGACTGGCCAAAGATACACAAGTTTTAGAATGTTTCAAAATAATTAAGAAGTTGCTCAGAAAATTGAGAACAATCACACACAACTTTATACCCTAAAACAGACAAAAGCAGAATTTAGGAAACATGAGTTTTATATTAAAATGGAAGAAATTTTGCAAATATTCAAGAAAGCGTATTGGTTAAAAAATTTAGGATTTGCGTTATTGTTGAGCATATCATATAAATTATGGATAAATGTTAGCCTTTACATTTAATTATAATAACTTTTATATAAAATAATTATTATTGACAATATTAAATGTAAATTTATGTAGTATAATTTAGTAATTAAACGATAATTTCGGTATACAAAACTTCAATTATTTTTTACTTATCTCATAAGAATAACTGAACACTGTGATTTGTACTTCAAATTTCAACGTTCATATCAATGAACTCCATATATGTCAGCATGGAAGTATTTATTTAAATTGACCGATGGATGTCGTTAGTATAGCATCATATGTTCATGAAAAGCTATGAATTTGTCTATTAGCATACAAAAACCAATTCGGTATAAATATAGCCGATATTGTTGTAGGATTTATTTAATATATCTATAGAGAATAATTTACCAGTATCCATAATTACTTACTAAATTCAGTCTCGGATAATAAAACATAAAACACGATATTAAAATAAATACAGAATACAAGTATCTCTTCAAGGCATAGAATGAAGAATACAAATATGCAACGTTTATGCAATTTAAAAAAAAATTATAAATTATATATATATATATATATATATATATATATATATATATATATATATATAAACTATATGTAAAATATTCTTTGAGAATTAGAAATGGATTTAAAAGTCTTAGAGGGTAGATGAATATTTAACAAAGTGAAATTGAAATTAAAGATATCTAGTAATAAAAAGTGTGTGCATTAATAAAAATTTCGCACACAAACCAATCATCCGTCAGAAAATTTCCAATTTGAAGACCTCTATTTATATTATTATCTCGATTCTGACTATTTCATAATAAATAACATAATTTTTAGTCAAAAAACTGGTTGCCAAACCATGTATTGCAGTCATTAAGGGTCTATTGAATAACTAATTTCTATCCATTGTTTGTAATCATTTCGAATCCTTGCAACTTTGATAAGACATAATTAGAATCATAAAAAAGGAAACCAAAATATTTGAATAACTTTTACGGCCTGTATTTAATTAAATTTCATGGGATAATAATGTACCATTTTTGTAAACAGTAACTTGAGGACAATTTCAGTTATGTGTATGTTGATAAATAACTATTGCCCAATATAGAAACAATCTTTTCAATTTTTTAAATTGTATATTGAAAATTTCAGTTTTAACTAAATTCAGAGTTTACGGAAATTAAATTGTAAGACAAGTTCGAGTCAGAAATATATATCTTACGGTACCTTGTTTTTGCTGCAACAATTGTCACTTATCACGCCTATTCTGCTATTTAATGCTATAATAGAATTCATCAGATATACGTTTCTTATATTTTACAGTCATGGTTTAATTTTAGACTAAATTAAACGAGTTTAGTACTAATAGAATTAGGATTATGCACATACATAAAAACATTACAATTTACATATTTTTTTTAATGTTAATATCAAAATAGTGATATTATTTTACACCATGTCTGTATTTGTGCATATGTGTTCATAATATGTATCGTGATTTTCCAAAAACTATGAAATTTATAATCTTTGCTAGATTTTATTTGAATTACGAGTATTCATTCAAAAAGCCCAGTTAATTTTGATAATTCTCAAAAAAATATAGCTTTAGTTGCTGCTAGCATTTATCTATGTGTAGTCAATAAATTTGGAATCTACGTACAGCCAATCCATTCTCACCGTTAGAGCTTTTCGAATTTTAACTGGCTTTGTCTCGAAATGGTTAAGTTGATTTTTTTTTAATTTTCTTTAAATTTGAGGTTTAAAATTACTGCTTTATCCTAAATTGAATAATACCGTTGCGCCCAAGTGTTTGCTGATAGAACGTTCCATAACTAGTGATCAGGTGATAGGAGTTAATAATTTTTTTTTTCATTCTTTCAAAATAAAAAAAAGAATGATTTTCTGTTTGTATTAGTGATTGGGAATAATTTAAATGTTGTTATTAATTACATGTGTCTTTATTTTAAAACTTCTTCCATTACTTTTTTCTGCAACAATATGAAGGAGTCACAGACTTACTACAAAAGTTGTAGGAAAGTATCTGGGTTAAAGAAATTATAGAACATTTGATAATCAAGAAATATTATTTATTCGTTTTTGTCATACTGTCAACATAATTTACTAGGTATTTGTCTTTAATTTTTTGCAAATATAAAAGACTTAGCATTTCGTTTCGTCTATCAATTTAATTATGATCATTAGCTCTTACAAAATTAGTAACGTACAAATACGAACTAATGAATGGCAGGTAACCCTCAAAAGAATACAAGTTACCGACCTATGATAGATAAACGTACCGACACTAAACGAACATACGCGACAAGGATAAATGCCTTGTTTTCTATTCTTTATTGGCATCAAAATGGTGCTTTAAATTTTTGGATGAAATATTGAACTATTGAAAAATGTTTTTTTAATTAATTGAAGACTATTTAATTTTGGCTTAAAATGAATTGTTCGTATAAGTAAATTTTATCTAATTCTATATAGGCTAAATGTCATAGTAAGGAATGTAAAATAATTCCAAATTTGAATATTAATGATTCAATTTGAGAAACGTTTTGATTAAGATTTTATTTTAATTCAATCAATCTTTCAAGAAAAACTTGCCTCTTTCGACTTTTTTAAAATTTCAGGACTAAACAAATGATTTTGCAAAAAAAGGATCAGTGCAAAATGATACGTGAAGGACGATTGTGAACGTCGCTGACTAATCGGAAATAACTTTGAAAAGTTAGTTAGACTTTACTTTTCATGAAGCGCATTGACATATGGTAGCTTTTCCTATGGTATGGTTCCTGGCGATCGATAACATTTTAATTGGTTAATATACGGATGGTATGCAGTCCAGTCAAATCATCAAAAATGTGGGTTCGAAATCTGCAGCTTCTTTCATTTTTTTTGACAATATTTATTTCATTATCAGTTTACCAAATTGGATCGGTCTGAATGTTTATGCTAAATCCACCATTTTTGCGAAAAGTTTAAAGCCAGTGAAACGTTGACATTAAGTCAAAAATTATTTTTTGTCTGAGATTAAAATTTTTTGTTACACAAAAATATTAATGTTAGACAATAAATAATTAATAATTTCGTCGCCGTGATGTATTGGATTGATCACAAGGCATACGATTTTTGACGGCCCGGCGCACCTTGGGGACTTATGTTACATTCCCGGCCGCTCATCGAGCAGGGCTGAACTGGTGGTCTGGTTGGCCATAAGAAGTTGCTCTTGTAGCATTAAGTCTGCCATATATATATATATATATATATATATATATATCAATTAGATACATTAAAGTAATAAATAAATAAATAAATTTTCTATAATTTCCTTAATCTTTATTCATAAAAAATTCAATTCCGTTACCTTTTACAGGGTATATTTTTTTCAACTTATTTTGCAAAGTAGCAGTTTTCGAAATAATTAAAAAAAAAATTAATTAATAAACATCAAAATAACCGACAGCAATAATAGATAGCATTACATCTTCTGTAATTGTTGTTACAAAAACCATTTGGTGTAATGAAAACAATAAACAGCGTCTCAATATCACAACAAACAGTTTTTGTCAAATATCTCATTTAGTATCTATGGGACGTGAAAATATGTAATTTGTGCTTTCAGTTAGTAGTAAATCGCCTACATTTTTTTTTAACACTTTTGATTCGGTGTCAATAGTGAATGAGACAACCATAAGAGATAAACAAAAATAAGAGAGAATGAGATGTTTTCAAAATAGTTTTTCCAAATGCGTGATTAGTTTTACATCACTACTACTTTTGACATTATCTTATATTTTCCATAAAAGTTATTTAATTTTTTGTAAGAATGAATTTTTAAAATTTACTTCATCATATGAAATGGTAAAGAGAAAAGGTACAAGTAAATATTACATTCTTGATGCATCCGCTTTTAATTCGAATTTATTAATAATTATTTTCAATTTTTCCTAAATAATAATTAAATTGATTTAAATTCAACATAACATCTATGAGTGTATATTAAAAACAGAGTAAGTGAAAAGTTAAGTAAAAGTGTAAAACATGCACAGTGAAAATCCAAATAAATAGTAGAGAAATTGAAATCCAACATCAGGTTTTATATTTTTTGAAATAAGTAATCTCCAGGTTTAAAATCGAAAAATCATAAAAATGAAAACGAATAAACTATTTTAGTTACATTTAGTAAAATATGTGTTTAATAAACATGTCAAGAATTTTAATCTACAGTTCTTTTTAAACCAATTCAGGTTATCATTCACCATTATTGATAAAAAGGGTACAGCACTATTTTTGGACTGTGTCTAAACTATAAATTAAAAACTTAAATGCGGTTAAGGATTAAAAGTGTAGCACTAAAAATCCTGATATTTGACAAAACGTTATTATTAAACTAATTACTTAAAATGTCTTTAAAACCACCTCTTCAATGTGCATTTTTAAGGTAATAAATATTTTATATGCATTTCTCTTTAATTCTGTTAGCACTTAAATTCTTTGTCATAACTTGGTTATATATTTGAACATTACAACATTTCGTTAGAGAAACTCTTGAAAACTAAATAAAGTTAACAAATACTCAAAGCAGCCAATAGTAAGATATATTTTGTTTTGCATTAGATACGCATAACGGTACGTAAAATTAAATAAACTCATAGTTTTGAAGAATTAATTATTTCCAAACTAAATTAGTAAACGGAACCCACAACAGTCCATATTGCGTACTGGGGAACCTACGAAAATGTCTGCATTGGGTAATTTCGTGTTGACTGATTTGACCTAACCGGAAGTCTCCTGGGGACACTGAGACAACTTGTAATGCGATTTTATAGCCAATATTAGATTATTCACTCCGGTCAAATTGATTCAATTTCCTTATTCATTTGTTTCATCAAAAATTATATTTCCTGGCTAAAAGGCCTAGCAAATCAAATTTGTGTTTTTATGTATACCGCATCCACTTTTTCATTTCGTCCTTTTTTCAATTCTTTCTTTTAAATGAGATTATTATTATTTAACATTCACAAAGATATTATTAGTTTAATTTTTTTTGGAGGAATGAATCTAGCTACCATGAATATTGCAACGACTGAGTTATTCCTACGGAACGATTGAAAGGGTTCCATATTGTTCTTTAATTATATATTGTTTTGTATACAAATCACATAAGATGTTCTTAGATTTGATGTTATAATGTATAACGATTATGCTCTATAAGTTATTACGTTGAATTTCTCGTGCGATTTCATTCTCTTGTTTTACAGATGCAAGCTTAAATTTGTTATATATTCTACCACTCCTTTCCTTCGGTAATCATTCCGGTTGAAGAAGAAATTAAAATGAAAGTTCTGGTCTGTCTGGGTACATTGACTTGGATTCACTCTTAATGATTATTTATTTGATAATACCTTTTTAGTTATGAATTCGAAACCTCCTTATAAAAGTGTTATTATAAGGTATAAATAAGCCAAAGCGCGCTCGGTTAATGGCTGTTAGCATTGATTCATTCAAAACAATTGCGACATCAGTACGGACTCTCCTACATTATGATTTAATGTTTATCAAAAGATATTAAGCTCACACGCGCTGATGTCAATGGCTCTGTGAAGGACAAATATGAATTTTAATACCAAACCAAAAAAGGAAATTCTAAGCATCTCGTTTAATATCAAGGATGTTATCCATTGACAGTTGCTTCCAGATACGGTGAATGCTACAGTATACTATCATTAATTAGATTGACTAGCTAAAAACCAAGTAATCAACAGCATCAAATTTATCTTCTGTCTGATAAGGGTAAACAATGTACCTTGATACCTTTCTAGGTTCTGTTTATACATCTCCCTTATTCATTTGAAAATACGTCATTATTTTGTTCCGAACTTTACAGAATAAGCAAATCTTGTGTACGGTAGAATTCCAAAAAACCTCGCAATTTTTTTTAAAATTTAAGTCGTCAGTTTTTTATGATGAATGCATATTGCTACTTACGGGATAAAGACTTGTTAACCAGCCCGATATGACAATCAATATGAAACTTAAACAACTGAGAGAATTTTATTTTATCAGTAACAACTTATACAAGTTTTATTTACAAAGTTTAAAAGTAAATAGATATAAAATATGGTTGTTATGGTAAACCGGTTGTAGAAATTCTTACTAAATTCTAGAAAGTAAAATTTTGTGTAAACAATTTTATAAACATCAAGGAAACAAACACAAAGTGAAAGCACTCTAATCGTGGATTGATGAGACTGAATCTTTCGATGTTGATTAATTTCAAATTATAATTAAGTGTAAGGTTTTCTTCAAATATTTCTTGTACATAAACTCTTGTTAACATCACTATTATTTCTTCACATTATCTCTTATTGAGTAACTTCGAACATACTATATTACTTAATAAAAATATCGCGTGTCGTTAAGGGTATATTTATCAGTTTATATTACAGAATGACTCAATTTTTTTCCTGCAAGAAGATGTTAATAAATTTTTTGCAATTTTTGTTTTCAATTTTAGATTTTAATCGATTGAAATGTAACTATATGTACCAAATTGAGCCTTTGAGTGTTTTTCTTCAAATAAATATTATTTTCATGTGGTGTTAGCAAATTTAAAAATCATAGCACCCTTCCAAGGAAATGAAAAAGAAACGGAAAAAAATAAAATAAGGGAAATAATGACAACAAAGTTTTGAAAGGGACTATCAAAATACCCTTAACATATAACAGCTTTTATGAGAAAGAAGCAAAAAAACCGGCTTGCGTTTTGATATAAATTCAAGTCATGTCCTACGTAACGTACATTTTGGGGACATCAGAAATGTTTACATTGAAATTAAAGAATTAATTTTTGTCATTTATTTTCAGCGATTAACTTATTTTACGAGTGCTATATCCAAATATATATATATATATATGTATATATATATATATATACATATATATATATATATATATATATATATATATATATATATATATATATTAGATATAACACTAAATTGTTATAGCGATTATAGCGTTATAGCAATTATAAATTCAGTCTCGGAAAAATAATGCGCAAATTTTCCATTTTATTTTCGCATAAATTTTAAAGGCAAATTGATTCCTTGTCATATTTTGATTCGTCTAACTTTATGTTCTGCGCACGTTTATCACTATTGGAGACTACATTGTTACAGCATTGCAGTGTTAGCTATTGATATTGCATACAACCTAATTGCCTTGACAAGAAATTGATGCAATCTGATTTATTTTTATAAGGAATACAATTTCAGTTAATTTATGACGAAATTTAAGAATTGTAACTACGTTTATGCTTCACTAGCTGTGCCCCATGGTTTCACTCGCTTGAAATTCGGTACAGGAATTTTTTAAAATTTTGATGGTGCTTATAAACTATTCCCATACCAAGTTTCATTAAAACTGTCCAGTATAGTTTGATTCAGAGCGTAATCCAAGCACAAAATTATATATAAATAGAAATTTAAAAAAAAGGTTTTCCGACTTCTGTTATTAATCTATGCGTTAAATCAATGACTATTTTTAAAATATTTTCCATATCATTTCATATATTATGTGCAGGATTCACTCTGTTACAATTTAATTATATGTATAAATAATTACTTGTGTTTCTGTAAAAACAATTATATAACTCGCATAAAATACAAACAGAGGAATGTTCGAAATGTGAGTCCACAATTAGTTTTCGTCAAACCGTTTATGTATATTAAAAACCAAAATTATTTATTAGCATTGATTTTGTATTCAATATGGAACATAATACAAGATAATAAAATATGTCATTAGTAGTGTAATGAATTAATAATGGTATTTGCAACAAGTCATAAATTTTACACTATAACATAAAATAATTGTGATGATGATACTAAAATGGAAAATATCGATGAATATAACAAACTATGATGACAACAATAACAAACCATTTTTAAATACCTTAACTTGTTCTAATAAAACTTAAAAACCGTACATTTTATTTACCTGATAGTGACAGTAAATGGGTCAAATAATTTTATTCATGTCTTTTTTTATCCTTTATATTTATCAAACATAATTATCTTATCCCAAATGACCATCTCCTGAATCGAATATTCATAAATACAACTACTCGCAATTTCAATTAATGTTTACACATATTTTTAAAAGGTATATATTCGTTAAATTTATGCTGTTTTTTTTAATTTACCGATATCAAATAGAAATAATACCTTACTATGAATCATGTTATTATTTTAATACGTAGCACTGGTTGTTAACAAGTTCAAATAGAAGAAATGTTGAATAGTGAAACACGTCTTAGCACCACAAAAATTACAAATTTAATATGTCGTTAGTATTTTTTCAATGTCTAATCTGAGAGATTGGGGATTATCATAAAAATAACTCAATTAAAAAAAAAATGAATGTGGAGGTTAAAAGTGTTCACTGTCCATATTTGTGGCGTAAAAGTGTTTCGAATTATTTATAACAGCCAGAGATGACGCGACGTAGATATAGTCTATTTCAAAATTATTATTCTGCTATAAATATGCTAGATTCGATACAAAAGACATACTAAAGAAATATTGCAGCAATAATCTAAATATTGTTGATATTTATTAGATTCCCGTAAAAGTTTTTCATTGAATAGCATGTATATCACCAATGCTATATGTAGCTATATCGTTAAAATATACGAGCGATATTCCACACCACAGACCAAGTGAGACAGTAAAGTCTGAATACAATTTATAGGAAAAAAATAAATTTATTGGACCGAACAAAATGAAGATTGAAAATTTGTAAGTAGAACAGATAAGTGAATATGAATAGAAAAGTGACGTAACGAACTAGAAATTACACGAAAATCGCTAAAATCAATCAGGTGGGAAAATATCGCAGGTCGAAAGTTTATGATGTCGTATGATATAAATAGTTTAAAATCCTTATACAATATGTCTCATACATCATCAGAATGATTCGCAATAAAATTATATTGTCAAACTTATATTTATTATAGATGACAGCAAATGAAACGAAATAGTAATTGGGTATCACTTATCGCCATTAAGTTTCTATTTATATACATAGTACAAATTCATTTAATTTGTTACTGGCACGTTTACACTTAATATGGCATTCAAGAGAAACTTCATGTTCGATCTACCAGTGACCTTTCGTCACAAAATATCTTACGATTTACTTATTAAATATTTATAAATAACTCCAGGTTTAGTACCTACATAAATACCAGCGAAACTAAGCAAACTAAATTCAATAATATTGTAACGTCAATCTTTTTCCGAATAACCTTTACTGCCGAGGGCAGCCCTTTGAGGGCATTATATATCGATCTATACATAATTTAATCAAGCATCGGTGAGAAGTCCCATTTCAAATAACTATTAACTTGTACGGCTTTCTATACGTTATATATATGAAAAGGTGGCCGTAGTAGCACGAACATGTGGTACAGTCACCGAGAGCGCAAGATTCAAAATTAGTATAATTGATATTAAGTTTTACTATATTTTCTTTATGACAATTTACATACTTTACCTAAATACTCTAAATAATAAACAAATAGTAAATAATCAAAAGTCACAAGAACCTGTGTAGTTAATATATTATGTAGACATAAGGTACCTGAAATAATTTACGGCAAAAATTAATATTAGATTTTTATTTTAATTTTATTTGAAAGGCTATAAAAATATTAACTATATCGGCTATGATTTTTATACCCTTTCAAATCATTTAATTTTTCTACCCAACAACATAAAAAACTGACTTATTTTCAGGTATTGCGTCAAATAAAATATAACTATGAAATAAATATTTGATTTGAAGCAATATTCCCAGGCTTTTATTTCCAAGTGTTTCTGCTTTCTTTTGAAAGCAAAGGTGCGAAATTTTATTTGAAAGTTTATATGGATAAAGAAAGAAGAATACGTCAAATACAATAGGTGACAAATATTTAGAAATCGATGCCGGAAGAATAAGTATACAAAGATGATATTTTCTGTATTATAAATAAATTACTGAATTTATATGTATTTCATAAAATTTTTAACTTTTTTAAATAAAATTTTTTTTAAAACTATTGTATCGAACTTATTTGTATACACAAACCGAATGAAAGTAGAGGAAAACATGATTAGCAATAAATAAGCGAGGACATTATATAAACGATTAGAATATTGTTGTATTTCCAAATTGCATCCTGCATAATTTCTATGGAAAATGAACTGTGGTTTAGATAGGTAAAAGTAATAATAGTTTACACAATATTGCGAATTTGGGAGAATCGATTTTTATAGGGCTAAGTAATTTTATAGCAAACAAATCTAGGAGTAAAATTAATTTTTTATCCCTCATAACCATTATAACCAGAAAATTACTCGAAAAAACATTTGGATGCAGTGACTCGAATACAATTTATTATTATTAGAATTTAAATAAATACAAAGTATAACATAAACACATTTAACCCGCTATGCGATATTGCCGTATGAAGCCCAACAGGAAGTCTCCCCAGAGACCGCTAGATAAATTGCCACGCGGTTTGTAATTGAAATGAGATTATTTGTTCCACGCTGAGTGGTTTAATTCCCGTATTCACTTGTATAAGTAAAACCATATTTTCTGCCTGAGAATCCTGGAGATTCAAATTGGTTTCTCAGGCTTCTTCTTTATATCGCTTTCTGACGTTAGCTTTATTTCGCTTGCGAGATAAGTAGCTTTGGCTAACGAATGATTTTGAGACAAGCTTTCATCTTCTTGTTTCCAATTTACATTGCAAACCTTGCATCAAAGAATAAAGTAATTTTATACTGCAAGTTGAGAAAAATATATTATTCATTCACAATCATTGAAATCTCTTAATAAGTAAAACTACTTTAAAGTTATTTGCACTGCAGTGATATTCAAGAATATAGGTTTATCTTGCGTTACTGTAGAGCAAGACCTCAAAAACAAATCACCAAACGTTAAATTCCACTTGGATACTTATAAAATATGTAATCAATAAATCATATATCAATAAATAACAAATAAATAATGACATATGTATCAGTAAATGAAAAAAACACGTAATAAGTCGTAGTTACGACATTAGTTTTCCAACGATCAAATATTTTTAGAGAAATGTTAAAGGTCCAATGATACTTTCGGAGGTGCGGTGTGGGCAACAATTTTTATTTTTTTTTTCGAAAGATTTTTCGAAAAATTTACGGAAAAAATAAAAGATTTGTATAATTGAGTTCTATAAGAAACCAGTTTATATCAGTGCAACGTAAACGCATATATTAATATATCAATACACGTTTAAGTGACGCTCCTTTTTGTGCTTACCAAATCTATATTAGTCCATTAGATTCTTACAACTTTATTTCTTCATTAGTATTCTAAAAATTAGGGCAGCTAGAAATATCTCATATAATTGCCAGATTGTCATAAACGTTAGATAATTAATATATTTTGGGCACAAACAAAAGTCCCATTCTTTTGACGATCACTTTTTTGATACGCCGGAATAGTTATTTATGCATTTTTCAACCAAAATTAAAAAGAATAATAAGGGCGGATTACATTTATGGCACGTGTGGTTCCTACCACTTCTCTTGTCGCAATAGATGGAAATAAAAATAAAATATTAAGGGAAGGAAAAGAAAATAATGACGTGTTCCGCTGAAATAACTTAATTTAATGGAATACGTCATTCTTCAAGTTGTTAACTTGATGGAAAGTGGCCAATTTGATGGAGCGACCTTTTATATGCCATATTCATGCAGCAATAGTTTTTGAAATTTGTGAGAAAATACAAAATAGTGAAAGCAAACGTAAAAACAAATGTGAGAAAATCGTGAAAAATTAGTTACTTAACACGCATAACAACTTTTATAATATTGATAGAAAAGAAATATATATTTCATCCCCAGAGCAAAAAATTTAATTGCAAAATTATTAAGTGAAACTAAGTATTTTTTGCTCTGAATATTGATATTTTATTTATGTGAGTATTACAAAAATTATCATGCATCTTTGGCCGTCTAGTGGGGCGGCCTCTGTCTAGGGGGACAGATGAGGGAAGTTGTTGGGATTGGTTGGGATGCAAATAGCACGAGATTGAGCTTTGTGAAAATCTATGGAGGGTGGGGGGGGCTCTTGTCAAGAAGTCTATTTTTCCAGTTGATGATGATGGTAAGTATGTAAAATTTAAAACTCGCTGTTTTTGAGCTCAAATTGCGTATCGCTTATGAAATACTAAACCTTAGACGAATGTCATTTGATTGTTAAACCTGCGTTTACTTAGAGCTTATTTCTATTGAATTTCATATCAACAAAAAGTTGGTATTAATAACAATATTATCTGAGTACAAAACTCGCTTCCTATCAAATAGATAAACGAACGAACTGAAGTGATGACAAACGTGAGAAGAAATAATGCAATAGATGTTGAATAATCGATTTTACGGACTTTACTCAACGGGTCTGACAAGTTACTTTATGTGGATCAACAATGATTTTATTAGTAACTAATTGTGCCTGTGACTTTATTGACGTGAACGTTTGATAAATTATTTCAATTATTGTAGATTTCACTCTATGTAATTTCATTGAAAAAACGTTTTGTATTCAGGGGTTCTGCTATTGTATCATATAAATGCGCTGTATGAAATTGGTTTTGATACTATAACCACAGACGGAATGTAATAGAACATTAAGATGTCGTCTGAAAATATTGGGGACCGACCAAAGCGTAAAACAATTTTATGGTTTCGTACTGGATATTTCAAGATTTCATTATATTGAATTCCATATTTGGCCTGTATTACGCATACATTAGGAACTATGAAGCTGGGCATGTGGGCATGCCTCGCATAGTAAGATGTTAAAGACTTCACGGAATACAATACCAACACCATCATTACTTCGGAATCGTTTAATCGGAAATTTATCACGATGAAACTAAAACCAGGGAAGTTTACTGTGTGTAACCAAATTCAGTAAAAAATATGAAAATGGAAAAAATCAAAAATTCTAAATTCCCATTATATTTACTTATTTTCATTGATGTTGAAGCCTACTAATTTCAAATAAATTGTAAATAAAAATTAATAATAATACACTATATATTTATTATATTAGTATTATTGTATTACATAGCTCTAATACAGTAATAAACAAATATTCACAGGAATCATTGCATAAAATATTCAGAAATTTTTTTAAAATACATTTTGACATATTTCCTTTGTGAAAAAATTAGAAGACCGAATTTCTCGGAAGAAAAATTTGGCCTGTAATTCTATGGAAACGTCTCGTTATTTACGATTATCTCAATAATATTTTGTTTTCATCAAAAGAAACTTTAGACATCACCTTAAATATTAATGAACACCAGACAAATGTAAAACTCTTCCTTCGGTTTTTTTCTCGATTCAAATTTGACTTCCGACAAGTGGGAAAGTCAAGACAATTTCAAATTCTAATGATTTTTCTCCAAAATAAAATCTAATGTGATATTTTAAAGTTTCGTCGGAGTTTTAGTCGGAGTCAAAACTTCAGAAAACTATTTATGTATATTGAATTTGTTTATTAATTCTTTAATACGTAACTTTTAACAAGTGGTTTGAAGATATTTTCATTAAGTCACTAAATTCGTTTTTAAAGAAAGTTTTCAAACATAAATTGCTAAGAACGCCCACCATTTCTAATGTTTGGCTACGATTTAACCACGATTTAAAGATAATTGACACATCTACTGTAACTGAGTATTTTTAAATAACAGTACCTATCTACCAAAGCACAAGAACGGAAACTCAGCAAGCTATATCGAAAGTACTTAATGAAAAGACTTCGAAAAAATTGTGATGCGGTCTTTTAGTATAAAAAAAGCAATCTAATTTATTTTCATTACATTTTTTATTTATTTTTATATATAGTTTTAAATTTTATGATTCCATTCTTATTATCGGATATTATTGTCTATAGAGCGAACTAGCCATACGTTAGAAGCCAGATGAAATATTTGGAGTATGTATTTTATGTACCGTACATCGAGTGCGTCAAATACTTGGAATATGTGTCACTTTCTGTACCAAATCACTTCCCGTACTAGAATTGATATAACCAATTTTTTTTTTACATTTAGAGTTTAATTGCATTATAATTTCCAACTTTATAACGATTTTTAACAATTTGATTAATTTTTAACGACTCGATCGAAATTACAAAGAATTTTATTTTGCTTGTAATGTGTGAGAATAATTGTTTGTCACTTGGATGGTATATATAGCAGTGGCATTAAAACTGCTAATGGTAAGACCACTATCATAAACTTATACATGTAATAAGTAGGGATTACCGTCATTGATTAGTGTTTCCATGAGTACATACATGTAAATCAAAATGCATCTTATAAATAAAGTGCGTCTTATAAATGACTATGTCATCAGTCATTTTCACGAATGTGAAATGATTTTGATAATTACCAACTTAAACCAACGATGAAATAGAGCAGAATTTGTTAACAAAATTAATCTGTATTTTATAACTTAAAATATCAGAAGCATTGCACTGATTTCAATAAGTAAACGAAAGACTTTATTTCTATTATTTTTTTATAGAAAAAAATTTCTTTCCTCGTCATAATATATATCAAACATATTTACAACATGTATCAAACTAAAATAAAATTCAATGCAAACTAAGTATTAAAACTTTTTTGAAAATTTATACGCAATATCCTTAGGAAGAAATATTAAATTACCTTTAAGACAATTTATTTGATTTTGAGTCATGAATTGTAGCGAAACCAAAATTACAAATAATATTACAAAGTAACTAATCATTTATTTTCTAAATTATAATCACAAAAATAAAGTAAGTGAAAATAATTGTAAATAATAATAAAACATAGGGCACCACACAAAACACAAATTTCAAAGTTCAGGATCAAAGGTAATGCCTTTATTGTCATTGAAGGAATCAATATTCAAACACTTTTGACCAAGTTGATCATTGGGTCAACGAAACGGATTAAAGCAAATGTTAATAATCCCTTAGATGCACTATTGAATTGTTCGTGCCAACTCAACGACCGTCTCTACTGCTGACACAATAAAACGTATGACAGAACTTTCTACTCGGCTCGTATTATTAAGGTTTCGAACAGATGCAATAGATGGCATCGGCAGTATGAGGGCGATATGAATTTTGTATTTTCGTGAACTGTGATACGCCTTCAGCCTAAATTCACTTCTGTAAATATTATTGACTCACGTTTGACGCTAGAAGCAAATATTATCAATAATATTATTTCGTTAAAGTTCACAAGATTTCAAGAGATTTTCCTTTTATGAAATTTATTTTTACATGATTAAATGAGAATATCTAATGCTGTGTATTGTCTACGAATAATAAGGACAATATCACGTTAGTATTTAGTAGCAAGTTAAGGGAAATTACATGGTTTTCTGTTATATTAATTTTTAAGTCGTGTAATTAGATAAACAGTCATTTGTTAGTAATGAATAGAAATAGATTTCATAAAAGTTTTTCGCAATATATAAGTTTTTCCGTTATGTGTCTTTTTTCCCAATCGTTTAATTTTAATAAAAAAATGAGCGGATTTCTCCTTTTTCACTTGGTATTATATTATTGAATGAAATATATTGTTTTAGTTTTTCATATATAAATCACTTAATTAGAATTATGCTAGCGACGAATCTAAAAGTTTAGTCATTTTAAATCGCTGAAAATATTTGACTGTTGAGAACTGAAAACACAACTATTTATATTTTAATGGTTTATGCCTGCCAAAATAGTTATTACTAATTTTCGCACCAACAGTCACAACCCAATCCTCCCTTGATATAGCATGAACATAGTGTGTTTAACAAAGAACGTTTATTATTGACTCGGGTGCTTGTGTCCATATAACTGAGCATATGTGAAGCACATTTTTACAAAAAAATTATTTTATTCTGTAAAATCGCAACTTGGAAATCGCTTCTTAGAAATTAATGAGAATTGTCACATAGCTTGGTAACATTTTCTACTTAGTTTGATGCATAGAACCCTTTGTCCGAACAATTGATATGTTCTTTATTATAACCTGTATATACATGTATATCGTTTAATATCTCAATGCAAACTTCATGAAGTACAAACTTAACTACATGTTTATATATTACGACAGATTATACGTGTTGAATAAAAAAAAACAAGTTTGAAAAAACGAAATACGATTAAACTTTTCAAGTTATTTTTTACCTCATGGAGATAACAAAATTAGTGGGCTGTTTACTAAGACTCCGCGGCGTAGATCACATGCAAATATTTCATTAGCACCTCGACTATATACAGATGTTAGGTCACAATGACGACTTTCATAATACTTTAATTTGCTTCTTTTGTTCCAAAGGGAATGTTTTATAAGCTATCCCAAGGCAGACATTGCTCCGGGTGAGTGGGTTGGGAAATTTTTTTTCATATAATAATTTTCTAGATAGAATTCAGAATTAAAATTGAAACAAAAACGAGTTAATAGCGATGTTTTATGAGGTTACCACCTTCAATTCCATAGTTGATATTTTATTTTAAAAGGTAAGTTTTAATACAGCCTAATATTCCAGACATTAAAAAGAAGTAGATGCACAGGACAGTGCAGCTTATAACAATATAAATTTAGGAGGACCATAAATGTATCTCCTTATCATCTAGTTGGTCTATGCATAATGGTTAGACTAAAAGAGTTATAAATTTTATCAGTACGAACACAAAGGCAATACAAAGACCTTACAAGAAATGTTTTTGCCCTAATTATAATTCAATGGAGGTATATTAAATTTCATTATATCAATATTAAGTTGAAACTAGAAATTACTCTAACTTTATATTTGGTCTCAGTTGGATATAATGATAACCTGCCCTAATTCTTAATATATATTAATAAAAAGAAAGTGTCAGTTCATCATGAAAAAATATTTAATTTTGTTATAGAATAAATTAAAAAGATTTTGAGTTGTTCAATACATCCTTCTCACAAGAATATCGTAGTTGTGAGTAATATTATTAGTAACATAATCAATATTAGCTGATAAGAGAATGCTGGAAAAACAGAGGAGCACGTGTACATTGTGAAAATAAACAGAATTAGCATCATCTTTAACAGAGTCAAATATTCAATTAACTGCCATACAATTCAAAAATACGTCTACTAATTTGAAACTGCTATAAACTTTGTTAGGAAGTATCTACTGAGAATTCCTAAAATTATTTGAATAGTTGAATAAGTATAAAGAAAAAATTACAAAAATTGCATCTAACTTTGTAATGAAAATTAACTGACTTGGAATGATTGTGTTCCTGTATATTATATTAATTTCTTATATTAGTCAATGAACTTACAGGTTTTTCCATTATTAAGAAAGCAAAGAAACAGGCGAATTGGTCAAAGGTGTGACAATAAAGTCATTATAAAACTAGAATTGAAATTATTATCCAATCGGCTGCCGATGAAATTAGAGAAATCACCTATAAAAATTAAGAGTCAAGTAACAATTTTGCTGTTTTCTTTTGAAGGTTTTTGGGAAATAGTAAATTATTAAATAGCTCATATATACATTTAATTAAGAAATGTTTCATATAAGTATAAAATAATATACGAGTGTCGAATATATTTAAGGTGCATACTTATCGCCATTTTTTTTAAATAAAAGACAGAAAGAAATGTTCTGCCCAGAAATCACACTCTGTTGCTGCGACACATTATAATGATGAAAATAAAAGATAATTTTTAAAATTAAAACCGAATTTAGTATCAGATGTCTGTATTAACTTTGTTAGGCAACGAATAAATATAAAAAATGTGGAGTATGAAAAAAATTTTAGGAAAGAAATATGAATTATGTCCAACAATTTTACGTCATAAAATCAAGACCAGAGTGATAGAACCAGAAGGTAGTAGTAGGTTTGTTATTTAAAAAGATACTCCATAAATAAAAGCACAACCTGCATTTGGTTATTGAACAATATCCGTACTCAAGTTTGAATTTAATTTACAATGTCGTCTCTTTCTAATTTACTCCAGTATATATCTTAATGGGTCTGCAAACTTGGAATGTGGAATATGGAGTATGAAAATAACTTTATGAAATAAATATCAAGTTACGTGCAATGTTATAAAATCAAAACAACAGTGACAGTACCGTTGTGGTATTATATTTTATTGAAAAAACTGTGTATGTTTTCATAAATAAAAGTACATATCTGTATTATTGAATAATATCAGTACTGAAGTAAGATATTTCATTTACAATATCTTGTTATTCCTGCTGCGCTTTTGAAATCTTATCGTGAATGTAGATCATAATGGATGTGCAAACATGAGTGCTAGTTGTTTTTGCAGAAATTCCTATAACAATAGTATCACTTATTACGTGATCTGACAATTAGGTCTTGGCGTTGCACTTTGCTATATATTTGGTTTCAAGTGTCGTTTTCCCAATAGCAAGTCATATCGAATACACGCAAAATATCTGGTAATGATAAATTATAACTTACGTCGTCTTGGTGATATTCTTTCAGGTGGGAAAACGAAACAATGGAGCTGATATTATTTACGACGTAATGTAAATCTGACTCGTAAACGTCGAATCACTATTTTCCAATTGTTATCACGTCAGTATTGCAACATCAATAATACTGATTTTTTCACTCTTGGGTAATTTCCAAAAACGGTTCTTTTATTTATTTACTATCTGGTATTGTTTTATTTCACTCATGTTTAAATTCATTCATATATATTCATTTCTAATAAATACTTACTTTTTACGCATTTGTAAGAAACAATTTTATGTGTTTCATCTCCATAATTAACTATAAAAAGCACGGTACATACATACCGCAAGAAAAATATGTAAATTTTCTAATATAAATGTAATTGCAAAAAAATATTCGTGGAAAAATGATTATCCAAAGATGGCAAAAGATGATCGTAATCGTATTTTATTATCAATCGAGAATCTCGGAGTGTAATCAAGTGCCTCCTTCAATTGGTTCTTTTAAGAAAAGACACTTCTAGAAAAATAAACTGCTATACAGAGTTATTCCATGTCTATATATATGTATATATTTATATATATCTATATATATATATATGCATATATATATATATATATATATATATATATACATATATATATATATACGTAGCTCACAAGTTTTAATAATAATTACATTTTTAGTTTTCAATAGCCTACTATTATCAACGCACTAATAATACTAAACTCACATTTATACCGCTTGCGTACTTCTAATTAAGATATTTATGTGTACAGAATTAAAACCATATACTTTATTCAAAAATATAATGCAAAGTTTGGGAACAAATTTACACTTTATTTTTAATTTATATTATACGATTGGAAAACATTATATAACCTTGGTTAATAGTTACCGACACTGATGTTAATTATATGCAAAAATATTAAAATTAACACACATTCACTTTCATTGGTAACTTTGCAAAGGACTAATTGTAAAATCTTACAGACTTATTCTCCCGAGACTGAAATTGTTTACGTAAGAAATAAATTGTTGAAGTTTTTTTTTAAACGACAATATTCCAAAATAAAATATATAACGAATGAAAGGCTCTAAAAGTATATAAGTATTAACATTATTTTTTAAACAATGTTAGCTCGGCGTCGAGGATACATAGGTCATTTTACAGTTACATTACTGCTACATGGCTTTCAATAAGGGTAACAGGTATAAGTTTGTAGCAAGATAAAACAATTTGTAATCACACTGCTATGCATACCAACCAAGTGTTATAAAATATATTTTCACAAATTACAAACCAATTATACTCCATCATATTGTCTATCAGGTGATTAAACTCTTTAAAACCGTGATAAAATGGGGAATTCCAATGTAAATCGGTTCTAAATACACGCTAATTTTTGGTACCAAAAGACCGCATAAAATATTTTCCAAACTCTCTCAAATTAGAGCTCCCGATATAGCATGCTGAGTTTCCTTTTCTGCTATTTGGTTTTTGTATGTCAAGCTCTAAATGGGTAAACTATCAATGAAAGTAATTAAAAATGAATATGTTAGCAAAAGTATTAATTTAAATTGATATTGTAATAACAATTATTAATTACAAATAATTAAAATAAATATTTCAGGTAAAATATTAAATAAAATTAATGTTGTAATTAAAAAACAATTAGTAAACGTTAATGAAGGGGCAAAAAATATTTATGATTTTAAAATAATTCCCTTAAAAAATTTAAGAATCCAGGAGGTTCATTATCACATTTAGCGAATAGTATGTATTTCTAGTTTTATTTGAACGGTTTCAATTATTTGAACATGAACCAATTCAAACGTTTTTTTCAAAATCAATGCATTGGCAAAAGTCACTTTTCTCACAAGCACTCGCAAAAATGTCAGCAAGGTCCTAAAATCAGAGACATACTAATATAAAATTAGTTTACTTGTTTGTATTTACTTTTTCACATGTAATCAAAAAATACATTTAATAAAGAAGATATTAAAATTATCTTTTCGAGTTTGTTTACTATCATAAAAATTGCATCGAAAAAATAATGAAATATAATTTCGTTTAATCTCACGAGTTAAACTTCAACATGTACACATCATCTGATAATGCGTATGATACTATTGCAGTTGAACTTTATTACTCATATGAATTAATACGAAATCATATATTTAAATGCAAATTTTATTCACTTGTATTCTATTACTAATTTTTAAGTCTTTCATTGCAGTACTTTTTCCGAACAGTATGGCTTCATGCGCTGTATGAAGGATGTATTAGAGACGGGAGTAAAATTCAGTTGATTTTCAAATTCATTGACTTCTCATTATCATCTTAAATTGCATCCAGATAAATCATACAACTTGTTATAAGAAGATGAATTCGATACCATTATTTTTTATTCATAACTTACAACTTTTAAACTGCGAATAATCGTCAGGAATCTAGAACTATTCGCAGGTTTACACCGTCAGACTTTTGCTTGCTTACAAAAAATTGTTTTTTACTACGCAGCTGGGTTAATTTTTTTATTCTAATTTTTTTAATTTTTTATAACTAGTCCAACAATCAATTATAATTTAAAAACAAAAAAAGAAGTGTTTATTGTTTTTATGGTCATTTTTGTAGAAAGAAGTGTTTATTATTTTTGTCAGTATCAGATTAAAATTTTATTATTATGTCTTCGTAAATATGTCATTTGGTCTCCTAATTATAGAGCAATTTTAAAAGGCTTATTCTATTATGCCCTTTTATATATCACAGCCTACACCTCAATTGTTATAAGATGCAAAACAGAAAAAAGGACTGGCAAATAGAATATATTTAAGAATTTTTGTAGTTCACGATATAATAGCACTTTACCCTAATACATTTTTTATAAATTACAAATTACGTTTGATAAATTATAAAGCGTGAAACTAGCAATGCAAGCGTTGTAATGGAATGGAAGCTGTATAATGAAGCTGGAATATGGTGAAAAGTTATGTCGACTTTAATTTTATATAAATATTGTAATTAACATTTTCTTTCCAATGTAAAAATTCACATTTTTTATTTTCACCTATATTTTGTTTCATATATTCAATTTCAGCTGATGAATTTTTACATTTTTCGTTATTAAAATCATTTTAATTTTTATTTGTGACTTTTCCCGTTATTTCTAAAATTGCATATAATACATCGTTGTCTTATTATATCTCTCAATTTATGTATTATTATCTGTGTGTAATGTTAGTTCATGTGAATATAGAAGAACAAATAACCAATGGTGCTTTATATTGGGCTAATTGGAAGTCATTAAGACGCAAAAGACATTTTTTGAATTCATATATAACTTTTATGCTTCCCGAATCATACTGCGCCTTTTTCAATGAAAATGTGTTTAAGATAGCTTTCATAATTATCAGAATTACTCACTTTATTGTCGACTTCAAAAGCCAGAAGCTCACTTTATGAAATACATTTGGTTATTAACCATTACCCCCTATTTAAATAAAATTTAACAATAAATATTAAATATAATTATTTAGGTGTAGCTTTCTAAAATTGACGCAGGCATAACAGCACTTTAAAATAATATCATACAGAAGCACCATCAAAGCTGTTAATACATGTGTCACTTAAATAATATATTTTTACATAATTAAGATTAAATTACAAATATCTATTTAAAGTTATCCATGGAGGAACTATTATGGTGAGTTAATAATCTGCTTGCGTTAGGATTATTTTTAAAATGGTCATAAAATTAACACTAACAAACTAATAAAAAGCCAAGGGCAAGATAAAATATGCAAAAAGGATAAGCGATAAGTTGACAATGTTATTTAAGTGTATAATAGCATATTATGCAGCACTGAAATATGACTTTATCGCCCCCAGTTAAGGCTGTACCTTAGAGGTTATCTTATAAAACTTTCTTCTCTGAGTGCATAGTAGCCTTTTAATTACCATGTATATGATATAACCTTGCGGAGAAATGTAATTATTAAATTCACAAATAATTGAAAAAAAAAATTATCAGATTTTGTAAAAACATGATTCAGATTTCGAAGTGAAACCTCAACACATATAGCTAGATCCTAAGTTTTTTTACGTCATAATTTATTCGCAAATAAACTCTAATGGTACACCAAGTAAGGTGTATCATAAAAATAATAGTGAAATTCTCGCACCAGAAGCAAAAGGACGACACGTGTTTTTCAAAATTATGTTTTTTAATTTTTGCGTAAATTTGTAACGACTGCAAGGTCATATTACATTAATTTATTTAAAAAATAACACAGGAGGATATGAATTACTGAAACAATTACCGGTCCAACGTTTTTAAATATAAAAAAGTCTGAGATAAAACGTTCGGGTTTCGAAAATATCGACTTCCATCCAAATTAATCAGACTTAGGATCCTGTACTTTTATTTATCAGAATTAAAACAACACATCCAGAGAACCGAAACATAATATTAATAAGGAGACTGTAGATAAGATTTTTAAGTCAAGTAAAATATTTTTTCTGCTAGGAATAAAAGCTTGAAAAACTATTCCAACATATATTAAATTAGAAGGATACTTAAAGAAATATTACTGAGAGTCAATTACTCAAAGGATCCACATACGTACACGCATGTGTTTGTGTAGGCGTTAGAAGCAGAAGCTGATTGTGTTTGTTTAGTTTGTTAATTCCTCTGCATATATATGTATATTATAAACACGTACGCACAGCTACATACAAATCCACAAACGCGTGTTATTCAAATTTTTCTAAACGTGGTTGCTCTTGCTGCAAAGTTTATATTTTTGTAGAAATTAACTTCTTACTACTTCTTTCATATGAGCTGGCCATAAAATAAATAAAACTCTACCTAAAGAGCAAACGTTGGTTGGATTTTATTACGGATTTAATTTCATCGAAATGAAACTCATTTTTAATAGCGTTAACATTTCTTATCTGGATTCAACCTGCTCGCCTCTCAATCTGAAATATTTATATAATCATACGTTACGCTCGAAAATATCTGGTTTATTTGAAAGATTAACTCACATTCAATGACTCAACTGTGACCGCGTTTCAGTTCACCTTCATTAAAGTGGCGGGCAAAAGAATGTCTGCCCATTCTAATTAATTCATTATTTTCTATGAAACTTCATTTACTTTTATGAGACGACGTGTCTTCGAAGCGACTTCTTTTGATGAATGTTGCATTATAATATAATAACAACCGAAGCAGAATGGCCCTTTGTTTCTTTTTAATAATTTTTCATTAAGGATGTATGAAAAAATAAGACATCGTCTTAAACGTAAAAACACCTTAATTTACAATTACTATTATTTCACTGTTCTATATGAGATATAATGCCTTTAATTTTGGTAACGGCTTATATGAATTATGGAAAATCTAGAGTAGTGAAGTTTCTCTCACTGACCACATTAAACACTTTTTAAGTTTAATAAACTTGTTCAGTAGGAGTTTAACTCGCACCACGAGGATTCCGTAAACATTAGGTACTTATCAATATTCTCTGTAACTCTGTAATTCTGTAACATTATTTACAAACCTTAATATTATTTCTCACCATGTAAATATATAAATATATTGATTAGTATATATTTCAAAGACTTCATAAATACAGAATACGTAGTTATTTTTGCACCTGTTTTAAGATATATATAAGTATAGAGATTCTCTGATGTATGTTCACTACTATATATCATAAGTTTGTCCATTAAAAAATTGCTCCATTTTTATATGTAGTGGAGGTACGTCACAAAATTTTGTTTCAAAGACTTTATTTCGTAGTTTTATATGCGCTATAAATATGCAAAATATTGCCAAAAATGGCCTTTCTGCACTAAGAGTCTGAGTAAAACAACTGTGACCTACAGCCAGGACACATACATAAAGGAACTCGGAGTATTCCCTCGGAGTATTTGGCTACGAAAACTCTAATAAAAAAACACGTAGTTTTTATCAAGGATTCGAAGAGAAATGCGTTTTAGGTATAAAAATTAAGAATAAAGTAACTGTGTGGACGACTGCTGTGCTCGTATATATCAAAATATATATTTTACTCTAGTTCACATCTTATTTTAGGTTTAAGGAAAAAATTACGCTATTTTATTAATTTACCGAACAATCAATTTATATAAAAACAAGACTATGTTGAAAATGTCGCTTGCGAACTAATAAACAGAATAGACTTAAATTAATTAATGACTAGATTTAAAAAAAAATTGTTAGTTATTTGCCCTATAAATCCATAACATAAATACCATGCGTATAAAATTAAAAAGAAATTTATTAGATAAACGGTGATTAGGCTCATTTATAATGGTAATAAATGGACCAATAAGTGTTATCTGCCAAAAATATTTCCTGTCGCCCTAACCTATAATTAATTTTAACCGATAGAATCAATCAACATTAAAATCTTTAGTAAATATAAGTTTTGGGGAAAACTATTATTAAACCTCGTTTTTCACATGTATAACTTATACCGTTTCCTTTAGTTAAAATAACTTTATTTATAACTTTATATATATATATATATATATATATATATATATATATATATTAAAATATTGAACTTGAAAATTCACTTTCAAAATTCAGACTATAATATATAACGTAAGTGTCATTAGCAACAATAACCATTTGAGTTTAGAAGACTTACCAGGCTTGACTTATAAAAGTATAATGAACTAGACGTCAACTGGTAAAACCTCTTCGAAGATGACCGTAAGTACGTAGTGTACGTTGGTTGCTCCATACTGCTGTGAATATAATATTATACACCAAGTATTTATCTAGTGTTGCCCACGAAGTAGTTCTATAATATCATCCAGGAAGTTGTTCTCTATTTAACAGTTCATTAAGTTTATTGCTATTATAAGAGGGACTACGTAGCGCACGATGGATAAATATCGAATCAATCGGACTTCCGCCCACTCATATTCAGCTCTGATGGTGTAGTGTTGCGATAATAAATAAAGTCGCTTATTTGTAATTACATTAAACGACCAGTCGACCATAAAATATTGCTAATTATCGAAAAAATCACCGTGAATTCGATTAGAATATTTGTAATTGATTCTTAACACAAATTACGTAGATTTGTTGATTTCTTACGTCTTCCATTTCTGACAGTTTCTTTCATTATTCCGTAGTTAATAGGCAGGCGGCCTGTACAGGTAAATAACACTGGGTTTATAGTGATCACAGTGACACAAACTTTTTTCCACTTCATGTCAATTGAACGATGAATATCGTGAAGTTAGATTCGTCTAGGTTAGATTCGTCTATTGTGTAATAATATGCAAATGTCATTCACCTTCAATCGAAATCGGACTCAAATAAACAAAATCTATTTGATAAGCATTGCACTTGAATTAATAAATTAATGGAAATTGACGGAAATAATTTTGAAATAGCCACATAACCAAGTTATCAGAATCAGTGAACAATAATGTGAATATTTACAAATAGTTGAAACGAAATACTCAATGTTGATAATTTTTTAAAATGTTTGTGTTTATCTAAATGTGCACGGAACCTTTATAGCGGGAGCTTTACTCATAATTGACAAGTTTATTATGATTTGACAAGGATATTAAATGAAAACATAAAATTATTTTCTTAATTCACTTCCAATTTGTCAGATAGTATATTTCATTGTACCCCTGTACATAATGTCCAAACCTAAATTAATATTTGAAGAGCAAAATTGTAAAAAAGTCAGTTGAAACTGATATTTGCAACAATTTAATGATGGCTAAACTATAAATTATTCAATGGTAGTGCATACCTAGAAAAGTTTTAGAATGTAGGGAATTTCAGTATTCATATGATTGTCACGGAACATTTATAAAAATATTAAGGAAAAGACGCACGCATTTTTGAATTTGAAATTTCCGTAGTAAAGTTAATTATATGCGAACTCTATAATAAATAAAAACCAGCCAAGTACGAGTCGGACTTACGTACAAAGAGTTCCATAGCGTCAAACATTATTACACTTAGTTTCTATTTCTCAAAGACACAGTGAAAAACAAAGTTATTTCTGCATTCGGTACCGATAATATCCCGTATCTCAAAACCTACTAATTCTATTCAAACCAATTTTCATTAAAACGTTACTTAAATTCTACTACATTAATCCTTTAGAATTTAATTACGAATTTTAAGAATTTTATAATAAATTGTTAGTTGAAAAGTTAGTTGAAAGTAGGTGTGACACACTTTTCATGATTTTCTAAAACATATATATGCGCATACATTTCCAACGATTAATTTAACTAACGAAAGTTATTTTTGAACGTCTTTATCATTATTCAAGACCTATCTGACATTATTATACACGCCTGTGTGCTTTAAATTTTTCTCTCTTCTCTTAGTTGTATCTATTATGTGCTACCCCTAATATTCAAAGATTATAGAACAAAGTCAATTAATCTAACTCTACGTAATCCTAATTATTTCAAATTTCTATACAGTATACATAAATGAAAACAACCGGTTTCCTATAGTTCCACAACTTGTCACGTTACAGCATCAGAATAAACACATAATTATGATAAAAGATGAGACATTTTAAAAATACATAATATTATACGAACTTTTCTCGAAATAATTACATATTGGCCAATACAACAATACCATTTGCAAAAAAACATCTAAAATATTAACTTCAAGAATGTTTGTTTCAATTAAGTTTCTTGTGGAACCGGAAAACAGTTTCCGGAAGCTATTTCCGCTGTTATTCCCTGGCCGACGCAAATGCATGCGCGGCTTGTCTCTGAACATCCACTGAGCGAGAATTAATTACAGCATCTCCCCGCAATAAATTTGTGAAAATTTGCACTGAGAGGAACTTGCAATTTAAAGGCAAGAGCTATAAATTGTGTCGCATTAAAGGCAGAGCGACAAGCTGTTTATTATTTTGAGTTTCAGCAAACATACTGTACTTGCAACTATAAGTTGCAAGTATGCAATTTTACATAAGGAAAGTGTGGTTTTATCAATTCAGAGCAAAGTTTATATAAACTTTTCTGTCTTTCGATATTAATTAGACATAAGGTCAAATTAATAATACAATATTTTCCGGGCTATTCTGAAAAATTATCTCTGGGAAAAAATGCTTTTTCAAGGAAAAGAGACAAAAGTTTTAGAATCATTAGTATTAAATTAATTGTATTAAATCACTTGTATTAAATAAATTATAAATACACACTAAATTTACGAAAATAGAAGTGCATAACTAATAATTTTTCTCTATAATTCAATTTCAAAAATATACATATTTTCTGAAATAATTGTATTATCTACCAAGTAATACTTCAATACCATTACCAATTTTATCTCTTCCTCTAGATAATAAATGTTGAAATAAATGTGAGTGTATATATATATTTATATATATATATATATATATATATATATATATATATATATATATATATATAATTTTCTTAAATCCTTTTTCAGAAAAAAATTCAATATTAATTCAGTAGTAGTTTAGATCCTTTCATCTGTGGATAAATAATGTTTTACACGGATCCAAACAAATTAACCGTTAAAGGTAAATACACTGCGATAACATTATATCATCATACACTGCGATAACATTATATCATTATATTCACGGCGAACTTTCAATAGTAGATACTAACAAATTACAAACTTTTGGCTTTAGAATTTCTTGAAAATTATTTGAGTTAATGAAAATAATACAGCAAATCAATTAAAGCTACTTTGCATGTTTTTTCGTAGAGTAATAAAATAATTTTTTAATTCTAAAATTTCAGCATTAGTCAATGATGTCAAGTTTTTAAGTATGCAAATTATAATAAATATAGTGGAATAGACATACATTTATAAGAAACCTCTATGTGATTGATTTATTTTGAACTTAACTCTCAAGATATAATTTAAAATAAGTAGGACCTATATGGAAAAAAATATTCATCTTTATCTGTACATTACTCTAAAATTGAAATTTTTAAAATGATTAATATGGTCACGAAAGGCTGCAAGTTATTTTCTAAGGATGGGTTTTCATAAAACCAACGAAGGTACTTCCAAGTAAGAAAAAAATACCAATTTATGGAAGCTAGTGGCAAGTGATCTACTTACAGGGCTATATCCAATTTTGATGCCACCTATCAGAGATAGTACACTCAAATGTTATAAAATGCATATTTCTCTTCCATCCTAGACAGATTAGGTTGAAATTTCTTTCTTTAAATTGTTTTATATCTCACTTTTAACAAGTACTTGATCTTTGTGTATTCATAGAGGGTACGAGTACTTCCACAGAATCATTTAATTCATATTGCCTTCATGACAATAAATTAAAACAAATATAGAGAATTTTTAAAAATTTATGAACGTTTCATTTGTATTATTAATATATTTTTTGTTCGCCTATTTATATTTCAAACATTACAAAGCAACTTGCGTTCTGCTGGATTTATTCTGATACCATTTCTGAAACGTTCTAATATGAATTTATATTCCACATATTGAGATTACAGAATGACAATTAACATTTTCCGGGCGTATCTCTCTGAGAATCGAGGCAGCAGTAGGCGCTAAGGAAGGAAATGATTGCAATGGCGTTAGGTCGCAAGGATGCCGGAAGGAAAACTAATTCTATAGCTAAAATTTAGAATCACAATCAGCGTTTCACATAACTACAAAAGGAATTTAAATTAAAACAATGGAATGACGCCAAAAAACAATTAATGTATCATGCCAAAATTGTATCGTTAAGATACATTTTAAAGTATGCTCTGGTGTAGAGATTTTATGACAAACCAAAAGTAATATCTACTAATCAAACTAAAAATAATATATTCAGTTTGTTGGCATGCTATTAGAAAAGCCATATAGTTTGACCGATTTATCTGTTTGGACTAGCGTGAGTGAATAAAAACCTGATACAAGTCTCACATAATTTTACTCCGTAATAGTGAATAGTCCATATTTATGGAGAACTTTTAGTGTTAAAAAGATAATTGTTTGTTTTTCTTCCATTTGTATTTAGCCCTATTCGAATAAAAAATAAGAATGTAACTAGTGGAATACTATGAAGTGAAGTAAAGATACAGGAATAATTGACTTATTCAACAAAACGCATATGGCCTTAATAATGTGGAAACTCCATATACTCTGCTTGTATTGTTTCTTATCCAGCATATAATGTTTCTATTATGATAATATAAAAAAGGGCTCATTATATTATCATTATATAAATATTAAATGTTCTTTCGAAAATTATTCGCTAGGACTTTCAAATGCCGTGGCTATTATATACGCATTAAAAAGGGGCTACAGCAATGTTTGCATTTGTAAATATTTATTTATTTTATAAATTTTTTGGTTATTAATTTGTAAGAATTCACATAAACTAAAAACGATCTTGTTGACGATGGTTCGATATACCATATTTGCTTACCTGCATTATTACGTACGTCGATAAAAGTCACATAGTAATGTGAATATCCCGTCACGGTGCGTCACATCATATCTCGTTCTCAAGTTATATCAGTTAAAATAATAATATTTTTCGAATTAACGTATATAAATACGTTAAAAGTTATGTCAAATAAGATATGTTTACTAAATTTTCTAAAGTTAAGTAAATTGATTTTCTACCGTTGCCGTAGGGCTTTCTAAGTTGGATTGATGTTTGTTATGGCCTTGCTGGTTGTATAAATTTAATAAAAGTTTCAAAGCCAGTAAACAAACGTTAAGTATTTTAAATTTATTTTTGCAAAATGTCCGCTAGCTTTTGTCTAAAATCGCGTCATTAATTATTTATAGTACTCAGAATACGATTAATTGTTCCACCTACGTTCTGGTTATAATCAAAGGTACTAATGCTTATTAGGGAGATTGAATACAAAATTAGGTTTTCAATATGATATTCTGAACTACGGGATTCTAAATTATGAAGCATGGTCTGTAAAATACGAACAAATCAGCTAAAAATGGTCAATAGCTTACTTCACTGCATTAGACCTGCTTGGATATTGAGTAGTCAGGCGGAAACCAGACTTCTCCGTAAGTCCGTAACACTAATTCCAAAACAAACCCCCAATTCGACGTCCGACTAATGGTTAACACAAGAACAACTATGAGTTCACGCAGTTTAAACTCTAAACTAAAACAAATTCGGATGAAATTTCTATTAGGAACAAGAGAAAAACCTCAAAAAGGGACATGGTAAGAAATGTTATTACAATTAGATATAAATCAATACCTAAACTTTTATTAATTCTTAAATTATCTTAAATTTGTTATACCTCTTAAAATTTACGGTGTAGGTCAAAGTAACTTACACAAATGAAAAATACTTTTAAATTACTTCGGAAAATATGGAAATGTATAATAATGAAAAATTACATTAAGAATAGTAAAAGTTTTCTTACTGCATTAAGTGCTTGTAATTTAAATGCGATTAAATTCTTTTGTTTCACTACCACAAACCAATGAAATACTATAAGAAAAAATATTATTCAACATTTTGAATTAATTTTCCAGGCTGCTGTGTTTACATTTGATTTTAGAAGGCTTTCTTATTTTATTCCTGAGAATGAAAAAAATATTTAACATATAAATGCATTTTGCATTGTAATTAAAATCGTCAAGCGTTTTTAGTCAATAAATGAAATAAAATTAAAAAGAACGTAATTGCGTTTATTATAATGGGGATGATAATGATATGAAATGGGATTAGATTTGTATTAAAATTTGTTCAATTAGTAATCACATGATTCAGTCATACTACCCTGAGTTACGTAATTCGCATAATGATGAAATCAGTTTTATGATTCTATAATTCGACAAAATGTCTCCAATATTTCATCAATTTTGAGAGGTGATCTATATTTTTCCACACATTGTTAATAGCCAGAACGGCGAACAAAATTATTTTATGTTCACCGACGCCCTAATCAGTGTTTACTATAAAATATTAAATGCTATGTATTTCATCCGATTTTGCTAGGGTTTTTCTATATTTTTATCGCTAAATATTCGCAACAAATTTGTACAGTTGAGCTCGAAATGTATTGTCCCAAATATCAGTTTATAATTTTTTATTATCGCTTCACCTTAAGATTACTCTCACATCATATTTTTCCCAATTATATTAATTTACTTATTTCTGCTAGTACATTTTTTCCTTATCCTAATACATTTTTTTATATTTTCTATTGCCTACAAAGAAACGGAAAAATCTACATGCTGGAGAGTGTCTCTCACTCTATTTAAGAAAAAATATCATCCATTGACTTGCAAACTCCATAAATAATAAGACCATATACTTTACATATATCATATCTACAATTTGAAACATTTATTTTTGCTATCTTTCCACTCTCTAGAAGCAAAATGTATCGGAACTCTGAAGTTTTCCGCAGTATTTAACAGCTCAACCGTCTGATCGCGGCCTCACCAGAATGCGATTTGTTCGAGTGAAAGAAAATTAGTCGAAATGTGTCCTCGTTATCTTTTTAATTCTTGTTTGTTCTCGTATGCAGGTTTTACCAATAAATTAAAATTTGGTTAAGCCATTAATTTTTTATCGTTACGAATGTTTTACCTGCAAGTATCGATAAATTTGTGTGTAAATAAATAAATATTTCAGGTTAAACGAGCATAAGTCGCTGAAGAGAGAAATAAATGAATAACATATTCCATATTATTTTTGAAAGGAATCAGACCTGAAATTTGCAGCTCTATAATCAATTTCACATCTCATTTTCATTCGCAGTTTTCCCTTCCAGTCCCGTATTTTGTGTGAAGGTTTTCAGTGTCTCTTCAATTTTTGGGTAATTTCTAATAAAGACAGACCTAAAAATATTTTTTCTCAATGGAATTCACTAGCGCGTACGCGCACTCCCTTTTCTGATAATTCTCAAAGTAAATCGTTGGTTCCATTTAAAAAAACCATAATCGTGAAATATACACAAGAGCGGTTTAATTTCTATTCGCAAAAAATCTTGTAAAGAAATCAAATACAATTTAAACTAAAGAAAATTTGGAAAAAAGTAAAAGAAAATTAATGATTTTTTAAAGAATCATCAGTTCAAGAGCAATTCTTCCCTGACGAATAAATAATTACAAGTGATTGAAATTAAACTGTTGGAAAATCGACTAGTATTTCCAAAACATTTCTTCAGATATACCAAGTTTATAAATTACTTTTGAACTTTCTTCAATCTCTCATAGAAACTTTATAAAGCTCAGACAACTACATTCATATAAAATTTACTCCAGTATTTTAGGCAGAGTCTGTACAATCGATATCGATGTTCTCTGGGTAGCTCAGTAATACATAAAGAAATCCCACAGTTGCAAGAAAACATGTATTAGGTGTTCTTTAATTCTTTATGACTATCAGTCATTACTGACCTGAATCGATATAAAATGTTTCGATGGCAAATAACCATTTAAAAAAATTAATTAAAAACAATTTTCTTAGATACATACATATATATTAACTGTACCCACACGTTTAATAAAACGCGCTGCGGGCACGATCAACATATTTATTTTATTTTAATTCATACTTAACATCCGCTAAAAGAGAACAATAGGTTATTCGTCACGTCCTTCGAATTAGAATAATATACTGTACGTAATTTTTCTTTATCTAAATTGTGCTTCCAGCAATGACAACTTGAAGTTTTGAATTATGATTTTAGGAAAGACTCTTTATAGGGAAGTCTTTCCAATTATTTATCATTGAAACTGGAAAATATATGAGTAAAATATTTAATTATATCTAGGTGCAATCCAATGGGATGAAAAGACAATTTGGTAATAATTGCTTTATTTTGTATAAAATAACTAACAAAGTAATAAACACTTCGGCTTGTATCATATTAGATAGAATATGTCAATCTATACCTATAAATTTTGCACTAATGAAGATCTAGTGTGTATACACGCTAAAAGGAAAGCTCTTTAAGATAATTTATATACACAGCATATTAAATCACAAACATATTAATATTACACAGCATATTAAATCGACATTATTTTCACATGTTGAGACATCGATGCGGATGAGGTAAATTTTAAGTAAATGGAATATTTAGTTTGGAGTTCAAACGCATTTTTAGGTCTTTATCATATAAAACGTCTTTTGAATTGGTCTTAATTTTTATCAAAATATTTTATGTCACATGTTGTTTAAGTTTAAATAGTAAATGCCACAATGTAGGTTTTAAAATATATATATTTTTTTACTCGTGTTTTCTTATTATACAATTTTTCTTAAATAATTAATTTTATATAATAATCATTTCATGATATAAATATTTAAAAGTCTGTTGAATTGATTGGAATCGCTACAAAAATAAATAAAGCTGATGATTAAATGTGTTCAAAAGATATAAATTAAACACTTTTTCATCTATTCCTACTGATTTTCCATGTATTATTTTTCGCTGTTTAAGAACAAATTTCATGCCCTGTTAATTTGGGAAAACTCGATTTTGGACCTAATTATTTCCTGTGCTCGCCTAGTTATCACCTTTTAGTAATTTTATATATCTAGAAACAAATTGCATATAAATTTCTTGCTTACTCGATATTATTTAAAAATATACTAAAGTGTAATTTATTTGTTACAAGTTAAAATAAGTTTTCTTGAATTTCTCATTCTATCAAATCCGTTGGAGCGTTATTAAATATTTTAAAGGTATTTATCATAAACTAAGTCCTGTTGTTGAGTCTTTTTAACTGTATATATTAATTAATAAATAAAAGCAAACAAAACCAATTAAAACTTACCAATCACACATTCCAAAACCACCTAAGTTTTTCTCTCTAATACATAAAGATGAAATACAGTGATGATTCGTAATGATCACCAAAATAAATCGATCCTCCCATGCCGTCCTGATAGAGTTTCGTATATATGAAACGTAAAAATAGAGGCTGGAGCAAAACCCCGTACATTTAAAAAAATGTTTGGTAATTTCAAGTAAATTTTAATTGACATATAAATCGTATGAAACTTAATTTAAAATAAATAAAAAGTTTCTTGTATACTATTTATTAAAAAAAATCTGGTAGCTCAACCCAAAAGAACGTAAAATATCTGTAAAATATATAGCCGAAAAAAATAATGAAAAAAATGTCATATGAAGCCGTAAAGTGATTCCCTTTGAAATTTTCCTCAAATTCTAAATTCATACAAACCGACAAAGTTGCAATATCTCAATAAAATACCACACGATCGATAACATTTTCATTAGTAACATAAATTAAGGGCCCATCACTGGTTTGCCGTAATATAATTCAACGGAAATGCTACCCATAGATATCTATATACATACATCTTCATATCGATGACGATATCAATATCTTCGATACTACTAATTTTTCATTAAAGAAAAAGATACAATTTCCTATTAGTAATATTTCGGACATTTGTATAACCATACAATGCGGTATATAATTCGGATTAGCCGCCAAAATTAAAGTTTAAGCTATTTAAATTCATACCTAAATGGATATCCTATAGGTTATTTTGATTTTAATTCAAGGCTCAGTCGTTGTTTTACATATCGTTCACATTATTTAACTTTGGACGTACCTTACGCCAAAGTAAATCTAGTTATCTAGTTAATAGAATTATGCAAAAACTATTGATGTAACGGATGTAAAACTAAGTATGATAGCTTATAGTTTCCAATTTGCCATAGACCGTATAGTTCATATGTTGTATAATTGTTGATATATAATTAATAACACCACCATAGTCAAAAGAAAAGTTGCCTAAGTGCTTTCGGGACAAATGCTGGTAAAAAAATATTACAGGCACGTTATCATTATGAATAAGGGAAGTATAGGTGTAAAAATATACATAGAAAGGTCTGGAATAGCATGTATATAGAAGTTGTCATAAATTACCCGTTGCAACAGTTTTGAAGCTATAAGAGAGATGAAGTTTATTAAATACTTGCCATAAATTATTTTTTAAGCATTTATGTACCTAAAATTTACCCTCTATTTAACGTGAAATTAAGAGGTTTTTAGAGGCGGAAATGAGCACGCTTAGAGCTGGAATATGTTCATGAAATAAATGTTCTATACTATATTAAAACAATACATAATAAAACACCTTAATTGTACCGTTAGGAAATCAGGGTGGAGCCGTAGTACATTCATATGAAACCGTACTTTGTTCCATGCCGTTTAATGGTGAATAAACTTTCAACTAATAAGATTTTCTCAAGGAATAAGAATTTCTAATGTGCATTGATCTTGGATACGTTGAATTAAAAAATTCCGGAAGTAACCAATCATCATCATCATTCAATTATTTCGATTTTCAATTGTAATCATATATAAATATAATAAAAAAAATATAATATTTGAGGTGGAAATTTCTATACCGACATGCTAATATTAACAGTATATCTGCAACTATGAGTATGTATATATATATATATATATATATATATATGTATGTTAGTTTGGCCAGAAAGTTTATACCATTATATATATATATAGTGGAATTTATTCTGGATATTGAAATCGTAATTGGTAATGAATGTGGTTAAAAATTTGAGTCAAAAGACAAAATCATTAGGAGAAACGTTACTTTGTAACCTACCAATCAATGCCATGTCAAATATATTTTTCTCTTTACACTCGTTAACTGTGGCTTTAATGCTGAACACAACAAGCTAATCAGTATGTTCTTTGTTCAAAAAGATATTAATATTTGAATTGTTGTTATGGTCCTTTGATATAAATGAACTAGATTAATTACAGCTGTTTGCTAGACTCTTAGCAAAAATTCGTAAGACAATTTTACGATTCTTAAATAAGTCTGTTCGAATACTCATATCGCGTAAGTTATTCAGGCGATTGACATAAGCTAACCTTCAGTTAAAAATAAAAAATAATGGAAATGTTTTTGTAGGAACTCAATTTTTTTGTTGAGTAAAATAATGTGTATTTTAACTGAAATTCAATATTAAACCCTTAACAAATACATTTTACTATAAAAACTTTTATGTATAAACACGAAGAGATATAGATTTTAAATTTTATCTACTATTAAAAGAAAACCAAAATGTGAGAAAAGAAAATATGGGGGGAAAATTACTGGACAGGAAAATATTCGAATAACGAAAAAGAATATTTTTTTTATTCATTCCGAAAAAAATGTAGTTTCCTTTTCTTTTGTGTGTAGGATTTAATTAGTTAACCTCAGTCCATTAAAAATAGTTGAAGGGTAATAATATATTATAAAATATGTATAGCTCTGCAACATTTAAGCAGAAAGAAAACATTCAAAATAACTTTACAGATAAAATATCAAATTGATATTAAAATGTACTAAACTCAACAAAGGTATTTAAAATCACCTACAATTGTAGATCGATGAATTTGAGGAAAATACAGTTTTTATTCGACCCCAAGAATCAAAACAATTTGTAATTTAGTAATGGGTATGTCTGAATTACCAAATATATATTAAAAATTCCTATGAAGTTAAAACCACGTAGAACATTTTTTTCAAACATGTGCGCTCTTATCGGAGTTTAAGTGCCTAATCCAGCAGTAAAGAAAAAATAAAACTGGATCTCAATCAATAGATAAAAAAAAATTAAATGGAATGGATATTTTAGAAAAATATTTTCCGATAAAAAAACATATAAGGATGACAGCATATAAAAGAGTATGGGATCAAGAGTGAGATTAAAATATAATGAAAATATTTTTGATATATTTTATCACTTTGAAAAATCAAACAATAAATGAGTTATAAAAAAAAATGTGTACAGTTGCCCACAAAGACTCTTTTCCTGACATATCGATATCAAGTACCATGATTATAACAGTTTTATTTTAGTATTAATTTAGGGTATAAAAAGTAACAGGTTAATATTTCAGTGCCGAAATTGTAAAATATATTTATGGAATTATTATAGTGTTTTTTTCTCAGAACTCGTTCAATGTAAAAATCTGATATTCAGTATTGAATGACTGCGAACTACATAGTAGTTGTAATGAAATCAACAACAGCGCTCGTGCCTGCAAAAATGGAAAGATCGAAAGCCACTTGCCAAATTTTGAAGGAGATAATGTAATTTACTAACGCATATTGTTATTTTTGTTTTTGGAACAAGTTAAGATTAACAATAATATGAATTTTACTGATGTTTTAGGTCAAAAAATGTTTAGGAAAACGACGTATTTAAAAAGAAATAACGCACTGTGGCGATTATTTTATTAATAATAACTGTTTTATTAAAAAAACTGTTTACATTGAACATCTCCTTTTTTTCTGTTACTAAATTCCTTTTAGGTGTTTTCACTTTATACTTATAATAAGATGCTACATACCTACCATATATATAAAAGGTGATATTAAAAATTAGATAGGGGAAAAATAAGATTTTACTAAGTATTAAAAAAATGACATCTCCTTCATTACATGGTAATAAAATAACGTTCAATACGATCACCCTTAAAAGTTAAATTTTAAATAATTAGTTCATAATAATCACAAATTAATAACTGGTAACAAATACGTTTAAGCAACTATGAGAAATTATATATATATATATATATATATATATATATATATATATATACATACATACATACATACATATATATATACATATATAAGAACATTTGACCAGAATTTCAGTCGCTGTCGCAATTTTTCGTTATTTTTAAATAATTAGTGTAAAAATCGACGAGCCTTGAAATTTGCGGCCGGTAGAAGTCGCTGATGTCACGCACCCAGCCAATAAGGACATAGGAATAAGTTAAAAAATTTTGATTAGGCCATTTTTACAAATATTTTTATTTGTATCAAAACCAAATATGTGAGTGTTATGTAAGAGCTAGAGGAATTTTCAAAAATACTAAACATTTTTTAAATAAAACTATTGAATTCTTCATATTAAAATGTTTTCCCTCTATCTCATATAATAAAATTAAAAACAAGGAAAGAAATCTTGTTTCACGTTTAATATTTAATTAAGAATTACTAACTTAGAATTGTTTTCCGGAAGAGATCAACATAGATTGGTTTTTGCTCAAGGTATTTTATTCTTACCTTGTGGGTACAACATAATTAAAAAAAATTAATCCAATTTTTGTATTCAACTTCAATTAATGTGACATTATTTTCACCACCATCAAAACAAAAGTAAGTTCTAATTTGTTAAGACAAACGTGAACTGGATACACCCATCATAATTTAATCATATTTTTCTACAAACTTGTTTATATTTAACTTTCGTATGTATAAAGACCTTCAGCTATTAACACTTTTTACTTTATGAGTAAACATTTAGAAGGAAACTGTACATGAATATTAAATTCGGAAGCAGATTTTTTAATTCCTTTATTTATTATTGATACCAATTGATACATATTGATAAGTTGAATGTCTTTAATTAAATGAACAATATTTGTTTACACAGTTTCTTTATTTACACTATATTTATTAAAAAATATACATTAGCAAGAATGATTGGTATTGAAAACGAATGTGTTGGAGAACTATCGTCCTTCATGGAAATTGAAATAATAAAATCTAGATAACCTTTCAATACCAAATATTAAGACCAGTCATATGTTTAAAATTTTCTATTAGAAAAAATATTCAACTATAATAGAAATGTTTGTCATTTGTTGAAAAGTTTATGAAGAAACAATGTTTCACATACATTTAGATTAAAAAAATTTGATATTTACATATTCGCTTCGTGTTTATAATTCTCATAGATTTACAAGCATATAAGAAATAAATCTCAGCGTTACAGCAGCAAACGTGTTATATATATATATATATATATATATATATATATATGTACACATACATATATATATATATATATATATATATATATATATATATACACATATGTTTATATATATATATATATAAGTATTGCGAAACAACTTAAAATACTCTTCGAATCAAATTAAAATAACTAATACTAATTTCCGGAAATTAATTCTTTTGACCAATTTTGAAATTCAACTTAAACCCATTAGTGTAAATCAACCATCACCTAAATTCCAAATGTAACTAAATTAAATACAAAGAGAAATCTCTCACAAAGTCTGCGCCGTGGTTTTGCAGTACCGCCCCCTGTATCCATAATCGCTCATTCTACTAAATAAATAACAAAATAAATTAATTAATGAATACATCGCCCTCGCTAAGCGCTATTTAGTCGAGTGTGACCGCCGCGTTTAATGCCATCGGCCATAAATTGCCACTCCGTCAGAGAACGCTCCTATTAGCCTGGGCCCGCGATCTCGGGACACCGGAGGATACATACAAATATCCTCTTTTACCCTCATATTTACCTGAACGTAACATCACGATATGCAAGTAATACCTAACCAGCCATAAGGGTGCACAGGCTGATTACAAATTTGGTTTGTTTTCTTTTATAGGTTTCACCACTAAGTCACACCATGCCATTTTAAGGTATTAACTTCCATAATAATTGCATAACTTAAAAACGAATTTTAGAAGTTAGATGGAATTAAAATAAATTTATGGTTAAACTCCACTATACTTCAATTGTGGGGTAAAGGTTGGAAATAATTTTGATTTTGAATGCATATAACGGATCTGTACTTCGATAATATCAATCGGACTCTATAGGCCAAACCAGTACATGATTTTAAAATGACGTCGGTCCAATAAAAACAAAAAAAAACAATTCTCATCATTATACTTTTTTAAATGTATATATATATATATATATATATATATATATATATATATATACATATATATATACACACATATATATGTATGTGTGTGTATCGTATATACATATATATGTATATCGTTTTACACGGCTGTTCATTTAATAGGGCCAAAAAAGGTATGATGAACTAAAATGGTTTGCAATACTATAAGTCTCGCAATGAAACACACATACGATATTAGTAATAAACATTTAAATTGCTCTGAAAAATTCACTAGACGAAATTTATGATAATCACAGTAACAAGAGCAATAAAAAGCTAAACACATCTTGTAGACCAGAGCTCGTCACTTGTTTTTTGACGTGAAATTGACGCAATTTTTACGTTGTAAAATAATATTTCTACGAGGATACTAAACCATAAGATCTGAAATTTCAAACGCTTGCGTCTCCGAAAATAGTGATATTATGACAATTAAATCGGATATTGTTTAATACTCGTAGATTGCGTAGCATAACATATAAATAAATAAAATTTCCCCGATTTCGTATTCCACAATTTATTAAAGAAGAAACAAATTTGGTCATGAGAAACTAATACCGTCTGACTGATGATATTATGCGCAGTATGTTTTATTATAAAAACAATTTTTTAAAACATTAACGCCATACATTACTAATTTGATAAGTTTTATTAAAAATAAATACGGGAGCAGCACGGTTCTGCTCAAAAAGTTACGGCAAACTTACCACTGTTTCCCTTTAAATTTTTTTTTTCATTTTATTTACCACACAAATGTTTGTTCTGGTTGTAATTAGAGGACTGATAAAAGCGTGTGCCTTTTGACTAGGTCGGGTAATATTTGAAATGAATTCACTATTGCATATTTTTATTTATCAAAGTCATAAAGTTACAAATTTATTATTTTATTCTTTATTTCTTGAAAACCCCATTTACAGGTTTACGATAAATGCTGGGCTTTTGGAAGGACATATGACAAATGGTTATGAAGCAACAAAGAATAAGACAGTACATACACAGAGCAATTCAGCACAATTCAAATACAAATGCACAGTAATTTAGATAAATATCATTCAGCAATCAGTCGTGAACTACCAAGCAAGTCCATGACCACCTTTCAGAAGCGGTTGTTGGTGCAGAAAAATATCTATAAAAATATCTAGACTATTTCGCAATACTGAGTTGAACAATAATGTGAGTGTACGAAAGACAGGTGAACACTGTAGAATATTCCCGCGCGCTCTAGACAAGTAAAATAAATAGTAACATCGTCTTCTCCTGTAGTAGCAAGGAGCATAAAGGACCACCAATCTCAGGATCAAGGTGCTATCAAAGTATTAATTTAATATTTTAAAAAAAAAATGCATGATGAAAAGCAATTTCCGTCGGAGTTGAAAAGAATTACATCCGACCACAATCGTTATAAAATCTAAGGGAAATACCTAAATAGAATACCCGTACATTTTATAATACAAAACCTATTAAACTTTTTTAATATTTTTTCTAGCATTAGGATTTAAGTTGCTTCATACGGAGACCAGATGACTGTATTAATTTCAAAAATATTACGGACTAAAAAAATCGAAAATCACGGGAATTCTGTGTGACTTCGAAGAACACAAAATACAGATGTGTTATGAAGTTTAGAATCAGGGAAAAAAATAATGAAAATACAAATTTTAAGGAAAATCTATTCTAAATATACAAATTGTTTTAGAGGCGTAATCAAAATGTGCATTATTATAGTTTAGCAACAAAGCTACGATATCTTTAGAAGATAACATTTTTTATAACGTTATATTAAGATCTAAACAAACTAAACGTCATCGAAAAGAGACAATTTAAATTTAAGATGAACCAAATACGTATTCAAAAATTCATTTCAAATCTAACCTAGTTTTATTGTTTCCACATATTATTTGGAGAGTAAATATATAATTTCGACAAATTTATAGTTCATTTAATATAAACTCTCATCACAAGGTTCGGTTGCCACATTTTCCACTATCTAATGCTGCTCCAACTAAATCGCTTCGGCTGACATTGATTTACAGGTACGATTAGAACGAACGGAGTTTAGCAAAGTACATTCCGTTGTAACATAATTCATATGTGACACGTATATCGGCAAGTCAATGCCAAGAATATCGACCTCGGTTCCATTAACTAGAGCATTCCCTCTCAACGAGGCGTTTGTCATGTTGCGTCATGTCTTGCTGAAATGACTTACATTTGTTTTCTTGACATAAAAATTTAGTAAATTATTTCGTGTCTAAAATTGTACATATGTTATCTCATTTTGTAACCTTTTCTGTAAGACTATGTTATTAATTATTCAATGTTGAATTTTATTATTACATAAATTTATTCAAATTTATACACATTATGAATAAATAAATTACTTTCTAATCGATCGTATTTAGATGGTAAAATTTCCAATTTTATAGTGATAGTTGTGCTTATTTAAATTTGTTTTTAATATCAGATGTGCACGGTACAGTAGGTACGTAAGTACCGATGTAATTTTGACCGTTGAGCTAATGCTTTTCTTGTATGATGTTAGAGTTCACATTAGACACTTTAGCATTGTTTTTTATTGTTTTGATTATGACACTATTAAATTATGAATACTCATTATTCAAGTATTATACAAGTATTACTTAAAAGCTCTCATGCACAACGTTTCATATACTTTTAGGCACTTATAAACATTTAAGGCAGAGTATTTCTAGTTAATCTATTTACAAATTCTAATTTTCCATAACGTTAATATATTGCTTACAATATCTTTCAGAAGGGTAAAACAAACCAATTATAAAAACTATACAATTCCACATGACAATAGATATTATAAATTTTTAGATTTTTCTCTTTACTGATGGTATAAGACCTCCTATTACGACTGCTTTCAAGACTGCAGGTGGACTGGAAATACCCTATAGTTTTTTTTATGACAAGTGAGTAAAGCTGACTTTGAATAAAATACGTTGAACAATAAACTTTTTCAACAATATAAAGCTATAAAACACAAAATAGGATATTATTTACAACTTGACATCTGAAACTTTTTCTGAAAAGAAAGGGTTTGACCGCTCCTTTAAAGCGTTCTTTAAAATGACGGTTAAAGCGCTATTCAAAACTCAAAATTCTTTATGCAGCTTGACCGATAAACGGACAGATGGACGGACGGACAACCAAGCTATCCTAAAAGGGTTCAGTTTTTTCGATAGAAAATAACATACTGCAAATTATAAATTATGAAATATTTTATATAATAAGTAAAAAAATTAGGTAAAACCAAAAGATCCTAACAGACTTCCTTTTTATTTTGAGGAACGGAACCCTCAAAACACAATTTGATCTTAAATTAACAAATAAAAATAAATGTCAGTAACAATACACCCTGCAAACACCCTGCCAACTCAATATGCCCATATCTGCACACACGTAACGTAAACTGTACTGCCACTTGTCTACATCTGCAGAACAGAGAACACAACATTGTACAGCCTCACGACGGAGTAGAATAATTAAGTTTAATTCGTTCATTACACATGTAAATATGCCGATAAGGACGTGGACAAAGGAGGCTTTGCTTAGGCGCGAAGGTTTAAGCTTCACATAGATAAGAGACCGCGTATTATGCTTTAAGCTTGTAAGTACATATGCATACGTATTGCGGACAATGAAAGTTTACTGTGAAAGGCAAATATGGGAGAGTAGTTTGGTGGCATTTCATTCTGTTTTTTTGCGACAAGTGTACGAGTTTTTCATTTCATTCTTCCCCTTTTATATAGACGGAGTTGAAAATATCTGTTAAATAGACAATTACGTTGGATAATTTATGATTAGTAACCAAAATACTCGTTGTCGCCGTGGTGTGTTGTGTCAGTCACAAGACATACGGCCTTTGACGATGCGGCGCACCGCGGAGACCCGGGTTCGATTCCCGGCCGTCCGGGACTGGACTAGTGTTATGGTTGCTTGTAAGAGATTGCTCTCGTAGTAATGAGTCCACCATATGAATCAATTAGACACAATGTAGTAGATAAATAAATAAATAATAAAATAATTTATGGTAAAAAAATAGGAAAAAAATTATTTTATGAGAGTAGTTTGAAAAAGAGATTTACGACAGAAATTTTGTTTCATTTTTTGTCAAGCACATTGCCAATCACATTTTCTTTTTTTGCAAGTCACATTATTTATACATTTAGCTATTATTTTGCTTCCGTATTTATCAGTTAATTTACCGGAACAGGATTTAGTAAATGGTTTTTCACAAACCTCTCTCGTATATGGAACTTCAAACTATTTTTTCTTTAGGCATTGTATTTTATATGGCAACATATTTTTGATAAAAAAATCTCATTCAATAGTAAATAATCATAGGTTTCACTCTTTGTACAGGGTATAAAATTAGTAGGTATATTATCATGAGCGTAGGATTAATGTTTATTTGACAATGAAAAAATTTTAGAAGCCAAAACTTAACCAGATGATCATTTTATTTATCGAACGTAATTAGAAACAATATTTGGAGTATATTTCATTAGAAACAAAATTTTGAGAATTTTTCAAACGCTTATAGATGTAGTAGCTAATTTTGCAAGATATCATTTTTGGAAAATTAATGTCATTGGAATATTAAGTGCACCAAAGATTTCTTGTAAGTGTTATGACCGGTATAGTATACCTTTGGTTAAAACTGCACTAATGTGTGTTTTTTATTAAATAATAAGAACACGGAAATTTCCTCTTTATTATGTTAGTAGGTAGGTCTGGGATTTGCGAGATTGTCTCTGAATTTATAATATTGTCCCGTATACACAAATGTAATAAGTTTGTCCTTGAAATGTAAAAAAGTTGCCGTCATTATTAAACATTGTATTTATAGTCATTTTTCGCGAATCTGTTCATTTGCTCCATCAATGGAAATACCAGAATCAAATGGTTATTAATTTAGTCAAGGCGTAACTACAAATTCTAATAAACTGCGAAGGTTTTAGTTGCAAAATTTAACAGTTTTTAGTAATGAATACAATGGAAATTAATTATTAAAAATAATTACTACGAAAAAAACTACGAAAGATAAGCTGCTAATTGCAATTATATAAGATTAGTTGTCGAAAGAGAAATTAAATCTTGGGAAATTTCTTTTGGCAAATATTAGCTTACAATAAATAGGATAGATGTGATAACCTAGTGATAGATTTTGTGTTAAGTTATCATTATTTATTGAGTTAATTAATTTTCTTAAAAATGCTATTACATATTTGGCTGCAGAAGACGATTTTCATTTACTTTTATTGATCGAAATGTTTCGTTGAGCTCAAATATTTAGTTGGTTCAAACTAGTTATTTTTTTTAAATAGTAGTAGTTGTAAGATGTTAAGTTCTATAGTATAGTGTAAATAGAATTAAATAGTGTAAATAAAATGAAATAGTAGTAATCTATTGTTACTTCAATGAGGTTTTATTTTAAACTTTGCCTTAGTCTACACCCTGCAGTAGAAATGTTCCGGAAAAAGCGATTTTGCACATGGCAACCCTAGTTACACCCAAATTTTCATAAACGTTGTATTCCCGCCACTTTATTATTTTAATTAATTTCCTTGTCGATGTAAAAATAAGTACAACAAAAAATATGTTTTTTTATAATATAACTGTAATGTGATGATAATGAGTGATTTATGAATTGTAAAAGATACAACCGTTTCGTATGCTGCAAATTTCTTACCGAACGACGAAATTGGAGATAAATAAATATTTTTCCGATGTGTGTTGCGAAAGGATAATTTTAAATCATCGATTTAATTTATACATATTACATATAACTGTTTTAAGTTTGTTCTCCAACTCAGTTCAATTTTTTTAGGGTGGTTGGTTGTTATTTTCATTTTGCAACATTCTTTCTTTAAGTTACATTTTTTTTTTAATATACATCAAAATAAATCTGAACTGATGTATGTTTAGATCTGTTTGTGGTACAATTAGAGAATAAATAGTTTTTAACAAACTCGTACAAACAGAAATTCTGATAATAGATTTTGATTTGGATTTTAGTAAGAAATTAAAAAATAGAGATCAGAACTATTTGGTACCTACATGACAAATCGGGAGATTTCCTCAAAATATCAATAACCAATTAAGTAAAGATAAGAATTTACGTGTCCATCAATTATTACCAGAATGACCGCACAGCTATTCATAAGGCATTATTTACTAAACAAAATGGTGTAGGCTGAGGAACATAGGGTTATTTTCTTAGTAAATTTTATGAATTACTAAAAAAAATTGTATTTTGTTTCGATAACATTTTATGTAATTATCCAAATTATATTTATTATGATGCGTATTTTTATTGAAAAAATGCATATGACAATTAACATAATTTGTTTGAAAAACATGTAATCATCAGGTTTTATCACATTTTTTCAGATATTTGCTCGGAATACCCAAACAAGCATTAAAATATAACTAAATTGCAAATATAAACTATATCTTAATAAGCCCAAGAAAGTTTATTTGTCCCAACTGGCCACAGATACACAAGTTTTAGAATATTTCAAAATAATTAAGGAGTTGCTCAGAAAATTGAGAACAATCACACACAACTTTATACCTTAAGACAGACAAAAGCAGAATTTGAGAAACATGAAATTTATATTAAAATGGAAGAAATTTTACAAATATTCAAGAAAGCGTATTGGTTAAAAAATTTAGGATTTGCGTTATTGTTGAGCATATCATATAAATTATGAATAAATGTTAGCCTTTACATTTAATTATAATAACTTTTATATAAAATAATAATTATTGATAATATTAAATGTAAATTTATGTCGTATAATTTAGTTATTAAACGTTAATTTTAGTATACAGAACTTCAATTATTTTTTACTTATCTCATAGAAATAACTGAACACTGTGATTTGTATTTCAAATTTCGACGTTCATATCAATGAACTCCATATATGTCAGCATCGAAGTACTTATTTAAATCGACCGATGGATGTCGTTAGGATAGCATCATATGTTCATGAAAAGCTATGAATTTGTTTATTAGCATACAAAAACCAATTCGGTATAAATATAGCCGATATTGTTATAGGGTGGTAGGATTTATTTAACATATCTATGGAGAATAATTTACCAGTATCCATAATTACTTACTAAATTCAGTCTCGGATAATATTACATAAAACACGATATTAAAATAAATACAGAATACAAGTATCTCTTCAAGGCATAGAATGAAGAATACAAATATGCAACGTGTATGCAATTTCAAAAAAAAATTATAAATTTATGTATATATATATATATATATATATATATAAACTATATGTAAAGTATTCTTTGAGAATAATGAAATGGATTTAAAAGTCTTAGAGGATAGATGAATATTTAACAAAGTGAAATTGAAATTAAAGATATCTAGTAATAAAAAGTGTGTGCATTAATAAAAATTTCCCACACAAACCAATCATCCGTCAGAAAATTTCCACTTTGAAGACCTCTATTTATATTATTATCTCGATTCTGACTATTTCATAATAAATAACATAATTTTTAGTCAAAAAACTGGTTGCCAAACCATGTATTGCAGTCATTAAGGGTCTATTGAATAACTAATTTCTATCCATTGTTTGTAATCACTTCGAATCCTCGCAACATTGATAAGACATAATTAGTACCATAAGAAAGGAAACCTAAATATTTGAATAACTTTTACGGCCTGTATTTATTTAAATTCCACGGGATAATAATGTACCATTTTTGTAAACAGTAACACGAGGACAATTTCAATTATGTGTTCAAATATGTGTATGTAATTTCAATAACAATCTTTCCAATTTTTCAAATTGTATATTGAAAATTTCAGAATACCAACCACTATTAAAACACTCATCACAAAATAATGATTTTTACCTAAATTCAGAGCTTACGGAAATTAAATTGTAAGTCAAGTTCGAGTCAGAAATATATATCTTACAGTACCTTGTTTTTGCTGCAATGACTGTTACATATCACGCCTATTGTGTTATTTAATGTTATAATAGAATTCATCAGATATACGTTTCTTATATTTTACAGTCATGGTATAATTTTAGACTAAATTAAACGAGTTTAGTACGAATAGAATTAGGGTTATGCACATACATATAAACATTACAATTTACATATATTTTTTAATGTTACTATCAAAATAGTGATATTATTTTACACCATGTCTGTATTTGTGCATATGTGTTCCTAATATGTATCGTGATTTTCTCGAAAACTATGAAATTTATAATCTTTGCTAGATTTTATTTGAATTACGAGTATTCATTCAAAAAGCCCAGTTAATTTTGATAATTCTCAAAAAAATATAGCTTTAGTTGCTGCTAGCATTTACCTATGTGTAGTCAATAAATTTGGAATCTACGTACAGCCAATCGATTCTCACCGTTAGAGCTTTTCGAATTTTAACTGGCTTTGTCTCGGAATGGTTAAGTTGATTTTTTTTAAATTTTCTTTAAATTTGAGGTTTAAAATTACTGCTTTATCTTAAATTGAATAATACCGTTGCGCCCAAGTGTTTGCTGATAGAACGTTCCATAACTAGTGATCAGGTGATACGAGTTAATAATTTTTTTTTTCATTCTTTCAAAATAAAAAAAAGAATGATTTTCTGTTTGTATTAGTCATTGGGAATAATTTAAATGTTGTTATTAATTACATGTCTTTATTTTAAAACTTCTTCCATTACTTTTTTCTGCAACAATATGAAGAAAACACAGATTTACTACGAAATGTAGACAATAAAAAGGAGTCACAGACTTACTACAAAAGTTGTAGGAAAGTATCTGGGTTAAAGAAATTATAGAACATTTGATAATCAAGAAATATTATTTATTCGTTTTTGTCATACTGTCAACACAATTTACTAGGTATTTGTCTTTAACTTTTTGCAAATATAAAAGACTTAGCATTTCGTTTCGTCTATCAATTTGATTATGATCATTAGCTCTTACAAATTAGTAACGTACAAATACGAACTAATGAATGACAGGTAACCCTCAAAAGAATACAAGTTACCGACCTATGATAGATAAACGTACCGACACTAAACGAACATACGCGACAAGGATAAATACCTTGTTTTCTATTCTTTATTGGCATCAAAATGGTGCTTTATATTTTTGGATGAAATATTGAACTACTGAAAAATGTTTTTTTAATTAATTGAAGACTATTTAATTTCGGCTTAAAATCAATTGTTTGTATAAGCTAAAAGTAAATTTTATCTAATTCTATATAGGCTAAATTTCATAGTAAGGAATATAAAATAATTCCAAATTTGAATATTAATATAACGTATAATAGAAACGTTTTGATTAAGATTTTATTTTAATTCAATCAATCTTTCAAGAAAAACTTGCCTCTTTCGACTTTTTTAAAATTTCAGGAGTAAACAAATGATTTAGCAAAAAAAGGATCGTTTAGTACAAAATGTTACGTGAAGGATGATTGTGAACGTCGCTGACTAATTGGAAATAACTTTGAAAAGTTAGTTAGACTTTACTTTTCATGAAGCGCATTGACATATGGTAGCTTTTCCTATGGTATGGTTCCTGGCGATCGATAACATTTTAATTGGTTAATATACGGATGGTATGCAGTCCAGTCAAATTATCAAAAATGTGGGTTCGAAATCTGCAGCTTCTTTAATTTTTTTTGACAATATTTATTTTATTATCAGTTTACCAAATTGGAGCGGTCTGAATGTTTATGCTAAATCCACCATTTTTGCGAAAAGTTTAAAGCCAGTGAAACGTTGACATTAAGTCAAAAACTATTTTTTGTCTGAGATTAAAATTTTTTTGTTACACAAAAATATTAATGTTAGACAATAAATAATTAATAATTTCGTCGCCGTGATGTATTGGATTGATCACAAGGCATACGATTTTTGGCGGCCCGGCGCACCTTGGGGACTTATGTTGCATTCCCGGCCGCTCATCGAGCAGGACTGAACTAGTGGTCTGGTTGGCTATAAGAAGTTGCTCTTGTAGCATTAAGTCTGCCATATATATATATATATATATATATATATATATATATATATATATCAATTAGATACATTAAAGTAATAAATAAATAAATAAATTTTCTATAATTTCCTGAATCCTTATTCATAAAAAATTCAATTCCGTTAGCTTTTACAGGGGTATATTTTTTTCAAATTATTTTGCAAAGTAGCAGTTTTCGAAATAATTAAAAAAAAAATTAATTAATAAACATCAAAATAACCAACAGCCATAATAGATAGCATTACATCTTCCTTAATTATTGTTCCAAAGACCATTTGGTGTAATGAAAACAATAAACAGCGTCAATATCACAACAAACAGTTTTTGTCAAATATCTCATTTAGTATCTATGGGACGTGAAAATATGTAATTTGTGCTTTCAGTTAGTAGTAAATCGCCTACATTTGTTTTTCAACACTTCTGTTTCGGTGTCAATAGTGAATGAGACAACCATAAGAGATAAACAAAAATAAGAGAGAATGAGATGTTTTCAAAATAGTTTTTCCAAATGCGTGATTAGTTTTACATCACTACCACTTTTGACATTATCTTATATTTTCCATAAAAGTTATTTAATTTTTTGTAAGAATGAATTTTTAAAATATACTTCATCATATGAAATGGTAAAGAGAAAAGGTACAAGTAAATATTACATTCTTGATGCATCCGCTTTTAATTCGAATTTATTAATAATTAGTTTCAATTTTTTCTAAATAATAATTAAATTGATTGAAATTCAACATAACATCTATGAGTGTATATTAAAAACAGAGTAAGTGAAAAGTTAAGTATAAGTGTAAAACATGCACAGTACAAATCCAAATAAATAGTAGAGAAATTGAAATCCAACATCAGGTTTTATATTTTTTGAAATCTCCAGGTTTAAAATCGAAAAATGATAAAAGTGAAAACGAATAAACTATTTTAGTTACATTTAGTAAAATATGTGTTTAATAAACATGTCAAGAATTTTAATCTACAGTTATTTTTAAACCAATTCAGGTTATCATTCACCATTATTGATAAAAAGGGTACAGCACTATTTTTGGACTGTGTCTAAACTATAAATTAAAAACTTAAATGCGGTTAAGAATTAAAAGTGTAGCACTAAAAATCCTGATATTTGACAAAACGTTATTATTAAACTAATTACTTAAAATGTCTTTAAAACAACCTCTTCAATGTGCATTTTTAAGGTAATAAATATTTTATATGCATTTCTCTTTAATTCTGTTAGCACTTAAATTCTTTGTCATAACTTGGTTATATATTTGAACATTACAACATTTCGTTAGAGAAACTCTTGAAAACTAAATAAAGTTAACGAATACTCAAAGCAGCCAATAGTAAGATATATTTTGTTTTGCATTAGATACGCGTAACGGTACGTAAAAAATTAAATAAACTCGTAGTTTTGAAGAATTATTTATTTCGTAACTAAATTAGTAAACGGAACCCACAACAGTCCATATTGCGTACTGGGGAACCTACGAAAATGTCTGCATTGGGTAATTTCGTGTTGACTGATTTGACCTAACCGGAAGTCTCCTGGGGACACTGAGACAACTTGTAATGCGATTTTATAGCCAATATTAGATTATTCACTCCGGTCAAATTGATTCAATTTCCTTATTCATTTGTTTCATCAAAAATTATATTTCCTGGCTAAAAGGCCTAGCAAATCAAATTTGTGTTTTTATGTATACCGCATCCACTTTTTCATTTCGTCCTTTTTTCAATTCTTTCTTTTAAATGAGATTATTATTATTTAACATTCACAAAAATATTATTAGTTTAATTTTTTTTGGAGGAATGAATCTAGCTACCATGAATATTGCAACGACTGAGTTATTCCTACGGAACGATTGAAAGGGTTCCATATTGTTCTTTAATTATATATTGTTTTGTATACAAATCACATAAGATGTTCTTAGATTTGATGTTATAATGTATAACGATTATGCTCTATAAGTTATTACGTTGAATTTCTCGTGCGATTTCATTCTCTTGTTTTACAGATGCAAGCTTAAATTTGTTATATATTCTACCACTCCTTTCCTTCGGTAATCATTCCGGTTGAAGAAGAAATTAAAATGAAAGTTCTGGTCTGTCTGGGTACATTGACTTGGATTCACTCTTAATGATTATTTATTTGATAATACCTTTTTAGTTATGAATTCGAAACCTCCTTATAAAAGTGTTATTATAAGGTATAAATAAGCCAAAGCGCGCTCGGTTAATGGCTGTTAGCATTGATTCATTCAAAACAATTGCGACATCAGTACGGACTCTCCTACATTATGATTTAATGTTTATCAAAAGATATTAAGCTCACACGCGCTGATGTCAATGGCTCTGTGAAGGACAAATATGAATTTTAATACCAAACCAAAAAAGGAAATTCTAAGCATCTCGTTTAATATCAAGGATGTTATCCATTGACAGTTGCTTCCAGATACGGTGAATGCTACAGTATACTATCATTAATTAGATTGACTAGCTAAAAACCAAGTAATCAACAGCATCAAATTTATCTTCTGTCTGATAAGGGTAAACAATGTACCTTGATACCTTTCTAGGTTCTGTTTATACATCTCCCTTATTCATTTGAAAATACGTCATTATTTTGTTCCGAACTTTACAGAATAAGCAAATCTTGTGTACGGTAGAAGTCCAAAAATCCTCGCAATTTTTTTTAATATTTAAGTCGTCAGTTTTTTATGATGAATGCATATTGCTACTTACGGGATAAAGACTTGTTAACCAGCCCGATATGACAATCAATATGAAACTTAAACAACTGAGAGAATTTTATTTTATCAGTAACAACTTATACAAGTTTTATTTACAAAGTTTAAAAGTAAATAGATATAAAATATGGTTGTTAAGGTAAACAGGTTGTAGAAATTCTTACTAAATTCTAGAAAGTAAAATTTTGTGTAAACAATTTTATAAACATCAAGGAAACAAACACAAAGTGAAAGCACTCTAATCATGGATTGATGAGACTGAATCTTTCGATGTTGATTAATTTCAAATTATAATTAAGTGTAAGGTTTTCTTCAAATATTTCTTGTACATAAACTCTTGTTAACATCACTATTATTTCTTCACATTATCTCTTATTGAGTAACTTCGAACATACTATATTACTTAATAAAAATATCGCGTGTCGTTAAGGGTATATTTATCAGTTTATATTACAGAATGACTCAATTTTTTTCCTGCAAGAAGATGTTAATAAATTTTTTGCAATTTTTGTTTTAAATTTTAGATTTTAATCGATTGAAATGTAACTATATGTACCAAATTGAGCCTTTGAGTGTTTTTCTTCAAATAAATATTATTTTCATGTGGTGTTAGCAAATTTAAAAATCATAGCACCCTTCCAAGGAAATGAAAAAGAAATGGAAAAAAATAAAATAAGGGAAATAATGACAACAAAGTTTTGAAAGGGACTATCAAAATACCTTTAACATATAACAGCTTTTATGAGAAAGAAGCAAAAAACCGGCTTGCGTTTTGATATAAATTCAAGTCATGTCCTACGTAACGTACATTCTGGGGACATCAGAAATGTTTACATTGAAATTAAAGAATTAATTTTTGTCATTTATTTTCAGCGATTAACTTATTTTACGAGTGCTATATCCAAATATATATATATATATATATATATATATATATACATATATATATATATATATATATATATGTATATATATATAAATATGTATATATATATATATATATATATATATATACATATATATATATATATATATATATATATATTAGATATAACACTAAATTGTTATAGCGATTATAGCGTTATAGCAATTATAAATTCAGTCTCGGAAAAATAATGCGCAAATTTTCCATTTTATTTTCGCATAAATTTTAAAGGCAAATTGATTCCTTGTCATATTTTGATTCGTCTAACTTTATGTTCTGCGCACGTTTATCACTATTGGAGACTACATTGTTACAGCATTGCAGTGTTAGCTATTGATATTGCATACAACCTAATTGCCTTGACAAGAAATTGATGCAATCTGATTTATTTTATAAGGAATACAATTTCAGTTAATTTATGACGAAATTTAAGAATTGTAACTACGTTTATGCTTCACTAGCTGTGCCCCATGGTTTCACTCGCTTGAAATTCGGTACAGGAATTTTTTAAAATTTTGATGGTGCTTATAAACTATTCCCATACCAAGTTTCATCAAAACTGTCCAGTATAGTTTGATTCAGAGCGCAATCCAAGCACAAAATTATACATAAACAGAAATTAAAAAATAAAGGTTTTCCGGCTTCTGTTATTAATCTATGCGCTAAATCAATGACTATTTTTAAAATATTTTCCTTGTGCAGAATTTACTCTGTTATAATTTAATTATATGTATAGATAATTACTTACGTTTCTGTAAAAACAATTGTATAACTCGTATAAAATACAAACAGAGGAATGTGCGAAATTTCCGTTGATTTAATTTACCGTTGATTTATATTAAAAACCAAAATTATTTATTAGCATTGATTTTGTATTCAATATGGAACATAATACAAGATAATAAAATATGTCATTAGTGGTGTAATTAATGAATAATGGTATTTGCAACAAGTCATAAATTTTATACTGCAACATAAAATAATTGTGATGATGATACTAAAATGGAAAATATCGATGAATATAACAAACTATGATGACAACAATAACAAACCATGTTTAAATACCTTAACTTGTTCTAATAAAACTCAAAAACCGTACATTTTATTTACCTGATAGTGACAGTAAATGGGTCAAATAATTTTATTTATGCCTTTTTTTAACCTTTATATTTATCAAACATAATTATCTTATCCCAAATGACCATCTCCTGAATCGAATATTCATAAATACAACTACTCGCAATTTCAATTAATGTTTACACATATTTTTAAAATTTATGCAGTTTTTTTTAATTTACCGATATCAAATAGAAATAATACCTTACTATGAATCATGTTATTATTTTAATATGTAGTACTGGTTGTTAACAAGTTCAAATAGAAGAAATGTTGAAGAGTGAAACACGTCTTCACACCAAAAAAATTACAAATTTAATATGTCTAGAATGTTTTCAATGTCTAATCTAAGAGATTGGGGATTATCATAAAAATGACTCAATTTGAAAAAAAGTGAATGTGGAGGTTAAAAGTGTTCACTGTCCACATTTGTGGCGTAAAAGTGTTTCGACATATTTATAACAGCCAGAGATGACGCGACGTAGATATAGTCTATTTCAAAATTTTTATTCTGCTATAAATATGCTAGATTCGATGCAAAAGACTTACTAATGAAATATTGCAGCAATAATCTAAATATTCTTGATATTTATTAGATTCTCGTAAAAGTTTTTCATTGAATAGCATGTATATCACCAATGCTATATGTAGCTAAATCGTTAAAATATACGAGCGATATTCCACACCACAGACCAAGTGAGACAGTAAAGTCTGAATACAATTTATATGAAAAAAATAAATTTATTGGACAGAACAAAATGAAGATTGAAAATTTGTAAGTAGAACAGTTTAGTGAATATGAATAGAAAAGTGACGTAACGAACTAGAAATTACACGAAAATTGCAAAAATCAATCAGGTGGAAAAATATCGTAGCACGAAAGTTTATGATGTCGTATGATATAAATAGAGGATACTTGATAAATATATAAATCCTTACACAATATGTCTCATACATCATCAGAATGATTCGTAATAAAATTATATTGTCAAACTTAAATTTATTATAGATGACAGCAAATGAAACGAAATAATAATTGGGTATCACTTATCGCCATTCAGTTTCTATTTATACATAGTACAAATTCATTTAATTTGTTACTGGCACGTTTACCCTTAATATGGCATTCAAGAGAAACTTCATATTTGATCTACCAGTGACCTTTCGTCACAAAATATCTTACGATTTACTTATTAAATATTTATAAATAACTCCAGGTATAGTACCTACATAAATACCAGCGAAACTAAGCAAACTAAATTCAATAATATTGTAACGTCAATCTTTTTCCGAATAACCTTTACGGCCGAGGGACAGCCCTTTGAGGGCATTATATGTCGATCTATACATAATTTAATCAAGCATCGGTGAGAAGTCCCATTTCAAATAACTATCAACTTGTACGGCTTTCTAAACGTTATATATATGAAAAGGTGGCCGTAGTAGCACGAACATGTGGTACAGTCACCGAAAGCGCAAGATTCAAAATTAGTATAATTGACATTAAGTTTTACTATATTTTCTTTATGGCAATTTACATATTTTACCTAAATACTCTAAATAATAAACAAATAGTAAATAATCAAAAGTCACAAGAACCTGTGTAATTAATATATTATGTAGACATAAGGTACCTGAAATAATTTACAGCAAGAATTATTATTAGATTTTATTTTAATTTTATTTCAAAGGGTATAAAAATCATAACCATATCGGCTATGATTTTTATACCTTTTCAAATCATTTCATTTTTATACTCAACAAACAAATAAATAAATTACTGAATTTATGTGTATTTCATAAAATTAGTAACTATTGTATCGGACTTATTTGTATAAAATAAATGAAAGGTTAGAGGAAAACATAATTCCCAATAAATAAGCTAATATATTAGGAAAGCGATTAGATTACTGATGCCTTTCCAAATTGCCGTCCACACAATTTCTATGGGAAATGAACTGTGGGTTAGATAGATAAAACTAATAATAGTTTACACAATATTTCAAATTTGGGAGACTCAGTCTGTTTGTTATTTTGATTCAATTTGTATACAAATATTTTAATCATTTTTTTACAGAGCTAAGTAATTTTATAGCAAATAACTTTAGGAGCAATGTGCATTTTTATCCCACATAAAACTACGCGAAAAAACATTTGGGTATACTGAGTCGAACACAACCCGAACCGGAAATAGATTCCCAGCTTTTTTTCTTATACCCCGTTTTAAATCATATATTAAAATCTACTATTCACTAGACCATAAATTTTCCTACCATTTAAAATTATCCTGAAATTTTAGACCTTGAATCTAATTGAAAATGTAGTATCTCTAATGAAAACTGATCAAAAATAACAAAAAAAATCATCATGTTTTCGGTGCATCTATGATCAGAAGGAATTAGCATTAAAGTATTTGCTTATCAGGATCTATTATTTGCAGTTATATGACGAAAATATTCTACTGCTAGATAAAGATATTATGCTGAATTATAACTTAGACATTAACATTAATTTCATAATGAACCACTTCACCATCGTTCATATTATGAACGTAAAAGGTTACGTAAGACAATGGATTTCATCTATACTTGAGTTTTTATGTGTCAATTCAGGTAACAGATGCTGGGAGAATATATTATAAAACATGTGGAGACTATTCCATTTTGACACTAAGAAGTAAACGTACATAACAGTAATCCATACGAGATTTATTTAATACTTCAATTATTGTTAAATAAGATCTCACTTAAGCATGTAATTAGATGCGATCTAGTTAATTATAAAAATATACATTGCTAACAAAAGTTATTTAGCTAAGTTATGTTATGACTGTACTGCACAGAAGGCTAAGTGGACTGGCTGTCAGCGCGGCTGCAGGTGATTCGATTAAAACATTGCCTGGAAACATTTAAGGTATTGCATCAAGTTGTCAATGGACTTAGATGACAGAGTTGGTACTTCAGTATATGTCGAGAACGCTGCTCGTGTTGACATTATCGATTTTAATGTTTTAGCTTTTGTATGAACAGAGATTTTAAACGAATATGTGTTTATTTGAATTTAGTTAATTATGTAATGTTATATAGAAAAAAACAATTATATTCATTTCATTTTTGCAGACGATATAGAAGTTTACATAACATAACTTCTATTGTAATTGGAACTATCGCCATTTAAGTACATACCAATTATTAGGTATGTATCAAGATGGCAATAGAATTCTGACAGTTTACCTGTTTGATTAGTCAAGATATGTTTATGTACCAGAATGCAAGGCCTTTTCACGCCACGTCTGTATTAGATTAGGAAATGAGGTAGATTCGGGAACCACGAATATATGATCTGTGTCATATTTTTTTGCAATTTTAATGAATTATATTCAATATAAAAAATGTTTTCAATTACGTTTATTTAAAATGTGCAAATAGATAATGTGTGTGTAACAAATATGTAAATATATAACAAATATTACATGCTGAATTTTGTCTTCATTATTTTATAAATTATTATGAATTTGACATATATCTTCTCTATACTGAATGTAAAATTATTTCAAATAACATAAATATGTATAAACATATTTTGAGATAAAATACAATTAACCAAACAATTTAATGGATTTTGAAAACACTGTCAAAAAAAACTTCCAAGACTCAGAAGCTGAATATACTAGCTGTGATCGCGACTTCATTCGCGTGAAATTAGGGGTAAGAAAAATTGTTCAGAATTTTTTTTTCGATAAATACTAATAGATGGCGTTGGGTGTCAAATCGGTACTTCAAGTCAATTAAGTTAGAATATTAATTTTATTCTTTCACATTCTGCATTGCTTGTTAAAACGTAAAACAACAGTTTGAATATTCTTGCCTAACCAATAACAACGTCGAAGCTCTGTGCTTAGATATCAGGATTTATATGTTGTGAACACCGCTATTTGTTATTAAAATATTAAATCATCAAGTGTCAAAATTAAGATAAATTAAGATAAATGGTTGCTCTCTTTCAGTTTATACTCCCTGAAACTACTCGCACGATTGATGTAATACTTTTATCGATATATTGCACACAGTATTTAGAGTAATTCAAATTAATAATGGGAATGAGTTTGCATGCTTTCTTTCTTCTTTCTCTTTCTGATTCAATTCAAAAATAATTTTCGCCGATCTGTTAAGTTATGAATATTTTCCATGTAACGTCCTGCCTCAAAAGAAGTTCAACCAATGACAATGAAAGGTAACAGATCGAATAAGAAGTCTGTACGTTTATTCTTATAAATGGTATTTATATATTAGTGTATTATATATAATACTATATTTCAATCAGGCTTAAACAGTTATAGTTTGCAACAAAGCGGGCTAATCTCATTCAAGTTGCGAGAATTGTGTCTTTGTTTTGTAAACAAATTTATACTTTAATATTACAAATATATATATATATATATATACACATATATATACATACACACACATATATATATATATATATATATATATATATTCATAGAAAGAACATAACGAAGGTTTTGAATTTGCTTATTTACACTATGTTTTGAAATAATGCTAGAGAGAATAGTAATAACTAAAAATAAGCTTATAATTTAAAACACAAATCAAGGAATTTTCAATACAGATCTGGAAATGTAAGTGAAGAAGATATACATCGAAGATATATGTCGAGGACAACAATTCCTAAGTGTAGGTCGAACTCCTCACCTCTTTTTTGGCATTAATGGATATATTTTTTCTATCTTTTGGTCAATTTAAGTAAATACACTAAATTTCTAACGATTGTCAGTAAAAAAGTGGTAAATTTGGAATGCAAAGTATCGATATTGAATGCGTCTTTTCATCGCAAGTTGTGCCATTTATGATGATAATGAAGAGTCATGGAATTTGAAACTGAACTTAATATCATTCCCGTGTCTGATATGGATATATCATACAGCGGATGAAGACACTGGTCAGATAAACTACTGCAATGAAAGACTTAAGCATCAATAATGGAATACAAGTGTGTAACTGAAATTTGCATTAGAATATGTGATTTATTATTCACTCTTAAAATTTATATAATTTGGTTTCTTTACAATGCAATTTTTCATGAAAATAAAATAATTCAAATATTTTAAAGGAATTATTTTCAAACACAAAATAAATAAAACCTCTGCGCTAACAGTTACGGGTTATATTAATTGCTATAATAATATTAGCATTATTAGAGATGTAAGCATTTGAAGGGATTGTAAATTTATTAGCCATTTATTCTTAAAGTTAGAATTAAAATACAGTCCCGCATATACCAAATTATATAAAGAAATAATGAAAGATTGTTGCAATAAAACGAGCATAGTATTTGTATTTGAGTAACACATTCCTGGTCTACTTGTTTCCAATTTACATTGCAAACCTTTCATCAAAGAATGAAGTAATTTTATACTGCAAGTTGAGAAAAATATATTATTCATTCACAATCATTGAAATCTCTTAATACGTTAAACTACTTTAAAGTTATTTGCACTGCAGTGATATTCAAGTACATCGGTTTATCTTGCGTTACTGTAGAGCAAGACTTTAAGAACAAATCACCAAACGTTAAATTCCACTTGGATACTTATAAAATATGTAATCAATAAATCATATATCAATAAATAACAAATAAATAATGACATATGTATCAGTAAATGAAAAAAACACGTAATAAGTCGTACTTACGACATTAGTTTTCCAACGATCAAATATTTTTAGAGAAATGTTAAAGGTCCAATGATACTTTCGGAGGTGCGGTGTGGGCAACAATTTTTGTTTTTTTTTCGAAAGATTTTTCGAAAAATTTACGGAAAAAATAAAAGATTTGTATAATTGAGTTCTATAAGAAACCAGTTTATACCAGTGCAACGTAAACACATATATTAATAAATCAATACACGTTTAAGTGACACTCCTTTTCGTGCTTACCAAATTTATATTAATCCATTAGATTCTTCCAACTTTATTTCTTCATTAGTATTCTTAAAATTAGTGCAGCTAGAAATATCTCATATAATTGCCAGATTGTCATAAACGTTAGATAATTAATATATTTTGGGCACAAACAAAAGTCCCATTCTTTTGACGATCACTTTTTTGATACGCCGGAATAGTTATTTATGCATTTTTCAACCAAAATTAAAAAGAATAATAAGGGCGTATTACATTTATGGCACGTGTGGTTCCTACCACTTCTCTTGTCGCAATAGATGGAAATAAAAATAAAATATTAAGGGAAGGAAAAGAAAATAATGACGTGTTCCGCTGAAATAACTTATTTTAATGGAATACGTCATTCTTCAAGTTGTTAACTTGATGGAAAGTGGCCAATTTGATGGAGCGACCTTTTATATGCCATATTCATGCAGCAATAGTTTTTGAAATTTGTGAGAAAATACAAAATAGTGAAAGCAAACGTAAAAACAAATGTGAGAAAATCGTGAAAAATTAGTTACTTAACACGCATAACAACTTTTATAATATTGATAGAAAAGAAATATATATTTCATCCCCAGAGCAAAAAATTTAATTGCAAAATTATTAAGTGAAACTAAGTATTTTTTGCTCTGAATATTGATATTTTATTTATGTGAGTATTACAAAAATTATCATGCATTTTTGGCCGTCTAGTGGGGCGGCCTCTGTCTAGGGGGACAGATGAGGGAAGTTGTTGGGATTGGTTGGGATGCAAATAGCACGAGATTGAGCTTTGTGGAAATCTATGGAGGGGGGGGTCTTGTCAAGAAGTCTATTTTTCCAGTTGATGATGATGGTAAGTATGTAAAATTTAAAACTCGCAGTTTTTGAGCTCAAATTGCGTATCGCTTATGAAATACTAAACCTTAGACGAATGTCATTTGATTGTTAAACCTGCGTTTACTTAGAGCTTATTTCTATTGAATTTCATATCAACAAAAAGTTGGTATAAATAACAATATTATCTGAGTACAAAACTCGCTTCCTATCAAATAGATAAACGAACGAACTGAAGTGATGACAAACGTGAGAAGAAATAATGCAATAGATGTTGAATAATCGATTTTACGGACTTTACTCAACGGGTCTGACAAGTTACTTTATGTGGATCAACAATGATTTTATTAGTAACTAATTGTGCCTGTGACTTTATTGACGTGAACGTTTGATAAATTATTTCAATTATTGTAGATTTCACTCTATGTAATTTCATTGAAAAAACGTTTTGTATTCAGGGGTTCTGCTATTGTATCATATAAATGCGCTGTATGAAATTGGTTTTGATACTATAACCATAGACGGAATGTAATAGAACATTAAGATGTCGTCTGAAAATATTGGGGACCGACCAAAGCTTAAAACAATTTTATGGTTTCGTACTGGATATTTCAAGATTTCATTATATTGAATTCCATATTTGGCCTGTATTACGCATACATTAGGAACTATGAAGCTGGGCATGTGGGCATGCCTCGCATAGTAAGATTTTAAAGACTTCACGGAATACAATACCAACACCATCATTACTTCGGAATCGTTTAATCGGAAATTTATCACGACGAAACTAAAACCAGGGAAGTTTACTGTGTGTAACCAAATTCAGTAAAAAATATGAAAATGGAAAAAATCAAAAATTCTAAATTCCCATTATATTTACTTATTTTCATTGATGTTGAAGCCTACTAATTTCAAATAAATTGTAAATAAAAATTAATAATAATACACTATATATTTATTATATTAGTATTATTGTATTACATAGCTCTAATACAGTAATAAACAAATATTCACAGGAATCATTGCATAAAATATTCAGAATTTTTTTTAAAATACATTTTGACATATTTCCTTTGTGAAAAAATTAGAAGACCGAATTTCTCGGAAGGAAAATTCGGCCTGTAATTCTATGGAAACGTCTCGTTATTTACGATTATCTCAATAATATTTTGTTTTCATCAAAAGAAACTTTAGACATCACCTTAAATATTAATGAACACCAGACAAATGTAAAACTATTCCTTCGGTTTTTTTCTCGATTCAAATTTGACTTCCTACAAGTGGGAAAGTCAAGACAATTTCAAATTCTAATGATTTTTCTCCAAAATAAAATGTAATGTGATATTTTAAAGTTTCGTCGGAGTTTTAGTCGGAGTCAAAACTTCAGAAAACTATTTATGTATATTGAATTTGTTTATTAATTCTTTAATACGTAACTTTTAACAAGTGGTTTGAAGATATTTTCATTAAGTCACTAAATTCGTTTTTAAAGAAAGTTTTCAAACATAAATTGCTAAGAACGCCCACCATTTCTAATGTTTGGCTACGATTTAACCACGATTTAAAGATAATTGACACATCTACTGTAACTGAGTATTTTTAAATAACAGTACCTATCTACCAAAGCACAAGAACGGAAACTCAGCAAGCTATATCGAAAGTACTTAATGAAAAGACTTCGAAAAAATTGTGATGCGGTCTTTTAGTATAAAAAAAGCAAACTAATTTATTTTCATTACATTTTTTATTTATTTTTATATATAGTTTTAAATTTTATGATTCCATTCTTATTATCGGATATTATTGTCTATAGAGCGAACTAGCCATACGGTAGAAGCCAGATGAAATATTTGGAGTATGTATTTTATGTACCGTACATCGAGTGCGTCAAATACTTGGAATATGTGTCACTTTCTGTACCAAATCACTTCCCGTACTAGAATTGATATAACCAATTTTTTTTTTACATTTAGAGTTTAATTGCATTATAATTTCCAACTTTATAACGATTTTTAACAACTTGATTAATTTTTAACGACTCGATCGAAATTACAAAGAATTTTATTTTGCTTGTAATGTGTGAGAATAATTGTTTGTCACTTGGATGGTATATATAGCAGTGGCATTAAAACTGCTAATGGTAAGACCACTATCATAAACTTATACATGTAATAAGTAGGGATTACCGTCATTGATTAGTGTTTCCATGGGTACATACATGTAAATCAAAATGCATCTTATAAATAAAGTGCGTCTTATAAATGACTATGTCATCAGTCATTTTCACGAATGTGAAATGATTTTGATAATTACCAACTTAAACCAACGATGAAATAGAGCAGAATTTGTTAACAAAATTAATCTGTATTTTATAACTTAAAAGATCAGAAGTATTGCACTGATTTCAATAAGTAAACGAAAGACTTATTGAAATTTCTTTCCTCGTCATAACATATATCAAACATATTTACAACATGTATCAAACTAAAATAAAATTCAATGCAAACTAAGTATTAAAACTTTTTTGAAAATTTATACGCAATATCCTTAGGAAGAAATATTAAATTACCTTTAAGACAATTTATTTGATTTTGAGTCATGAATTGTAGCGAAACCAAAATTACAAATAATATTACAAAGTAACTAATCATTTATTTTCTAAATTATAATCACAAAAATAAAGTAAGTGAAAATAATTGTAAATAATAATAAAACATAGGGCACCACACAAAACACAAATTTCAAAGTTCAGGATCAAAGGTAATGCCTTTATTGTCATTGAAGGAATCAATATTCAAACACTTTTGACCAAGTTGATCAATGGGTCAACGAAACGGATTAAAGCAAATGTTAATAATCCCTTAGATGCACGATTGAATTGTTCGTGCCAACTCAACGACCGTCTCTACTACTGACACAATAAAACGTATGACAGAACTTTCTACTCGGCTCGTATTATTAAGGTTTCGAACAGATGCAATAGATGGCATCGGCAGTATGAGGGCGATATGAATTTTTCGTGAACTGTGATACGCCTTCAGCCTAAATTCACTTCTGTAAATATTATTGACTCACTCTATTATTGACGCTAGAAGCAAATATTATCCATAATATTATTTCGTTAAAGTTCACAAGATTTCAAGAGATTTTCCTTTTATGAAATTTATTTTTACATGATTAAATGAGAATATCTAATGCTGTGTATTGTCTACGAATAATAAGGATAATATCACGTTAGTATTTAATAGCAAGTTAAGGGAAATTACATGGTTTTCTGTTATATTAATTTTTAAGTCGTGTAATTAGATAAACAGTCATTTGTTAGTAATGAATAGAAATAGATTTCATAAAAGTTTTTCGCAATATATAAGTTTTTCCGTTATGTGTCTTTTTTCCCAATCGTTTAATTTTAATAAAAAAATGAGCGGATTTCCCCTTTTTCACTTGGTATTATATTATTGAATGAAATATATTGTTTTAGTTTTTCATATATAAATCACTTAATTAGAATTATGCAAGCGACGAATCCAAAAGTTTAGTCATTTTAAATCGCTGAAAATATTTGACTGTTGAGAACTGAAAACAGAACTATTTATATTTTAATGGTTTATACCTGCCAAAATAGTTATTACTAATTTTCGCACCAACAGTCACAACCCAATCCTCCCTTGATATAGCATGAACATAGTGTGTTTAACAAAGAACGTTTATTATTGACTCGGGTGCTTGTGTCCATATAACTGAGCATATGTGAAGCACATTTTTACAAAAAAATTATTTTATTCTGTTAAATCGCAACTTGGAAATCGCTTCTTAGAAATTAATGAGAATTGTCACATAGCTTGGTAACATTTTCTACTTAGTTTGATGCATAGAACCCTTTGTCCGAACAATTGATATGTTCTTTATTATAACATAACATGTATATCGTTTAATATCTCAATGCAAACTTCATGAAGTACAAACTTAACTACATGTTTATATATTACGACAGATTATACGTGTTGAATAAAAAAAAACAAGTTTGAAAAAACGAAATACGATTAAACTTTTCAAGTTATTTTTTACCTCATGGAGATAACAAAATTAGTGGGCTGTTTACTAAGACTCCGCGGCGTAGATCACATGCAAATATTTCATTAGCACCTCGACTATATACAGATGTTAGGTCACAATGACGACTTTCATAATACTTTAATTTGCTTCTTTTGTTCCAAAGGGAATGTTTTATAAGCTATCCCAAGGCAGACATTGCTCCGGGTGAGTGGGTTGGGAAATTTTTTTTCATATAATAATTTTCTAGATAGAATTCAGAATTAAAATTGAAACAAAAACGAGTTAATAGCGATGTTTTATGAGGTTACCACCTTCAATTCCATAGTTGATATTTTATTTTAAAAGGTAAGTTTTAATACAGCCTAATATTCCAGACATTAAAAAGAAGTAGATGCACAGGACAGTGCAGCTTATAACAATATAAATTTAGGAGGATCATAAATGTATCTCCTTATCATCTAGTTGGTCTATGCATAATGGTTAGACTAAAAGAGTTATAAATTTTATCAGTACGAACACAAAGGCAATACAAAGACCTTACAAGAAATGTTTTTGCCCTAATTATAATTCAATGGAGGTATATTAAATTTCATTATATCAATATTAAGTTGAAACTAGAAATTACTCTAACTTTATATTTGGTCTCAGTTGGATATAATGATAACCTGCCCTAATTCTTAATATATATTAATAAAAAGAAAGTGTCAGTTCATCATGAAAAATTATTTAATTTTGTTATAGAATAAATTAAAAAGATTTTGAGTTGTTCAATACATCCTTCTCACAAGAATATCGTAGTTGTGAGTAATATTATTAGTAACATAATCAATATTAGCTGATAAGAGAATGCTGGAAAAACAGAGGAGCACGTGTACATTGTGAAAATAAACAGAATTAGCATCATCTTTAACAGAGTCAAATATTCAATTAACTGCCATACAATTCAAAAATACGTCTACTAATTTGAAACTGCTATAAACTTTGTTAGGAAGTATCTACTGAGAATTCCTAAAATTATTTGAATAGTTGAATAAGTATAAAGAAAAAATTACAAAAATTGCATCTAACTTTGTAATGAAAATTAACTGACTTGGAATGATCGTGTTTCTGTATATTATATTAATTTCTTATATTAGTCAATGAACTTACAGGTTTTTCCATTATTAAGAAAGCAAAGAAACAGGCGAATTGGTCAAAGGTGTGACAATAAAGTCATTATAAAACTAGAATTGAAATTATTATCCAATCGGCTGCCGATGAAATTAGAGAAATCACCTATAAAAATTAAGAGTCAAGTAACAATTTTGCTGTTTTCTTTTGAAGGTTTTTGGGAAATAGTAAATTATGAAATAGCTCATATATACATTTAATTAAGAAATGTTTCATATAAGTATAAAATAATATACGAGTGTCGAATATATTTAAGGTGCATACTTATCGCCATTTGTTTTAAATAAAAGACAGAAAGAAATGTTCTGCCCAGAAATCACACTCTGTTGCTGCGACACATTATAATGATGAAAATAAAAGATAATTTTTAAAATTAAAACCGAATTTAGTATCAGATGTCTGTATTAACTTTGTTAGGCAACGAATAAATATAAAAAATGTGGAGTATGAAAAAAATTTTAGGAAAGAAATATTAATTATGTCCAACAATTTTACGTCATAAAATCAAGACCAGAGTGATAGAACCAGAAGGTAGTAGTAGGTTTGTTATTTAAAAAAATACTCCATAAATAAAAGCACAACCTGCATTTGGTTATTGAACAATATCCGTACTCAAGTTTGAATTTAATTTACAATGTCGTCTCTTCTAATTTACTACAGTATAAATCTTAATGGGTCTGCAAACTTAGAATGTGGAATACGGAGTATGAAAATAACTTTATGATATAAATAATAAGTTATGTGCAATGTTATAAAATCAAAACTACAGTGACAGTACCGTTGTGGTATTATATTTTATTAAAAAAATTGTGTACGTTTTCATAAATAAAAGTAAATATCTGTATTATTTAATAATATCAGTACTGAAGTTGATATTTCATTTACAATATCTTGTTATTCCTGCTGCGCTTTTGAAATCTTATCTTGAGTGTAGATATTAATGGATGTGCAAACATGAGTGCTAGTTGTTTTTGCAGAAATTCTTATAACGATAGTATCACTTATTACGTGATCTGACAATTAGGTCTTGGCGTTGTACTTTGCTACATATTCGGTTTCAAGTGTCGTTTTCCCAATAGCAAGTCATATCGAATACACGCAAAATATCTGGTAATGATAAATTATAACTTACGTCGTCTTGGTGATATTCTTTCAGGTGGGAAAACGAAACAATGGGGCTGATATTATTTACGACGTAATGTAAATCTAACTCGTGAACGTCGAATCACTATTTTCCAATTGTTATCACTTCAGTAATGCAACATCAATAATACTGATTTTTTCACTCTTGGGTAATTTCCAAAAACGGTTCTTTTATTTATTTACTATCTGGTATTGTTTTATTTCACTCATGTTTAAATTCATTCATATATATTCATTTCTAATAAATACTTACTTTTTACGAATTTGTAAGAAACAATTTTATGTGTTTCATCTCCATAATTAACTATAAAAAGCACGGTACTTACATATCGCAAGAAAAATATCTTAATTTGCTGATATAAATGGAAGTTAATGCAAAAAAATGTTCGTGGAAAAATGATTATCCAAAGATGGCAAAAGATGATCGTAATCATATTTTATTATCAATCGAGAATCTCGGATTCTTTTAAGAAAAGACACTTCTGGAAAAATACACTGCTATACAGAGTTATTCCATGTCTATATATATGTATATATTTATATATAGATACATATATATATATATGTATATATATATATATATATATATATATATATATATATATATATATATATATATATATATATATACGTAGCTCACAAGTTTTAATATTAATTACATTTTTAGTTTTCAATAGCCTACTATTATCATCGCACTAATAATACTAAACTCACATTTATACCGCTTGCGTACTTCTAATTAAGATATTTATGTGTACAGAATTAAAACCATGTATTTTATTCAAAAATATAATGCAAAGTTTGGGAACAAATTTACACTTTATTTTTAATTTATGTTAAACGATCGGAAAAAAATTATATAACCTTGGTTAATAGTTACCGACACTGATGTTAATTATATGCAAACATATTAAAATTAACACACATTCACTTTCATTGCTAACTTTACAAAGGACTAATTGTAAAACCTTACAGAGTTATTCTCCCGAAACTGAAATTTTCAGGTCAGAAATATATTGACGTTTTTGTTTAAACGAAAATATTCCAAAATAAAATATATAACGAATGATAGGCTCTAAAAGTATGTAAGTTTTAACATTATTTTATAAACAATGTTAGCTCGGCGTCGTGGATACATAGGTCACTTTACAGTTATATTACTGCTACATGGCTTCCAATAAGGGTAACAGGTATAAGTTTGTGGGAAGATATAACAATTTGTAATCACACTGCTATGCATACCAACCAAGTGTTTTAAAAAATATTTTCACAAATTACAAACGAATTATACTCCATCATATTTTCTATGAGGTGATTAAACTCTTCAAAACCGTGATAAAATGGGGAATTCCAATGTAAATCGGTTCTAACTACAGATATTACAAAATAGTAATAAATATTTAAATACAGAAAGTAATTAGACACACAGAGTGAGATATTTCTTTTTGAACAGGACTCAAAATAAATACTCCAAGCTATTGAGATGGCTTCTAATCCATCGTAGAACTAAAGACACAGAATATAAAAACGGTATAGAAAAATGTTTAAAAAATATATAAAAAAAATAAGAATTATAATGCAATAAATTCAGTGCGCTATTTTTTGGTACCAAAAGACCTCATTAGATATTTTCCAAACTCTCTTAAATTAGAGCTCCCGATATACGAGTAGCATGCTGAGTATTCTTTTCTGCGATTTGGTTTTTGTATGTCAATCTCTAAATGGGTAAACTATAAATGAAAGTAATTAAAAATAAATATGTCAGCAAAAATATTAATTTATATTGATGTTGTGAAACAATTAATAATTACAAATAATTAAAATAAATATTTCAGGTAAAATATTAAATAAAATTAATGTTGTAATTACAAAATTAAATAAAATTAATGTTGTAATTAAAAAAGTAAAGGTTAATGAAGGGGAATAAAAAATTTTTGATTTTAAAATAATTCCCTTAAAAAATTTAGGAATCTATGAGGTTCATTATCACATTTAGCAAATAGTATGTAATTTTGGTTTTATTTGAAAGTTTGCAATTATTTGAACATGAAACAATTCAAACGTTTTTTTCAAAATCAATACGTTGGCAAAAGCTACTTTTCTCGCAAGCTCTAGCGAAAACGTCAGCAAGGCTCTAAAACCAGGGACATGCTAATTATATTGTTTACTTGTTTGTATTTACTTTTTCACATGTAATCCAAAAATACACTTAATAAAGAAGATATTAAAATTATCTTTTCGAGTTTGTTTACTGTTATAAAAAATTGCAACGAAAAAATAATGAAATATAATTTCGTTTAATCTCACGAGTTAAACTTCAACATGTATACATAATCTGAAAATGCTTATGCATCATTTGAAAATGCATATGATACTATTCCAGTTGAACTTTATTACTAATATGAATTAATAGGAAATCATATATTTAAATGCAAATTTTAGTTATTCACTTGTATTCTAATACTGATTTTTAAGTCTTTCATTGCAGTACTTTTTCCGAACAGTATGGCTTCATGCGCTGTATGAAGGATGTATTAGAGGCTGGAGTAAAATTCAGTTGATTTTCAAATTCATTGACTTCTCATTATCATCGTAAATTGCATCCAGATAAATCATACAACTTGTTACAAAGAGATGAATTTGATACCATTACTTTTTATTCACAACTTACAACTTTTAAACTGCGAATAATCGTCAGGAATATGAAACTATTCGCAGGTTTACACCGTCAGACTTTTGCTTGCTTACAAATGTTTACTTTGCTTTTTACTACGCGAATGGGTTAACTTTTTTTTTCATTTTTATAACTAATCCAACAAGCAATTATAATTTAAAAACAAAAAAAGAAGTGTTTATTGTTTATATGGTCATTTTTTTTTACTTTTTGGAGATATCAGATTTAAATTTTCTTAGTGTGTCTTCGTATATATATCATTTGGTCTCTTAATTATAGAGAAATTTTAAAATACTTATCCTATTATGCCCTTTTATATATCACAGCCTACAGCTTAATTGTTATAAGACGCAAAAAAAAGAAGGACTGGCAAATAGAATATTACTAAGAATTTTTGTAGTTGACGATATGATAGCACTTTACCCTAATACATTTTTTATAAATTACAAATTACGTTTGATAAATTATAAAGCGTGAAACTAGCAATGTACGCGTTGTAATGAAAAGGAAGCTGTATAATGAAGCTGGAATATGGTGAAAAGTTATTTCGACTTTAATTTTATATAAATATTGTAATTAACATTTTCTTTCCAGAGTAAAAATTCACATCTTTTATTTAAACCCATATTTTGTTTCATATATTCAATTTCAGCTGATGCATTTTTAAATTTTTTGTAATTAAAATAATTTTAATTTTATTTGTGACTTTTCGCGTCCTTTCAATAATTGCATATAATACATCGTTGTCTTATTATATCTCTCAATTTATGTATTATTATCTGTGTGTAATATTAGTTCATCTGAATATAGAAGAACAAATAAACAATGGTGCTTTATACATACTGGGCTAATTGGAAGTCGTTAAGACGCAAAAGACATTTTTTTAATTCATATATAACTTTTATGCTTCCCGAATTATAGTACGCCTTTTTCAATGAAAATGTGTTTAAGATAGCATTCATAATTATCAGAATTACTCTCTTTATTGTCTACTTCAAAAGCCAGAAGCTCACTTTATGAAATATATTTGGTCATTAACCATTACCCCCTATTTAAACAAAATTTAACAATAAATATTGTGTATAATTATTTAGGTGTTGCTTTATAAAATTGACGCAGGCATAACAGCACTTTAAAATAATATAATACATAAGCACCATCAAAGCTGTTAATAGATGTGTCATTTAACTAATACATTTTTACATAAGTAAGATTAAATGACAAATATGTATTCAAAGTTATCCATGGAGGAACTGTTACGGTGAGTTAATTATCTGCTTGCGTTAGGATTATTTTTATAATGGTCATAAAATTAACACTATCAAACTAATAAAAAGCCAAGGGCAAGTTTATTTTATATACTTTGTACTTCCGATGTACAATTATGTTGCTGGTGGCTAATAAATGTAATATTTTTTAAATTCAAAACTTGCATAAAATATGCAAAAAGGCTAAACGATAAATTGACAAAGTTATTTAAGTATATAATAGCATATTACGCAGCACTGAAATATGACTTTATCGCCCTCGGTTAAGACTGTACCTTAGAGTTTATCTTATAAAACTTTCTTCTCTGAGTGCATAGTAGCCTTTTATTACCATGTATATGATATAACCTTGCGGAGAAACGTGATTATGAAATTCACAAATAATTGAAAAAAAACTTTATCAGATTTCGTAAAAACATGATTCAGATTTCGAAGCGAAACCTCAACACATATAGCTAGATCCTGAGTTTTTTTACGTTAAAATATATTCGCAAATAAACTCTACTGGTACACCAAGTAAGGTGTATCATAAAAACAATAGTGAAATTCTCGCAACAGAAGCAAAAGGACGACACGTGTTTTTCAAAATTATGTTTATTAATTTTTGTGTAAATTTGTAACGACTGCAAGGTCATATTACATTAATTTATTTAAAAAATAACACAGGAGAATATGAATTACTGAAACTATTACGTTTTTAAATATAAAAAAGTTTGAGATAAAATGTTCGGGTTTCGAAAATATCGACTTCCATCCAAATTAATCAGACTTAGGACCCTGTACTTTTATTTATCGAAATTAAGACAACATATCCAGAGAACCGAAACGTAATATTAATAAGGAGACTTCTGTAGATGAGATTTTGAAGTTTCTGAAGATTTTGAAGAAGATTTGATGTAAAATATTTTTTCTGCAAGGAATAAAACCGTGAGAAACTATTCCAACATATATTAAATTAGAAGGATACCTAAAAAAATATTACCGAGAGTCAATTACTCAAAGGATCCACATACGTACACGCATGTGTTTGTGTAGGCGTTAGAAGCAGAAGCTGATTGTGTTTGTTTAGTTTGTTAATTCCTCTGCATATATATGTATATTATAAACACGTACGCACAGCTACATACAAATCCACAAACGCGTGTTATTCAAATTTTTCTAAACGTGGTTGCTCTTGCTGCAAAGCTTATATTTTTTTAGAAATTAACTTCTTACTACTTCTTTAATATAAGCTGGCCATAAAATAAATAAAACTCTACCTAAAGAGCAAACGTTGGTTGGATTTTATTACGGATTTAATTTCATCGAAATGAAACTCATTTTTAATAGCGTTAACATTTCCTATCTGGATTCAACCTGCTCGCCTCTCGTTACGCTCGAAAATATCTGGTTTATTTGAAAGATTAACTCACATTCAATGACTCAACTGTGACCGCGTTTCAGTTCACCTTCATTAAAGTGGCGGGCAAAAGAATGTCTGCCCATTCTAATTAATTCATTATTTTCTATGAAACTTCATTTACTTTTATGAGACGACGTGTCTTCGAAGCGACTTCTTTTGATGAATGTTGCATTATAATATAATAACAACCGAAGCAGAATGGCCCTTTGTTTCTCTTTAATAATTTTTCATTAAGGATGTATGAAAAAATAAGACATCGTCTTAAACGTAAAAACACCTTAATTTACAATTACTATTATTTCACTGTTCTATATGAGATATAATGCCTTTAATTTTGGTAACGGCTTATATGAATTATGGAAAATCTAGAGTAGTGAAGTTTCTCTCACTGACCACATTAAACACTTTTTAAGTTTAATAAACTTGTTCAGTAGGAGTTTAACTCGCACCACGAGGATTCCGTAAACATTAGGTACTTATCAATATTCTCTGTAACTCTGTAATTCTGTAACATTATTTACAAACCTTAATATTATTTCTCACCATGTAAATATGTAAATATATTGATTAGTATATAATTCAAAGACTTCATAGATACAGAATACGTAGTTATTACTTTTTTACTTATATTATATTTGTTTTAAGATATATATAAGTATAGAGATTCTCTGATGTATGTTCACTACTATATGTCATAAGTTTGTCCATTAAAAAATTGCTCCATTTTTATATGTAGTGGAGGTACGTCACAAAATTTTGTTTCAAAGACTTTATTTCGTAGTTTTATATGCGCTATAAATATGCAAAATATTGCCAAAAATGGCCTTTCTGCACTAAGAGTCTGAGTAAAACAACTGTGACCTACAGCCAGGACACATACATAAAGGAACTCGGAGTATTCCCTCGGAGTATTTGGCTACGAACACTCTAATAAAAAAACACGTACTTTTTATCAAGGATTCGAAGAGAAATGCGTTTTAGGTATAAAAATTAAGAATAAAGTAACTGTGTGGACGACTGCTGTACTCGTATATATCAAAATATATATTTTACTCTAGTTCACATCTTATTTTAGGTTTAAGGAAAAAATTACGCTATTTTATTAATTTATATAAAAACAAGACTATGTTGAAAATATCGCTTGCGAACTAATAAACAGAATAGACTTAAATTAATTAATGACTAGATTTAAAAAAAAATTGTTAGTTATTTGCCCTATAAATCCATAACATAAATACCATGCGTATAAAATTAAAAAGAAATTTATTAGATAAACGGTGATTAGGTTCATTTATAATGGTAATAAATGGACCAATAAGTGTTATCTGCCAAAAATATTTCCTGTCGCCCTAACCTATAATTAATTTTAACCGATAGAATCAATCAACATTAAAATCTTTAGTAAATATAATTTTTGGGGAAAACTATTATTAAACCTCGTTTTTCACATGTATAACTTATACCGTTTCCTTTAGTTAAAATAACTTTATTTATAACTTTATATATATATATATATATATATATATATATATATATATATATATATATATATATATATTAAAATATTGAACTTGAAAATTCACTTTCAAAATTCAGACTATAATATATAACGTAAGTGTCATTAGCAACAATAACCATTTGAGTTTAGAAGACTTACCAGGCTTGACTTATAAAAGTATAATGAACTAGACGTCAACTGGTAAAACCTCTTCGAAGATGACCGTAAGTACGTAGTGTACGTTGGTTGCTCCATACTGCTGTGAATATAATATTATACACCAAGTATTTATCTAGTGTTGCCCACGAAGTAGTTCTATAATATCATCCAGGAAGTTGTTCTCTATTTAACAGTTCATTAAGTTTATTGCTATTATAAGAGGGACTACGTAGCGCACGATGGATAAATATCGAATCAATCGGACTTCCGCCCACTCATATTCAGCTCTGATGGTGTAGTGTTGCGATAATAAATAAAGTCGCTTATTTGTAATTACATTAAACGACCAGTCGACCATAAAATATTGCTAATTATCGAAAAAATCACCGTGAATTCGATTAGAATATTTGTAATTGATTCTTAACACAAATTACGTAGATTTGCTGATTTCTTGCGTCTTTCCTTTCTGACAGTTTCTTTTATTATTCCGTAGTTAATAGAGAGAAGGCCTATACAGATCTGGTAAATAACACTGAGTTTACAGTGACAAAAAGTATTTTCCACTTAGTATCAATTGAACGATGGAGTGTACTTAGGTTAGATTCGTCTATTGTGTGATAATATGCAAATATTATTCACCTTCAATCGAAATCAGACTCAAATAAACAAAATCTATTTGATAAGTATTGCACTTTAATTAATAAATTAATGGAAATTGACGGAAATAATTTTGAAATAGCCACATAACCAAGTTATCAGAATCAGTGAACAATAATGTGAATATTTACAAATAGTTGAAACGAAATACTCAATGTTGATAATTTTTTAAAATGTTTGTGTTTATCTAAATGTGCACGGAACGTTTATAGCGGGAGCTTTACTCATAATTGACAAGTTTATTATGATTTGACAAGGATATTAAATGAAAACATAAAATTATTTTCTTAATTCACTTCCAATTTGTCAGATAGTATATTTCATTGTACCCCTGTACATAATGTCCAAACCTAAATTAATATTTGAAGAGCAAAATTGTAAAAAAGTCAGTTGAAACTGATATTTGCAACAATTTAATGATGGCTAAACTATAAATTATTCAATGGTAGTGCATACCTAGAAAAGTTTTAGAATGTAGGGAATTTCAGTATTCATATGATTGTCACGGAACATTTATAAAAATATTAAGGGAAAGACGCACGCATTTTTGAATTTGAAATTTCCGTAGTAAAGTTAATTATGTGCGAACTCTATAATAAATAAAACCAGCCAAGTACGAGTCGGACTTACGCACAAAGAGTTCCATAGCGTCGAACATTATTACACTTAATTTCTATTTCTCAAAGACACAGTGAAAAACAAAGTTATTTCAGCGTTCGGTGCTGATAATATCCCGTATCTCAAAACCTACTAATTCTATTCAAACCAATTTTCATTAAAACGTTATTTAAATTCTACTACATTAATCCTTTAGAATTTAATTACGAATTTTTAGAATTTTATAATAAATTGTTAGTTGAAAAGTTAGATGGAGGGCGTGACACACTTCATGATTTTCTAAAATATATATATGCGCATACATTTCCAACGATTAATTTAACTAACGAAAGTTATTTTTGAACGTCTTCATCATTATACAAGACGTATCTGACAATATTATTCACGTCTGTGTGCATTACATTTTTCTCTCTTCTCCTAGTTGTATTTATTATGTGCTACCCCTGATATTATATACTTTTGCAATTCCACTATTTCATTGTATGGCAGTTCATAGAAAACACCTGTCATCCATTTCCTAATTTCATCTATATAGTGCCAATACTCTTCAAGTAAAATGGCTAGACATACAGATAGATACAGACGATCAAACGTAGAGGATGAATTATAGTTCAAAATTTATTGCAATGTTGTTTATATTTTATAGTAATATAAAAACAAAAACTATCTAAAACAATTTTAAAGTGCTGTTGTCTTGTGTTAAAAAGAGATGCCCGTCTAACCTTTCTGATTTAAATAGACCATTGTGTCATGCGTAAAAATGAATTTTTTATTACAAGAGTTTGCCAAAAGACGAAATTTTCTTTCGGCATAAAACTGTATAGTTTTTTATTTTCTATTTGTAAGATCTTCTTGAAATGTCATATTCTCAATTATGACTTAACATAGACAATTTTATACCCATTTGCATTTTCTTTTTCGTAATTCAGCGTTGTTTTAATATCGTTATTAAGCAAGATTAGGTGAGCAAGATAATTTATATCGTGTCCAAATTTTTGGATTATTCCGTCATAGCTCATGAAAAATTACTTGCGTAAGAACGAACAAAGTAATAAAATATTCTTTCTCTTCAAATACAAAATCGCGTTAATTTAAATTAATCTAACTCTACGTAGTCCTAATTATTTCAAATTTCTATACAGTATATATAAATGAAAACAACCGGTTTCCTATAGTTCCACAACTTGTTACGTTACAGCATCAGAATAAACACATAATTATGATAAAAGATGCCACTAGACATTTTAAAAATCCATAATATTATACCAACTTTTCTCGAAATAATTACATATTGGCCAATACAACAATAACATTTGCAAAAAAACATCTAAAATATTATCTTCAAGAATGTTTGTTTCAATTAAGTGTCTTGGGGAACCGGAAAACAGTTTCCGGAAGCTATTTCCGCTGTTATTCCCTTGCCGACGCAAATGCATGCGCGGCTTGTTTCTGAACATCCATTGAGCGAGAATTAATTACAGCATCTCACCCCGCAATAAATTTGTGAAAATTTGCACTGAGAGGAACTTGCAATTTAAAGGCAAGAGCTATAAATTGTGTTGCATTAAAGGCAGAGCGGCAAGCTGTTTATTATTTTGAGTTTCAGCAAAACTTACTGTACTTGCAACAATAAGTTGCAAGTATGCAATTTTACATAAGAAAAGTGTGTTTTTATCAATTCAGAGCAAAGTTTATATAAACTTTTCTGTCTTTCGATATTGATTAGACATAAGGTCAAATTAATAATACAATATTTTCTGGGCTATTCTGAAAACTTATCTCTGGGAAAAAATGCTTTTTCACGAAAAAGAGACCAAAGTTTTATAATCATTAGTATTAAATTGTATTAAATTAATTGTATTAAATCACTTGTATTAAATAAATTATAAATAAACACTAAATTTACGAAAATAGAAGTGCATAACTAATCATTTTTCTCTATAATTCAATTTCAAAAATATACATATTTTCTGAAATAATTGTATTATCTACCAAGTAATACTTCAATACCATTACCAATTTTATCTCTTCCTCTAGATAATAAATGTTGAAATAAATGCGAGTGTTTATATATTTATATATATATATATATATATATATATATATATATATATATATATATATATTATATATATATATATATATATATATATATATTTATATATATATATATAATTTTCTTAAAACCTTTTTCAGAAAAAAATTTCAATATTAATTCAGTATTAGTTTAGATCCTTTCATCTGTGGATAAATAATGTTTTACACGGATCCAAACAAATTAACCGTTAAAGGTAAATACACTGCGATAACGTTATAATATCATTATATTCACGGCGAACTTTCAATTGTAGATTATGACAAATTACAAACTTTTAGCTTTAGAATTTGTTGAAAATTATTTGAGTTAATGAAAGTAATACAGCAAATCAATTAAAGCTACTTTGCATGTTTTTCCGTAGAGTAATAAAATCATTTTTTAATTCTAAAATTTAAGCATTAGTCAATGATGTCAAGTTTTTAAGGGTGCAAATTATAATAAATAAAGTGGAATAGACATATATTTATAAGAAACCTCTATGTGATTAATTTATTTTGAACCTAACTCTCAAGATATAATTTAAAATAAGTAGGACCTATATGGAAAAAAATATTCATCTTTATCTGTACATTACTCTAAAATTGAAATTTTTAAAACGCTCAATATGGTCACGAAGGGCTGCAAGTGATTTTCTAAGGATGGATTTTCATAAAACCAACTTAAGTACTTTCAAGTTAGAAAAAATACCAATTTATGGAAGCTAGTGGCAAGTGATCTATTTACAGGGCTAGGTCAAATTTGTATGTCACCTTCAGCCTCACTATTAGAGATGGTAGACTCAAATGTTATAAAATGCATATTTCTATTTCATACCAGACTTGAAATTTCTTTCTCTAAATTGTTTTATATCTCACTTTCAAAGAGGGTAAGAGTACTTCCACAAAATCATTTAATTCATATTAGCCTTCATGACAATCAATTAAAACAAATATAGAGAATGTTTAAAAATTTATGAACGTTTCTTTTATATTATAAATATATTTTCTATTCATCTATTTATATTTCAAACGCTACAAAGCAACTCGTGTTCTGCTGGATTGATTTTGATACCATTTCTGAAACGTTCTAATATGGATTTATATTCCACATATTGAGATTACAGAATGACAATTAACATTTACGGGGCGTATCTCTCTGAGATACGTGGCAGCAGTAGGCGCTACGGAAGGTAATGATTGCAATGGCGTTAGGTCGCAAGGTCGCCGGAAGGAAAACGAATTCTATAGCTAAAATTTAGAATCAAAATCAGCGTTTTGCATAACTACAAGAGGAATTTAGATTAAAACAATGGAATGACGCCAAAAAACAATTAATGTATCGTGCCAAAATTGTATCGTTAAGATAAATTATAAAGTATGCTCTGGTGTAGAGATTTTATGACAAACCAAAAGTAATATCTACTAATCAAACTAAAAATAATATCTTCAGTTTGTTGGCATGCTATTAGAAAAGTCATATAGTTTGACCGATCTTTCTGTTTGAACTAGCGTGAATGAAGGAAAACCTGATACAAGTCTCACATAATTTTACTCTGTAATAGTGAACAGATAAAAGTAGCACTGTTGCAGTCCATATTTATGGAGAACTTTTAGGCATAAAAAGATAATTGTTTGTTTTTCTTCCATTTGTATTTGGCCCTATTCGAATAAAAAATAAGCATGTAACTCGTGGAATACAAATGTATGACGTGAAGTAAAGATATGAGGAATAATTGACTTATTCAACAAAACGCATATGGCCTTAATAATGTAAAGACACCGTATACTCTGCTCGTTTTGTTTCTGATCCAGCATATAATGTTTCTATTATGATAATATAAAAAAGGGCTCATTATATTATCATTATAGAAATATTAAATGTTCTTTCGAAAATTATTCACTAGGACTTTTAAATGCCGTGGCTATTATATATGCATTAAAAAGGGGCTACAGCAATGTTTGGATTTGTAAATATTTATTTATTTTACAAATTTAATGATTCTTATTTTGTGAGAATTCACATAAACTAAAAACGATCTTGTTGACGATGGTTCGATATACCAATTTACTTACCTGCATCGTTACGTACGTCGATAAAAGTCAAATAGTAATGTGTATATGATGTCATAGTACGTGACGTCATGTCCCGTTCTTAATTTATATTAGTTAAAATAATAATGTTTTTCGAATTAACGTATATAAATACGTTAAAAGTTATGTCAAATAAGATATGTTTACTAAATTTTCTAAAGTTAAGTAAATTGATTTTCTACCGTTGCCGTAGGGCTTTCTAAGTTTGATTGATGTTTGTTATGGCCTGCCTGGTTGTATAAATTTAATAAAAGTTTCAAAGCCAGTAAACAAACGTTAAGTATTTTAAATTTATTTTTGCAAAATGTCGGCTAGCTTTTGTCTAAAATCGCGTCATTAATTATTTATAGTACTCAGAATACGATTAATTGTTCCACCTACGTTCTGGTTATAATCAGAGGTACTAATGCTTATTAGGGAGATTGAATACAAAATTAGGTCTTCAATATGATATTCTGAACTACGGGATTCTAAATTATGAAGCATGGTCTGTAAAATACGAACAAATCAGCTAAAAATGGTCAATAGCTTACTTCACTGCATTAGACCTGCTTGGATATTGAGTAGTCAGGCGGAAACCAGACTTCTCCGTAAGTCCGTAACACTAATTCCAAAACAAACCTCCAATTCGACGTCCGACTAATGGTTAACACAAGAACAACTATGAGTTCACGCAGTTTAAACTCTAAACTAAAACAAATTTGGGTGAAATTTCTATTAGGAACAGGAGAATCCTCAAAAAGGGACATATACATGGTAAGAAATGTTATCATAATTAGATATAAATCAAAACCTAAACTTTTATTAATTCTTCAATTATTTTAAATTTGTTATGTTTGTATGAAATGGGATTAGATTTGTATTAAAATTTGTTCAATTAGTAATCACGTGATTCAGTCATGAGTTAGGTAGGTAATCCTGAGTTAGGTAAAACCTGAGTTAGGTAATTCGCATAATGATTAAATCAGTTTTATGATTCTATAATTCGACAAAGTGTCTCCAATATTTCATCAATGTTGAGATGTGATCTATATTTTTCCACACATTGTTAATAACCAGAACGGCGAACAAAATTATTTTATGTTCACCGACGCCCTAATCAGTGTTTACTATAAAATATTAAATGCTATGTATTTCATCAGATTTTGCTAGGGTTTTTACTATATTTTTATCGCTAAATATTCGCAACAAATTTGTACAGTTGAGTTCGAAATGTATTGTCCCAAATATCAGTTTATATTTTTTTATTATCGCTTCACCTTAAGATCACTCTTACATTATATTTTTCCAAATTATTTTAGTTTACTTATATCTGCTAATACATTTCTTCCTTATCCTAATACATTTTTTAGATTTTCTATTGCCCGTAAGGAAATGGAAAATTCTGCATGCTGGAGAGTGTCTCTAACTCTATTTAAAAAAAAATCATCTATTTACTTTAAACTCCATAAATAATAAAACCATATAATTTACGTATATCATATCTACAATTTGAAACATATATTTTTGCTATCTTTTCACCCTCTAGAAGCGAAAGGTATCGGAACTCTGAAGTTTTCCGCAGTATTTAACAGCTCAACCGTCTGATCGTGGCCTCACCAGAATGCGATTTGTTCGAGTGAAAGAAAATTAGTCGAAATGTGTCCTCGTTATCTTTTTAGTTCTTGTTTGTTCTTGTATGCAGGTTTTACCAATAAATTAAAATTTGGTTAAGCTATTAATTTTTTATCGTTACGAATGTTTTACCTGCATGTATCGATACATTTGTGTGTAAATAAATAAATATTTCAGGTTAAACGAGCATAAGTCGCTGAAGAGAGAAATAAATGAATAATATATTCTATATTACTTTTGAAAGGAATCAGACCTGAAATTTGCAGCTCTACAATCAATTTCAACTCTCATTTTCATTCGCAGTTTTCCCTTCCAGTCCCGTATTTTGTGTTAAGCTTTTCAGTCTCTCTTCAATTTTTGGGTAATTTCTAATAAAGACTGACCTAAAAATATTTGTTCTCAATGGAATTCACTAGCGCGCACGCGCACACCCTTTTCTGGTAATTCTCAAAGTAAATCGTTGGTTCCATTTAAAAAAACCATAATCGTGAAATATACACAAGAGCGGTTTAATTTATGTTCGTAAAAAATATTGTAAAGAAATCAAACACAATTTAAACTAAAGAAAATTTTGAAAAAAATAAAAGAAAATTAATGATTTTTTAATGAATCATCAGTTCAAGAGCAATTCTTCCCTGACGAATAAATGATTCAAGTGATTGAAATTAAACTGTTGGAAAATCAACAAGTATTTCCAAAACATTTCTTGAGATGTACCAAGTTTATAAAATACTTCTGAACTTTCTCCTGTTTCTCATAGAATTTTTATAAAGCTCAGACAACTACATTCATATCAAATTTACTCCGGTATTTTAGGCAGAGTCCGTATAATCGATATAGATATTCTCTAGATAGCTCAGTAATAAATACAGAAATCCCACAATTACAGGAAAACATGTACTAGGTGTTCACCAAATCATTTATGGCTATCAGTCATTACGGATCTGAATCGATATAAAACCTTTCGATAGCTAATAACCATTTAAAAAAATTAATTAAAAACAATTTTCTTATATTCATACATATATATATTAGCTGTACCCGCAGCACGTTTGATGGATGTATTAATGCTACATATTTATTTTATTTTAATTCATACTAAACTTCCGCTAAAGGAGAACAATAGGTTACAACTATATTAGAATACTATACTATACGTCATTTTTCTTTATCTAAATTGTGCTTGCAGCAATGACAACTTGAAGTTTTGAATTATGATTTTAGGAAAGACTCTTTATAGGGAAGTCTTTCCAATTATTTATCATAGAAACTGGAAAATATGAGTAAAATATTTAAATATATGTAGGTGCAATCTTGGTAATTTTTGGAAAATTTGGTAATAATTGCTTTATTTTGTATAAAATAACTAACATAGTAACAAACACTTCGGCTTGTATTATATTAGATAGACTAACTATTATATTAGATAGACTAGATAGACTAACAGGAAAGCTCTTTAAGACAATTTATTGATTGGATTTTTTAGAAAATTTAGGCAGAAATGAAAAAAAAGAAGTTTCGCTTCGCCAAAGTGTCCAATACAAGAAAATAAGCAGGATGGAGTGTGCATTTTTTGTACATTCACCATTATGGAAATTATCGGATGGAAATTATAAAAGTAGGTCAATGGTATGTTTTATTTAGTTATTGTTAAACTCGTCAACGAAGCACGAAAACTATCTATTAATTTATAATAATTAAAATTATCTTTTAATTGCAGTCTATCATTGAGGAAATTTCTTTAACACCTTCCTCAAATTCGACAGCGTAAAAATGATTTCGGAATAAGACTCCGTTATAAATGTTTGATACTTCACTCTTTCTGTGCACGTTAGATAAGAAAGTATTATATTTCTTGGCGGTTAAATAACTTTTCATTTGGCGGCTACACAAGACCTTTTGCTTTTGCTTCTAAATTCTTGAATGAAAAATGTTACATTACAAAATAAATTTCATTTATCAAATTTATACAGAAAACTTCGAATGAAAAGTAATAAGAAATTTGTTAACGGATTATGTGTACGTGTACAGACATAAATAATATGGTCAGATTAAGATACATTAACTTATTTGTTAAAGTGTCTAACAATGAAATTTGATTTGTTTCAATGAAAATATTTTCAACCCGTTTCTATAAGTACTTGAATATTTGATGACACGTATTACACAGCATATTAAATCGACATTATTTTTATATGTTGAGACATCTATGCGGATGAGATAAATTTTAAGTAAATGGAATATTTAGTTTGGAGTTCAAACGCAAACGTTTTGACATTTAACGCGTCTTTTGAATCTGCTGTTTTAAACATTTAAAGTGGTCTTAATTTTTATCAGAAATTTATAACTTCAATATATTGTATGTCACATGTTGTTTAAGTTCAAATAGTAAATGCGACAATGTAGGTTTTAAAATATACATATTTTTTACTCATGTTATCTTATCATACAATCTTCTTTAAATAATTATTTTAAATAATCATTTCAAGATATAAATATTTCAAAGTCTGTTCAATTGATTGGAGTCGCTACGAAAATAAATAAAGCTGATTATTAAATGTGCTCAAAAGATATAAATTAAACACTTTTTCATCTATTCCTACTTATTTTCTATGTATTATTTTTCGCTGTTTATGGACAAATTTCATGCCCTGTTAATTTGGGAAAACGCGTTTTTGGACCTAATTACTTCCTACGCTCGCCTAGTTACCGACTTTTAGTAATTTTATATATCTAGAAACAAATTGTATTTAAATTTCTTACTCACTCGATATTATTTAAAAATATACTAAAGTGTGATTTATTTGTTACAAGTTAAAATAAGTTTTCTTGAATTTCTCATTCTATCAAACCCGTTGAAGCGTTATTAAATATTTTAAAGGTATTTATCATAAGCTAAGTTCTGTTATCGAGTCTTTTTAACTATATATATTAATTAATAAATAAAAACAAACAAAACCAATTAAAATTGGCCAATTACACATTTCAAAACCATCTATCTTTTTCTCTCTAAAACATAAAGATAAAATAGAGTGATGACTCGTAATGATCACCAAAATCGATCGATCCTCCTATGCTGTCCTGATAGAGTTTCGGATATATCAAATGTAAAAAATAAAGACTGGAGCAAAACCTCGTATGTTTAAAAATTTGTTTGGTAATTTCTAGTAAATTTTGAGTGACATATAAATTGTATGAAACTTAATTTAAAATAAATAAAAAGTTTCTTGCATACTATTTATTTAAACAAATCTGACAGCTCAACAAAAAGAATGTAAAATATCTGTAAAATACATTGCCCAATAAAATTATGAAAAAAAATTCATATGAAGCCGTAAAGTGATTCCTTTTAAAATTTTCTTCAAATTCTACATTCATACAAGCCGACAAAGCTCCAATATCTTAATAAAATCAACCACACGATCAATGACATTTTCATTAGTAACATAACTTAAGGGTCCATCACTGGTTTGCCGTAATTTAATTCAACGGAAATGCTACCCATAGATGGCGCGGAACCGCGAGCTTCGCAACACCGTAGGGACGATCTACATCTTCAAATCGATGACGGTATCAATATCGTGACACTTCGCTACTATTAATTTTTCATTAAAGAAAAAAATACAACTTCCTATTAGTAGTATGTCGGACATTTGTGTAGCTATACAATGCGGTATATAATCCGGATTAGCAGCCAAAATTAAAGTTTAAGCTATTTAAATTCAAACCTAAATGGATATCTTATAGATTATTTTGATTTTAATTAAAGGCTCAGTCGTTATTTTACATATCGTCCACATTCCTTAACTTTGGGCGTACGTTACGTCAAAGCAAATCTAGTTATCTTATCAATAGAATTATGCAAAAACTATTGATGTAATTGATATGAAACTAAATATGATAGCTTATAGTTTCCAAATGGCCATAGACCGTATAGTTCGTATGTTGTATTATTGTTGGTATATAATAAATACCACCAACACATTCAAAAGAAAACTCAGTCACCTAAGTGCTTTCGGGACAAATGCTGGTAAAAAAGTATTATAGGTACATTAACATTATGAATAAGGGAAGTTTAGGTGTAAAAACATACATAGAAAAGACTCAAATAAATGACTCGTTGCAACAGTTTTGAAGTTATAAGAGAGATGAAGTTTATTAATTTATATTAAAATACTTGCCATAAGTCATTTTTAAGCATTTATGTACATACAATTTTTCTTCTATTTTACGTGAAAATAAAAGGTTTTTAGAGGTAGAAATAGGCACGCTTAGAGCGGGAACATATTCATGAAATAAATGTTCTAGACTATATTAAAACAATACATAAAAACCTTCATAAAACACCTTAATTGTACCGTTAGGAAATCAGGGTGGAGCCGTAGTACATTCATATGAAACCGTACTTTGTTCCATGCCGTTTAATGGTGAATAAACTTTCAACTAATAAGATTTTCTCAAGAAATTAGAATTTCTAATGTTGGATACCGATCTTGGATACAAAGAATTAATAAATTCCGGAAGTAAAAAATTTTCATCATCCAATTATTTTGATTTTAAATTGTGATCTCTCGCTAATTCAAACAGATATGATCTCGTTATGTATGGTAATACTAAGCGTGGTTTGTGTCCACGATTAACTGCCATTGCTATCATTATCCAAAAATATAATTTTTGAGGTGGAAAGTACTATACCGACATGCTAATTTTAACAGTATATGTGCAACTATGAGTATATATATATATATTAGGTTTGCTAGTATGTTTTTAGCCACAACTTCGGGATTTTTTAAAAACATTCTAGAAATTTTTAGGTTATATTATAGAGTATAAATAGGTCAAAGTGCGGTCGGTTAACAACAATCGGCGCCGGTACTTTAAGTGAATAACATAAAAGATAATGGACCTAAATCGACATCAAATACGGATTCTATTGTTTTACGAATTTCGTCTGGGTCACAATGCAAAGACTGCAACAAATAACTTTTGTCATGTGATGGGGGAGTCCATAGTGTCTTGCGCGACGGCAAAGATTTGTTTTAGAAAGTTTAGGAATGAGTACTAGGATCTTGAGGACGAACCCCGTACCGGATGTCCTGTTAAATTGGACGTTCAACGATTACGTCGCGTAATTGAGGAGGATTCTCATTTGATGACCCGTCGATGGGCAGATGAGCAACATTGCAGTTTTAAAATACGTTACGTGGATACCTCACGAGTTGTCATCATATCACCTTCAGTGCTGAGTTGATACTTGTCAACAATTATTGAAATTGAAACGGAACTTCGACTGGCTGAATCAGTTAGTAACTGGCGCTGAGAAGTGCGTTATATATGGTAACTATATACGCAAACGTCAATGTCTGGGTGTCAGAGAAACAGGAATTTAGGTAATCAGAAATAAGTACCAAAAAGATGATTCTCAGCTGCAGGTGAAATGTCAAATGCTTTATTCATTGAACTTAGAGTTGCTCCAGAGAAATCTATAGCCATATATATAATCTAGCAAATATTTACTGTGAAAAATTGGACCGATTAGCTAACAAATTGGGTAGTCAACAGGATCTAATTTTTTTTCTACATGATAATGCTAGAGTTTATTTTTTCTACATATCTTGCTTAGTACGTACTCATGATGCATTAGAGGAGCCCGACTTGACTCTACTCACTCATCCACCAAATTCGCCGGTCATTGCATCCTCTGATTACCATTTATTTATTAGGGCTCAAGTATCCATTTACGTAATATATATATAAGTTTTCATATCTGCCGGCTGACCCATGACCACCTATGTTTTTTTTCATTATCAATTGTTTCTTCCACGTCCATATTGACAGCAAGCGAAAAAAAAATAATTTATAAAATGCGGTTTGCGTATTTGCCATTATAAGTAGCCCCTAAAACCAATATCCCTTGTCGATAAACAAATCGCAGTTCTCACTAACCATATTTTCTTGGATGCAAAGCTGCTCTAGTGCGTTTTATTTAACATCATTACCACATTTGGTAAATAGAATACTTTCAGTGAATCTTATCTCTTCATTTGCATAACCTACCAAACCACGACGCAGTTAAAAATTTTTCTTCGAATTTCAAACCACTTTGAACTGCCATTTTGCAAGATGGAATTTTTTCCAAGTTATCTGTGTCAGGTTTTGTAACAATTATATTTACTTAAAAATTTGGATTTACATTTCTCAAGTAATCTATTATTCATATTAACTAGACACCATAATTAGCATTTTCAATATGCTAGTTTTTATTTGTTTGTAGTTTTTAACATAAAACTATTGAATATCTCATTGATTCCCAGAGCTCTATTTACTTATTAGCAGGTTTTCCAAAAATAACTTTTTGAACAATGGAATGAAGCCATTGCGCATTAAAAGATATTATTGCGCCTACTCAATGTAAGTACGTTTTTGAATAAAATTAATATACTTCCTCCAACAAACCTGGCAACTTGAGCTTTAAAATGGTCTAAAACGTTGCTCGTTACCTCATCTCATAGATTAAATTTCGCGAATGTGTTTATTCTTGTAATTTACATATTTTCATAGATCATGTTATGAATTTAAAAAATAATATGAAGTTATATATAAAAACCTGAAAATTGGCATCCTAATGAACACGTAAATTTAATTTGATTACAGAAGTCTGACCACAAGAAAACTAAAAACAATACAAAAATATTACGTTACATAAATATTACATAAAAATACCTAACGCTTACTGTAAATAATAGTTAATTACTTGAGTGACGAAACTCTAACATTAAAGAGAGCACCACGGAGACCTGTCGTTGATGACTTCTGGCGATCGTATCGTTGTCTATCTGTTTCTGGAAATGTTTTATATCAATTTCGTTTAACGGTTTTATAGATTATAAGAGAATTTAGTGCATAATTTTGGGTGATTTGAATACATGTTCATAAAATAAATATGGAAGATTTGGAAACTTTACGCGACAACTTTAATGTTTACTGGGTTCTTAATATACTGAATGTAATTTTTGTTATCAATTAGCGTAATAGTCGTGATTAGGCATTACAAAATACACCTTAAATTAGAGGACTTGTAGCTTTATTAATAAAGGTTTTTTCTTAAATACTGCCACAACCTTAAAATATAATGAGAGTATCTTACTAATGATACATAATATAGAAACATGTGTTGCGTATTTCGATAGATTCATTTCTAATTAAGGCCGTATCGACATAATTTGTATGAAGACTCCTTAAGAAAAATACATTGAAATAAAAAAAAAATAAACGCAATTTGACATGGAACACCTCTATTATAAAAAAAAGGTTTATTTATTTAGAAGTTTATCTATACATACAACATGTTATTTTGAGTAACCAAATAAAATTGTTTCATGAATTATCTTCAAAACAGCGATTTTCCTTTTTAGTTCCGATGACAATTTAATGTGTTTTCATTCATAGCTTTGGTATAAACATGGAATGTATGTACATTAAATTAAATGTTTTCTTACAATATATGTGAAAGCTTTGTTTTTCTCGAACTTCAAAAGTAGAAAACAGAAACTGTCATTGTATTTCGTGAGCAATTTCAAAGTAACTTGTGAAGTGAAATATTTGCTTGCCATCATGTCCCAGAAAAAAATGCTTAAATGTGGAAATCAGAACTTCTAACGATTCTTTCTCAATTATTAACAGTTCATTAGAATCACCAGTTTCTATTACTTTTCTGAAATATTCCTTTCTTATTAAAATTTTGAGCAATCTTACAAAAGTTTCGGTCTCAAATAGCTTCTTATCAGAATATGAATAATTCTTTTATTAATTTATTGATTATTTTTATGTATTTTTTCCGAATAGAATATTGGATTAGCTAACCATCCAACTTTGGACTTTTCAATTTTTATTATTTTCTTTTTTTATAAACTCTCCTCTATATCATACTTCTACGTTTTTGTTCCACATTCCTCTAACTTATTGCTTGGAAAGGATACCGGTGAAAATAGAGCTTCACAATAAAGCGGATAGAACTGATTTGTAGACCAAACAAAAATGCTAATTTTCAAAAATCCATGGGATATTAAAAATATTTTCGAAAATATTTCGAAATAATACTTTCACGCAGTGATCATAAATCTAAATTTGTTTATTCACCTTTAAACGGCGTGGAACGAAGTCCAGTTTTATATCAGTATACTGGGGTTCTACTCCGACTTCATAAGGGTCAATTAAAGTATTTGATATGTATTTTTAATATGTAGGTGTAGGTATAGGTTTTTAATATGTCTTTTTCCGATAAACATAGTCTCGAACATTTTTTTTCAAGAACATGTTTACTCACTAAGCGTGTCCATTTCACTGTCTAGAAAAATTTTAATTTCACTTAAAATAGAGGACAAGTTTCAATTCATAATTTACTCTATATATACTTAAAAAATTCGTAAACAATATTTTCTGTATATAGCAGGGTTCTATGTGATCAATACCATTGATCTTTTATTTGCATTAAATCGGTAAACAATATATGGTTGTTTGTAATATCCAATATTGAGATAGCATTAGTTTTGTTTTGAAATATACATATACATACATAACATATAATATTTATTCTGCATATTGAAATCGTAATTGGTAATGAATGTGGTTAAAAATTTGAGTCAAAAGACAAAATCATTAGAAGAAACGTTACTTTATAACCTACCAGTTAATGCCATGTCAAATATATTTTCTCTTGACATTCGTTAACTGTTATTTTGATGCCAAACTAAACAAGCTAATCAGTATGTTCTTTGTTCAAAAAATATTAATATTTGAATTTTCGTTATTGTCCTTTGACATAAATGAACTAGATTAATGACAGCTGTTTGCCGGGCTCTTAGTGAAAATTCGTAAGACAATTTTACGATTCTTAAATAAGTCTGTTCACATTCTCATATCGTATAAGTTATTCAGACGATTGACATAAACTAACCTTCAGTTAAAAATTAAGAATAATGGAAATGTTTTTGTAGAAAGTAAATTTTTTTGTTGAGTAAAATAATGTGTATTTTAACTGAAATTCAACATTAAACCCTGAACAAATACATTTTACTATAAAAACTTAAATGTATAAACACGAAGATATTTAGATTTTAAATTTCATCTACTATTAAAAGAAAACCAAAATGTGAGGAGAGAAAATATTGGGGAAAAATTATTGGACAGGAAAATATTCGAATAACGGAAAAGAATTATTTTTTTATTCTTTCCGAAAAAAATGTAGTTTTCTTTTCTTTTGTGTGTAGGATTTAATTAGTTAACCTCAGTCCATTAAAAATAGTTGAAGTCTAATAATACATTATAAAATATGTAAAGCTCTGCAACATTTAAACAGAAAGAAATATTCAAAATAACTTTACAGATAAAATATCAAATTGATATTAAAATGTACTAACCCAAACAAAGGCATTTAAAATCACCTACAATTGTAGATTGATGAATTTGAGGAAAATATAGTTTTTCTTCGACCCCAAGAGTCAACTCAATTTGTAATTTAGTAATGGGTATGTCTGAATTACCAAATATATATTAAAAATTCCTGTGAAGTTAAAACCACGTCGAACATTTTTTTCAACTATGATCTTAACATGTGCGCTCTTATCGGAGTTCAAGTGCTTAATTCAGCAGTAAAGAAAAAATAATACTGGATCTCAATCAATATATAAAAAAAAATTAAATGGAATGGATATTTTAGAAAAATATTTTCCGATAAAAAAACATATAAGGATGACAGCATATAAAAGAGTATGGGATCAAGAGTGAGATTAAAATATAATGAAATTATTTTTGATATATTTTATCACTTTGAAAAATCAAACAATAAATGAGTTATAAAAAAAATTGTGTACAGTTGCTTAAAAGACTCTCTTTTCCTGACATATCGATATCAAGTACCATGATTATAACAGTTTTATTTTAGTATTAATTTAGGGTATAAAAAGTAACAGGTTAATGTTTCAGTGACGAAATTGTAAAATATGTTTATGGAATTATCATAATGTTTTTTTCTCAGAACTCGTTCAATATAAAAATCTGATATTCAATATTGAATGACTGCGAACTGCATAGTGGTTATAATGAAGTTGACCACTGCGCTCGTGCTGGCAAAAATGGAAAGATCGAAAGGCACTTGCCAAAATTTTGAAGGAGATAATGTAATTTACTAACGCATATTGTTATTTTTGTTTTTGGAACAAGTTAAGATTAACAATAATATGAATTTTACTGATGTTTTAGATCAAACAATTTTTAGAAAAACGACGTGTTTAAAAAGAAATAACGCACTGCCGCAATTATTTTATTAATAATAACTGTTTTATTAAAAAAAATGTTTACATTGAACATCTCCTTTTTTTCAGTTACTAAATTCCTTTTAGGTGTTTCCACTTTACACTTATAATAAGATGCTACATACCTACCATATATATAAAAGATGATAATAAAAATTAAATAGGAGAAAAATAAGATTTTACTAAGTTTTAAAAAGATGACATCTCCTTCATTATATGTTTCACATTCAATACGATCACGCTTAAAAGTTGAATTTTAAATATTTAATTTATAATAATCACAAAATAATAAATGATACCAAATACGTTTAAGCAACTATGAGAAATGATATATATATATATATATATATATATATATATATACGTATATATATGTATATATATATATATATATATATATATATATATATATATATATATATATCTATATATATGAATGTATGTATATATTGAAACAACAATTATATGCTTTTATATTATCCCGTACATTCTTATTTTCTCTTATTGTGTTTTTATTATTAACATTCCCATTTGGGTGTTTGTTGAGTGTATTTAATTTACCACAAAATAACAGGACAAATATCCCAATATAACACAATGCGATTTTGTCGAAAACGCAAGTAACCTTTCTTCATGAAAAATTACAAAATAACAATTCCTATATGTATATAGTTAAGATACAAAATAAAGGACATTTGATCAGAATATCAGTCGCTGTCGCAATTTTTCGTTATTTTTAAATAATTCATTTACAAATCGACGAGCCTTGAAATTTGCGGCCGGTAGAAGTCGCTGATGTCACGCACCCAGCCAATAAGGACATAGGCATAAGTTAAACAATTTTGATTAGGCAATTTTTACAAATGTTTTTATTTGTATCAAAACCAAATATGTGAGTGTTATGTAAGAGCTAGAGGGATATTAAAAAATACAAAACATTTTTTAAATAAAACTGTTGAATTCTTCATATTAAATTTTTTTCCCTCTATCTCATATAATAAAATTAAAAACAAGAAAAAAAATCTTGTTTCACGTTTAATATTTAATTAAGAATTACTAACTTAGAATTCTTTTCCGGAAGAGGGCAAAATAGATTGGTTTTTGCTCAAGGTATTTTATTCTTTCATTGTGGGTACAAAATAATTTTAAAAAATTAATCCAATTTTTGTATCCAACTTCAATTAATGTGGCATTTATTTTCACCACCATCAAAACAAAAGTAAGTTCTAATTTGTTAAGACGAACGTGAACTGGATACATCCATCATAAGTTAATCATATTTTTCTACGCACTTGTTTATATTTAACTTTCGTATGTATATATATATATATATATATATATATATAAATATATATATATATATATATTTAACTTCAGCTATTAACACTTTTTACTTTATGAGTAAACTTTTAGAAGGAAACTGTACATGAATATTAAATTCGGAAGCAGATTTTTTCATTTCTTTATTTATTATTGATACCAATTGATACATATTGATAAGTTAAATGTGTTTAATTAAAGAAACAAGATTTGTGTACACAGTTTCTTTATTTACACTATATTTATTAAACAATATACATTAACAAGAATGTTTGGAATTGAAAACGTTTGTGTTGGAGGACTATCGTCCTTCATGGAAATTGAAATAATAAAATTTAAATAACCTTTCAATATCAAATATTAAGACCAGTCATATGTTTAAAATTTTCTATTAGAAAAAATATTCAACTATAATGGAAAGGTTTGTCATTTGTTGAAAAGTTTATGAAGAAACAATGTTTCACATACATTTAGATTAAAAAAATTTGATATTTACATATTCGCTTCGTGTTTATGATTCTCATAGATTTACAAGCATATAAGAAATAAATCTCAGCGTTACAGCAGCAAACGTGTTATATATATATATATATATATATATATATATATATATATATATAAATATGAGAAATCATTATTTCTTTTTTATTTTATGATTGAATAAGTATTGCGAAACAACTTAAAATACTCTTCGAATGAAATTAAAATAACTGATACTAATTTCCGGAAATTAATTCTTTTGACCAATTTTGAAATTCAACTTAAACCCATTAGTGTAAATAAACCATCAACTAAATTCCAAATGTAACTAAATTAAATACAAAGAGAAATCTCTCACAAAGTCTCCGCCGTGGTTTTGCAGTACCGCCCCTGTCTCCATAATCGCTCATTCTACTAAATAAATAACAAAATAAATTAATTAATGAATACATCGTCCTCGCTAAGCGCTATTTGGTCGAGTGTGACCGCCGCGTTTAATGCCACCGGCCATAAATTGCCACTCTGTCAGAGAACGCTCCTATTATGGGACCCGCGATCCCGGGACACCGGAGGATACATACAAATATCCTCTTTTACCCTCATATTTACCTAAACATAACATCATGATATGCAAGTAATACCTAACCAGGCATAAGGGTGCACAGGATGATTACAAATTTGGTTTATTTTCTTTTATTGGTTTCACCACTAAGTCACACCATGCCATTTTAAGGTATTAACTTCCATAATAATTGCATAACTTAACAACGTAGCGCTAGAAAAGTATCTTAGAAGTTAGATGGAATTAAAATAAATTTATGGTTAAACTCCACTATACTTCAATTGTGGGGTAAAGGTTGGAAATAATTTTGACATGTATAGATGCATATAACGGATCTGTACTTCGATAAGATCAATCGGACTCTATAGGCCAAACCAGTACATGGTTTATAATGACGTCGGTCCAATAGAAACAAAAAAAAACAATTCTCATCATTATACTTTTTTAAATGTATATATATATATATATATATATACATATATATATACACACACATATATATGTATGTGTGTATCGTATATACATATATATGTATATCGTTTTACACGGCTGTTCATTTAATATGGCCAAAAAAGGTATGATGAGGTAAAATGGTTTGCTATACTATAAGTCTCACAGTGAAACACACATACGATATTAGTAATAAACATTTAAATTGCTCTGAAAAATTCACTAGACGAAATTTATGATAATCACAGTAACAAGAGCAACAAAAAGCTAAACACATCTTGTAGATCAGAGCTCGTCACTTGTTTTTTGACGCGAAATTGATGCAATTTTTACATTTTGTAAAATAATACGTCGAATTTCTGTCGTAATTCTACGAGGATACTAAACCATAAGATCTGAAATTTCAAACGCTTGCGTCTCCGAAAATAGTGATATTATGACAATTAAATCGGATATTGTTTAATGCTGGTAGATTGCATAGCATAAATAAAATTTCCCCGATTTCGTATTCCACAATTTATTAAAGAAGAAACAAATTCGGTCATGAGAAACTAATACCGTCTGACTGATGATATTATGCGCAGTATGTTTTATTATAAAAACAAATTTTTAAAACATTAACGTCATCCATTACTAATTTGATAAGTTTTATTAAAATAAATACGGTAGCAGCACGGTTCTGCTCTCGAAGTTACGGCAAACTTACCACTATTACCTTTTAAAGTTTTTTTTCCATTTTATTTACCATACAAATATTTGTTCTTGTTGTAATTAGAGGACTGATAAAAGCGTGTGCCTTTTGACTAGGTCGGGTAATATTTGAAATGAATTCACTATTGCATATTTTTATTTATCAAAGTCATAAAGTCACAAATTTTTATTTTATTATTTATTTCTTGAAAATCCCATGCCCAATTTACAGGTTTACCATAAATTCTGGGTTCGTGGAAGGACATATGACAAATGGTTATGAAGCAACAAAGAATAAGACAGTACATACACAGAGCAATTCAGCACAATTCAAATACAAATGCACAGTAATTTAGATAAATATCATTCAGCAATCAGTCGTGAACTACCAAGCAAGTCCATGACCACCTTTCAGAAGCGGTTGTTGGTGCAGAAAAATATCTAAAAAAATATCTAGACTATTTAGCAATACTGCGTTGAACAATATTGCGAGTGTACGAAAGACAGGTGAACGCTGTAGAATATTCCCGCGCGCTCTAGACCAGTAAAATAAATAGTAACATCGTCTTCTCCTGTAGTAGCAAGGAGCATAAAGGACCACCAATCTCAGGATCAAGGTGCTATCGAAGTATTAATTTAATAATTAAAAAAAAATGCATGATGAAAACCAATTTCCGTCGGAGTTGAAAACAATTACATCCGACCATAATCGTTATGAAATTTGAGGGCAATGACTAAATATAATACCAGAACATTTTATAATACAAAACATTTTAAACTTTTTTAATATTTTCTCTAGCATAAGGATTTAAGTTGCTTCATACGGAGACCAGACGACTGTATTAGTTTCAAAGATATTACGGACTAAAAAAATTGAAAATCGTGGGAACTCCGTATGACTTCGTCGAACAGCATATATAGATGTGTCATAAAGTTTCAAATCAGGGAAAAAAATAATGAAAATACAAATTTTAAGGAAAATCTATTCTAAATATACAAATTTTTTTAGAGGCGTAATCAAAATGTGCATTATTATAGTTTAGCAACAAAGCTACGATATCTTTAGAAGATAACATTTTTTATTAACGTTATATTAAGATCTAAACAAACTAAACGTCATCGAAAAGAGACAATTTAAATTTAAGATGAACCAAATACGTATTAAAAAATTTATTTCAAATCTAACCTAGTTTTATTGTTTCCACATATTATTTGGAGAGTATATATTTAATTTCGACAAATTTATAGTTCATTTAATTTAAACTCTCATCACAAGGTTCGGTTGCCACATTTTCCACTATCTAATGCTGCTCCAACTAAATCGCTTCGGCTGACATTGATTTACAGGTACGATTAGAACGAACGGAATTTAGCAAAGTACATTCCGTTGTAACATAATTCATATGTGACACGTATATCGGCAAGTCAATGCCAAGAATATCGACCTCGGTTCCATTAACTAGAGCATTCTCTCTCAACGAGGCGTTTGTCATGTTGCGTCATGTCTTGCTGAAATGACTTACATTTATTTTCTTGACATAAAAATTTAGTAAATTATTTCGTGTCTAAAATTGTACGTATGTTATCTCATTTTGTAACCTTTTCTGTAAGACTATGTTATTAATTATTCAATGTTGAATTTTATTATTACATAAATTTATTCAAATTTATACACATTATGAATAAATAAATTACTTTCTAATCGATCGTATTTAGATGGTAAAATTTCCAATTTTATAGTGATAGTTGTGCTTATTTAAATTTGTTTTTAATATCAGATGTGCACGGTACAGTAGGTACGTAAGTACCGATGAAATTTTGACCGTTGAGCTAATGCTTTTCTTGTATGATGTTAGAGTTCACATTAGACACTTTAGCATTGTTTTTTATTGTTTTGATTATGACACTATTAAATTATGAATACTCATTATTCAAGTATTATACAAGTATTACTTAAAAGCTCTCAAGCACAACGTTTCATATACTTTTAGGCACTTATAAACATTTAAGGCAGAGTATTTCTAGTTAATCTATTTACAAATTCTAATTTTCCATAACGTTAATATATTGCTTACAATATCTTTCAGAAGGGTAAAATAAACCAATTATAAAAACTGTACAATTCCACATGACAATAGATATTATAAATTTTTAGATTTTTCTCTTTACTGATGGTATAAGACCTACTATTACGCCTGCTTTCAAGACTGCAGGTGGACTGGAAATACCCTATAGTTTTTTTTTATGACAAGTGAGTAAAGCTTACTTTGAATAAAATACGTTGAACAATAAACTTTTTCAACAATATAAAGCTATAAAACACAAAATAGGATATTATTTACAACTTGACATCTCAAGCTTTTTCTGAAACGAAAGGGTTTGACCGCTCCTTTAAAGCATTCTTTAAAAGGACGGTTAAAGCGCTATTCAAACCCAAAATTCTTTATGCAGCTTGACCGATAAACGGACAGATGGACGGACGGACAACCAAGCGATCCTAAAAGGGCTCAGTTTTTTCGATAGAAAATAACATACTAAAAATTATAAATTATGAAATATTTTATATAATAAGTAAAAAAATGAAGTAAAACCAAAAGATCCTAACAGAGTTCCTTTTTATTTTGAGGAACGGAACCCTCAAAACACAATTTGATCTTAAATTAACAAATAAAAATAAATATCAGTAACAATACACGCTGCAAACACCCTGCCAACTCAATATGCCCACATCTGCACACACGTAACGTAAACTGTACTACTAGTTGTCTACGTCTGCAGAACAGGGAATACAACATTGTACAGCTTCTCGACGGAGTAGAATAATTAAGTTTAATTCGTTCATTACACATGTAAATATGCCGATAAGGACGCGGACAAAGGAGGCTTTGCTTAGGCGCGAAGGTTTAAGCTTCACACAGATAAAAGACCGCGTATTATGCTTTAAGCTTGTAAGTACATATGCATACGTATTGCGGACAATGAAAGTTTACTGTGAAAGGCAAATATGGGAGAGTAGTTTGGTGGCATTTAATTCTGTTTTTTTGCGACAAGTGTACGAGGTTTTCATTTGATTCCTCCCCTTTTATATAGACGGATTTGAAAATATCTGTTAAAATAGACAATTACGTTGGATAATTTATGATTAGTAACCAAAATAATCGTTGTCGCCGTGGTGTGTTGTGTCAATCACAAGACATACGGCTTTTGACGATGCGGTGCACCGCGGAGACCCGGGTTCGATTCCCGGCCGTCCGGAACTGGACTAGTGTTATGGTTGCTTGTAAGAGATTGCTCTCGTAGTAATGAGTCCACCATATGAATCAATTAGACACAATGTAGTAGATAAATAAATAAATAATAAAATAATTTATGGTAAAAAAATAGGAAAAAAATTATTTTATGAGAGTAGTTTGAAAAAGAGATATACGACAGAAATTTTGTTTCATTTCTTGTCAAGCACATTGCCAACCACATTTTCTTTTTTTGCAAGTCACATTATTTATACATGTAGTTATTATTTTTCTTCCCTATTTATCAGTTAATTTACCGGAACAGGATTTAGTAAATGGTTTTTCACAAACCTCTCTCGTATATGGAACTTGAAACTATTTTTTCTTTAGGCATTGTATTTTATATGGCAACATATTTTTGATAAAAAATCTCATTCCATAGTAAATAATCATAGGTTTCACTCTTTGTACAGGGTATAAAATTAGTAGGTATATTATCATGAGCGTAGGATTAATGTTTATTTGACAATGAAAACATTTTATAAGCCAAAACTTAATCAGATGATCATTTTATTTATCGAACGTAATTAGAAATAATATTTGGAGTGTATTTCATTAGAAACAACATTTTGAGAATTTTTCAAACGCTTTTAGATGTAGTAGCTAATTTTTCCAGAGATAATTTTTGGAAAATTAATGTCATTGGAATATTAAGTGCACCAAAGATTTCTTGTAAGTGTTATGACCGGTATAGTATACCTTTGGTTAAAACTGCAATAATGTGTCTTTTTTATTAAATAATAAGAACATGGAAATTGCCTCTTTATTATGTTAGTAGGTAGGTCTGGGATTTGCGAGATTGTCTCTGAATTTATAATATTGTCCCGTATCCACAAATGTAATAAGTTTGTCCTAGAAAGGTAAAAAAGTTGCCGTCATTATTAAACATTGTATTTATAGTCATTTTTCGCGAATCTGTTCATTTGCTCCATCAATGGAAATACCAGAATCAAATGGTTATTAATTTAGTCAAGGCGTAACTAGAAATTGTAATAAACTGCGAAGGTTTTTGTTACAAAATTTAACAGTTTTTATTAATTAATACCGATGGAAATTAATTAATAAAAATAATTAAATCAAAATACAAATATAACATATTAAATATTGCCACAGACGAACTACAAAAGTTAAGCTGCTAATTGCAATTAGATAAGATTAGTTGTCGAAAGAGAAACTAAATCTTGGGAAATTTCTTTTGGCAAATATTAGCTTACAATAAATAGGATAGATGTGATAACCTAGTGATAGATTTTGTGTTAAGTTATCATTATTTATTGAGTTAATTAATTTTCTTAAAAATGCTATTACATATTTGGCTGCAGAAGACGATTTTCATTTATTTTTATTGACCGAAAAGTTTCGTTGAGCTCAAATATTTAGTTGGTTCAAACTAGTTATTTTTTTTTAAATAGTAGTAGTTGTAAGATGTTAAGTTTTATAGTATAGTGTAAATAGAATGAAATAGTGTAAATAAAATGAAATAGTAGTAATATATTGTTACTTCAATGAAGTTTTATTTTAAACTTTGCCTTAGTCTGCACCCTGCAGTAGACCCAAATTTTCATAAACGTTGTAATCCCGCCACTTTATTATTTTAATTAATTTCCTTGTTGATGTAAAAATAAGTACAACAAAAAATATGTTTTTTTATAATATAACTGTAATGTGATGATAATGAGTGATTTATGAATTGTAAAAGATACAACCGTTTCGTATGCTGCAAATTTCTTACCGAACGACGAAATTGGAGATAAATAAATATTTTTCCGATGTGTGTTGCGAAAGGATAATTTTAAATCATCGATTTAATTTATACATATTACATATAACTGTTTTAAGTTTGTTCTCCAACTCAGTTCAACTTTTTTAGGGTGGTTGGTTGTTATTTTCATTTTGCAACATTCTTTCTTTAAGTTACATTTTTTTTTTAATAAACATCAAAATAAATCTGAACTGATGTACGTTTAGATCTGTTTGTGGTACAATTAGAGAATAAATAGTTTTTAACAAACTCGGACAAACAGAAATTCTGATAATAGATTTTGATTTGGATTTTAGTAAGAAATTAAAAAATAGAGATCAGAACTATTTGGTACCTACATGACAAATTGGGAGATTTCCTCAAAATATCAATAACCAATTAAGTAAAAATAAGAATTTAAGTGTCCATCAATTATTACCAGAATGACCGCACAGCTATTCATAAGGCATTATTTACTAAACAAAATGGTGTAGGCTGAGGACCATAGGGTTATTTTCTTAGTAAATTTTATGAATTACTAAAAAAAATTGCATTTTGTTTCGATAACATTTTATGTAATTATCCAAATTATATTTATTATGATGCGTATTTTTATTGAAAAAATGCATATGACAATTAACATAATTTGTTTGAAAAACATGTAATCATCAGGTTTTATCACATTTTTTCAGATATTTGCTTGGAATACCCAAACAAGCATTAAAATATAACTAAATTGCAAATATAAACTATATCTTAATAAGCTCAAGAAAGTTTATTTGTCCCAACTCAAGAAAGTTTATTTGTCCCAACTCAAGAAAGTTTATTTGTCCCAACTGGCCACAGATACACAAGTTTTAGAATGTTTCAAAATAATTAAGGAGTTGCTCAGAAAATTGAGAACAATCACACACAACTTTATACCTTAAGACAGACAAAAGCAGAATTTGAGAAACATGAAATTTATATTAAAATGGAAGAAATTTTACAAATATTCAAGAAAGCGTATTGGTTAAAAAATTTAGGATTTGCGTTATTGTTGAGCATATCATATAAATTATGGATAAATGTTAGCCTTTACATTTAATTATAATAACTTTTATATAAAATAATTATTATTGACAATATTAAATGTAAATTTATGTCGTATAATTTAGTAATTAAACGATAATTTCGGTATATAAAACTTCAATTATTTTTTACTTATCTCATAAGAATAACTGAACACTGTGATTTGTACTTCAAATTTCAACGTTCATATCAATGAACTCCATATATGTCAGCATGGAAGTATTTATTTAAATTGACCTAAGGATGTCGTTAGGATAGCATCATATGTTTATGAAATGGTACGAATTTGTCTATTAGCATACAAAAACCAATTCGGTATAAATATAGCCGATATTGTTATAGGGTGGTAGGATTTATTTAACATATCTATGGAGAATAATTTACCAGTATCCATAATTACGTACTAAATTCAGTCTCGGATAATATAACATAAAACACGATATTAAAATAAATACAGAATACAAGTATCTCTCCAAGGCATAGAATGAAGAATACAAATATGCAACGTGTATGCAATTTCAAAAAAAAAAAAATTTATGTGTATATATATATATATATATATATATATATATATAAAAACTATATGTAAAGTATTCTTTGAGAATAATGAAATGGATTTAAAAGTCTTAGAGGGTAGATGAATATTTAACAAACTGAAATTGAAATTAAAGATATCTAGTAATAAAAAGTGTGTGCATTAATAAAAATTTCCCACACAAACCAATCATCCGTCAGAAAATTTCCAATTTGAAGACCTCTATTTATATTATTATCGATTCTGACTATTTCATAATAAATAACATAATTTTTAGTCAAAATACTGGTTGCCAAACCATGTATCACAGTCATTAAGGGTCTATTGAATAACTAATTTCTATCCATTGTTTGTAATCATTTCGAATCCTTGCAACATTGATAAGACATAATTAGTACCATAAAAAAGGAAACCAAAATATTTGAATAACTTTTACAGCCTGTATTTAATTAAATTTCATGGGATAATAATGTACCATTTTTGTAAACAGTAACACGAGGACAATTTCAATTATGTGTATGTTGATAAATAACTATTGCCCAATATAGAAACAATCTTTTCAATTTTTTAAATTGTATATTGAAAATTTCAGAATACCAACCACTATTAAAACACTCATCACAAAATAATGATTTTTACCTAAATTCAGAGCTTACGGAAATTAAATTGTAAGACAAGTTCGAGTCAGAAATATATATCTTACAGTACCTTGTTTTTGCTGCAACAACTGTCACTTATCACGCCTATTGTGTTATTTAATGCTATAATAGAATTCATCAGATATACGTTTCTTATATTTTACAGTCATGGTTTAATTTTAGACTAAATTAAACGAGTTTAGTACGAATAGAATTAGGGTTATGCATATATTATGAAATTTATAATCTTTGCTAGATTTTATTTGAATTACGAGTATTCATTCAAAAAGCCCAGTTAATTTTGATAATTCTCAAAAAATATAGCTTTAGTTGCTGCTAGCATTTATCTATGTGTAGTCAATAAATTTGGAATCTACGTACTACCAATCGATTCTGATCGTTAAAGCTTCTCGAATTTTAACTGGCTTTGTCTCGAAATGGTTAAGTTGATTTTTTTTTAATTTTCTTTAAATTAGAGGTTTAAAATTACTGCTTTATCCTAAATTGAATAATACCGTTGCGCCCAAGTGTTTGCTGATAGAACGTTCCATAACTAGTGATCACGTGTTACGAGTTAATAATTTTTTTTTCATTCTTTCAAAATAAAAAAAAGAATTATTTTCTGTTTGTATTAGTGATTGGGAATAATTTAAATGTTTATATTAATTACATGTGTCTTTATTTTAAAACTTCTTCCATTACTTTTTTCTGCAACAATTTGAAGGAAACACAGACTTACTACGAAATGTAGACAATAAAAAGGAGTCACAGACTTACTACAAAAGTTGTAGGAAAGTATCTGCGTTAAAGAAATTATAGAACATTTGATAATCAAGAAATATTATTTATTCGTTTTTGTCATACTGTCAACACAATTTACTAGGTATTTGTCTTTAACTTTTTGCAAATATAGAAGACTTAGCATTTCGTTTCGTCTATCAATTTGATTATGATCATTAGCTCTTACAAATTAGTAACGTACAAATACGAACTAATGAATGACAGGTAACCCTCAAAAGAATACAAGTTACCGACCTATGATAGATAAACGTACCGACACTAAACGAACATACGCGACAAGGATAAATACCTTGTTTTCTATTCTTTATTGGCATCAAAATGGTGCTTTATATTTTTGGATGAAATATTGAACTACTGAAAAATGTTTTTTTAATTAATTGAAGACTATTTAATTTCGGGTTAAAATCAATTGTTTGTATAAGCTAAAAGTAAATTTTATCTAATTCTATATAGGCTAAATTTTATAGTAAGAAATATAAAATAATTCCAAATTTGAATATTAATATAACATATAATAGAAACGTTTTGATTAAGATTTTATTTAAATTCAATCAATCTTTCAGGAAAAACTTGCCTCTTTCGACTTTTTTAAAATTTCAGGAGTAAACAAATTATTTAGCAAAAAAAGGATCGTTTAGTACAAAATGTTACGTGAAGGATGATTGTGAACGTCGCTGACTAATTGGAAATAACTTTGAAAAGTTAGTTAGACTTTACTTTTCATGAAGCGCATTGACATATAGTAGCTTTTCCTATGGTATGGTTCCTGGCGATCGATAACATTTTAATTGGTTAATATACGGATGGTATGCAGTCCAGTCAAATTATCAAAAATGTGGGTTCGAAATCTGCAGCTTCTTTAATTTTTTTTGACAATATTTATTTTATTATCAGTTTACCAAATTGGAGCGGTCTGAATGTTTATGCTAAATCCACCATTTTTGCGAAAAGTTTAAAGCCAGTGAAACGTTGACATTAAGTCAAAAATTATTTTTTGTCTGAGATTAAAATTTTTTTGTTACACAAAAACATTAATTTTAGACAATAAATAATTAATAATTTCGTCGCCGTGATGTATTGGATTGATCACAAGGCATACGATTTTTGGCGGCCCGGCGCACCTTGTGGACTTATGTTGCATTCCCGGCCGCTCATCGAGCAGGACTGAACTGGTGGTCTGGTTGGCTATAAGAAGTTGCTCTTGTAGCATTAAGTCTGCCATATATATATATATATATATATATATATATATATATATATATATCAATTAGATACATTAAAGTAATAAATAAATAAATAAATTTTCTATAATTTCCTTAATCCTTATTCATAAAAAATTCAATTCCGTTAGCTTTTACAGGGGTATATTTTTTTCAAATTATTTTGCAAAGTAGCAGTTTTCGAAATAATTAAAAAAAAATTAATTAATAAACATCAAAATAACCAACAGCCATAATAGATAGCATTACATCTTCCTTAATTATTGTTCCAAAGACCATTTGGTGTAATGAAAACAATAAACAGCGTCAATATCACAACAAACAGTTTTTGTCAAATATCTCATTTAGTATCTATGGGACGTGAAAATATGTAATTTGTGCTTTCAGTTAGTAGTAAATCGCCTACATTTTTTTTTCAACACTTCTGTTTCGGTGTCAATAGTGAATGAGACAACCATAAGAGATAAACAAAAATAAGAGAGAATGAGATGTTTTCAAAATAGTTTTTCCAAATGCGTGATTAGTTTTACATCACTACCACTTTTGACATTATCTTATATTTTCCATAAAAGTTATTTAATTTTTTGTAAGAATGAATTTTTAAAATATACTTCATCATATGAAATGGTAAAGAGAAAAGGTACAAGTAAATATTACATTCTTGATGCATCCGCTTTTAATTCGAATTTATTAATAATTAGTTTCAATTTTTTCTAAATAATAATTAAATTGATTGAAATTCAACATAACATCTATGAGTGTATATTAAAAACAGAGTAAGTGAAAAGTTAAGTATAAGTGTAAAACATGCACAGTACAAATCCAAATAAATCGTAGAGAAATTGAAATCCAACATCAGGTTTTATATTTTTTGAAATCTCCAGGTTTAAAATCGAAAAATGATAAAAGTGAAAACGAATAAACTATTTTAGTTACATTTAGTAAAATATGTGTTTAATAAACATGTCAAGAATTTTAATCTACAGTTATTTTTAAACCAATTCAGGTTATCATTCACCATTATTGATAAAAAGGGTACAGCACTATTTTTGGACTGTGTCTAAACTATAAATTAAAAACTTAAATGCGGTTAAGAATTAAAAGTGTAGCACTAAAAATCCTGATATTTGACAAAACGTTATTATTAAACTAATTACTTAAAATGTCTTTAAAACTACCTCTTCAATGTGCATTTTTAAGGTAATAAATATTTTATATGCATTTCTCTTTAATTCTGTTAGCACTTAAATTCTTTGTCATAACTTGGTTATATATTTGAACATTACAACATTTCGTTAGAGAAACTCTTGAAAACTAAATAAAGTTAACGAATACTCAAAGCAGCCAATAGTAAGATATATTTTGTTTTGCATAAGATACGCGTAACGGTACGTAAAAAATTAAATAAACTCGTAGTTTTGAAGAATTATTTATTTCGTAACTAAATTAGTAAACGGAACCCACAACAGTCCATATTGCGTACTGGGGAACCTACGAAAATGTCTGCATTGGGTAAATTCGTGTTGACCGATTTGACCTAACTGGAAGTCTCCTCGGGGACACTGAGACAACTTGTAATGCGATTTTATAGTCAATATTAGATTATTCACTCCAGTCAAAATGATTCAATTTCCTTATTCATTTGTTTCATCAAAAATTATATTTCCTGGCTAAAAAGCCTAGCAAATAAAATTTGTGTTTTTATGTATACCGCATCCACTTTTTCATTTCGTCCTTTTTTCAATTCTTTCTTTTAAATGAGATTATTATTATTTACCATTCACAAAGATATTATTAGTTTAATCTTTTTTTAAGGAATGAATCTAGCTACCATGAATATTGCAACGACTGAGGTATTCCTACGGAACGATTGAAAGGGTTCCATATTGTTCTTTATGTATATATTGTTTTGTATACAAATCACATAAGATGTTCTTAGATTTGATGTTATAATGTATAACGATTATGCTCTATAAGTTATTACGTTGAATTTCTCGTGCGATTTCATTCTCTTGTTTTACAGACGCAAGCTTAAATTTGTTATATATTCTACCACTCCTTTCCTTCGGTAATCATTCCGGTTGAAGAAGAAATTAAAATGAAAGTTCTGGTCTGTCTGGGTACATTGACTTGGATTCACTCTTAATGATTATTTATTTGATAATACCTTTTTAGTTATGAATTCGAGACCTCCTTATAAAAGTGTTATTATAAGGTATAAATAAGCCGAAGCGCGCTCGGTTAATGGCTGTTAGCATTGATTTATTCAAAACAATTGCGACATCAGTACGGACTCTCCTACATTATGATTTAATGTTTATCAAAAGATATTAAGCTCCCACGCGCTGATGTCAATGGCTTTGTGAAGGACAAATATGAATTTTAATACCAAATCAAAAAAGGAAATTCTAAGCATCTCGTTTAATATCAAGGATGTTATCCATTGACAGTTGCTTCCAGATACGGTGAATGCTACAGTATACTATCATTAATTAGATTGACTAGCTAAAAACCAAGTAATCAACAGCATCAAATTTATCTTCTGTCTAGGTTCTGTTTATACATTTCCCTTATTCATTTGAAAATACGTCATTATTTCGTTCCGAACTTTACAGAATAAGCAAATCTTGTGTACGGTAGAAGTCCAAAAAACCTCGCAATTTTTTTTTAAATTTAAGTCGTCAGTTTTTTATGATGAATGCATATTGCCACTTACGGGATAAAGACTCGTTAACCAGCCCGATATGACAATCAATATGAAACTTAAACAACTGAGAGAATTTTATTTCATCAATAACAACTTATACAAGTTTTATTTACAAGTTTTAAAAGTAAATAGATATAAAATATGGTTGTTATGGTAAACCGGTTGTAGAAATTCTTACTAAATTCTAGAAAGTAAAATTTTGTGTAAACAATTTTATGAACATCAAGGAAACAAACACAAAGTGAAAGCACTCTAATCGTGGATTGATGAGACTGAATCTTTCGATGTTGATTAATTTCAAATTATAATTAAGTGTAAGGTTTTCTTCAAATATTTGTTATACATAAACTCTTGTTAACATCACTATTATTTCTTCACATTATCTCTTATTGAGTAACTTCGAACATACTATATTACTTAATAAAAATATCGTGTGTCGTTAAGGGTATATTTATCTGTTTATATTATAGAATGAATCAATTTTTTTCTTGCAAGAAGATGCTAATAAATTTTTTGCAATTTTTGTTTTCAATTTTAGATTTTAATCAATTGAAATGTAACTATATGTACCAAATTGAGCCTTTGAGTGTTTTTCTTCAGATAAATATTATTTTCATGTGGTGTTAGCAAATTATAAAAATCATAGCACCCTTCCAAGGAAATGAAAAAGAAATGGAAAAATATAAAATAAGGGAAATAATGAAAACAAAGTTTTGAAAGGGACTGTCAAAATACCCTTAACATATAACAGCTTTTGTGAGAAAGAAGCAAAAAAACCGGCTTGCGTTTTGATATAAATTCAAGTCATGTCCTACGTAACGTACATTTTGGGGACATCAGAAATGTTTACATTGAAATTAAAGAATTAATTTTTGTCATTTATTTTCAGCGATTAACTTATTTTACGAGTGCTATATCCAAATATATATATATATATATATATATATATATATATATATATATGTGTATTTTAGATATAACACTAAATTGTTATAGCGATTATAGCGTTATAGCGATTATAAATTCAGTCTCAGAAAAATAATGCCCAAATTTCCCATTTTATTTTCGCATAATTTTTTAAAGTCAAATTAATTCCTTGTCATATTTTGATTCGTCTAACTTTATGTTTTGCGCAGGTTTATCACTATTGGAGACTACATTGTTACAGCATTGCAGTGTTAGCTATTGATATTGCATACAACCTAATTGCCTTGACAAGAAATTGATGCAATCTGATTTATTTTTATTAGGAATACAATTTCAATTAATTTATGACGAAATTTAAGAATTGTAACTGCGTTTATGCTTCACTAGCTGTGCCCCATGGTTTCACTCGCTTGAAATTCGGAACAGGAATTTTTTTTAATTTTGATGGTGCTTATAAACTATTTCCATACCAAGTTTCATCAAAACTGTCCAGTATAGTTTGATTCAGAGCGTAATCCAAGCACAAAATTATACATAAACAGAAATTAAAAAATAAAGGTTTTCCGGCTTCTGTTATTAATCTATGCGCTAAATCAATGACTATTTTTAAAATATTTTCCTTGTGCAGAATTTACTCTGTTATAATTTAATTATATGTATGGATAATTACTTACGTTTCTGTAAAAACAATTGTATAACTCGTATAAAATACAAACAGAGGAATGTGCGAAATTTCCGTTGATTTAATTTACCGTTGATTTATATTAAAAACCAAAATTATTTATTAGCATTGATTTTGTATTCAATATGGAACATAATACAAGACAATAAAATATGTCATTAGTGGTGTAATTAATGAATAATGGTATTTGCAACAAGTCATAAATTTTATACTGCAACATAAAATAATTGTGATGATGATACTAAAATGGAAAATATCGATGAATATAACAAACTATGATGACAACAATAACAAACCATGTTTAAATACCTTAACTTGTTCTAATAAAACTCAAAAACCGTACATTTTATTTACCTGATAGTGACAGTAAATGGGTCAAATAATTTTATTCATGCCTTTTTTTAACCTTTATATTTATCAAACATAATTATCTTATCCCAAATGACCATCTCCTGAATCGAATATTCATAAATAAAACTACTCGCAATTTCAATTAATGTTTACACATATTTTTAAAATTTATGCTGTTTTTTTTAATTTACCGATATCAAATAGAAATAATACCTTACTATGAATCATGTTATTATTTTAATATGTAGTACTGGTTGTTAACAAGTTCAAATAGAAGAAATGTTGAAGAGTGAAACACGTCTTCACACCAAAAAAATTACAAATTTAATATGTCTAGAATTTTTTCAATGTCTAATCTAAGAGATTGGGGATTATCATAAAAATGACTCAATTTGAAAAAAAGTGAATGTGGAGGTTAAAAGTGTTCACTGTCCACATTTGTGGCGTAAAAGTGTTTCGACATATTTATAACAGCCAGAGATGACGCGACGTAGATATAGTCTATTTCAAAATTTTTATTCTGCTATAAATATGCTAGATTCGATACAAAAGACTTACTAATGAAATATTGCAGCAATAATCTAAATATTCTTGATATTTATTAGATTCTCGTAAAAGTTTTTCATTGAATAGCATGTATATCACCAATGCTATATGTAGCTATATCGTTAAAATATACGAGCGATATTCCACACCACAGACGAAGTGAGACAGTAAAGTCTGAATACAATTTATATGAAAAAAATAAATTTATTGGACAGAACAAAATGAAGATTGAAAATTTGTAAGTAGAACAGATAAGTGAATATGGATAGAAAAGTGACGTAGCGAACTAGAAATTACACGAAAATCGTTAAAATCAATCAGGTGGAAAAATATCGTAGCACGAAAGTTTATGATGTCGTATGATATAAATAGAGGAGACTTGATAAATATATAAATCCTTACACAATATGTCTCATACATCATCAGAATGATTCGTAATAAAATTATATTGTCAAACTTAAATTTATTATAGATGACAGCAAATGAAACGAAATAATAATTGGGTATCACTTATCGCCATTCAGTTTCTATTTATACATAGTACAAATTCATTTAATTTGTTACTGGCACGTTTACACTTAATATGGCATTCAAGAGAAACTTCATATTTGATCTACCAGTGACCTTTCGTCACAAAATATCTTACGATTTTCTTATTAAATATTTATAAATAACTCCAGGTATAGTACCTACATAAATACCAGCGAAACTAAGCAAACTAAATTCAATAATATTGTAACGTCAATCTTTTTCCGAATAACCTTTACGGCCGAGGGACAGCCCTTTGAGGGCATTATATGTCGATCTATACATAATTTAATCAAGCATCGGTGAGAAGTCCCATTTCAAATAACTATCAACTTGTACGGCTTTCTAAACGTTATATATATGAAAAGGTGGCCGTAGTAGCACGAACATGTGGTACAGTCACCGAAAGCGCAAGATTCAAAATTAGTATAATTGACATTAAGTTTTACTATATTTTCTTTATGGCAATTTACATATTTTACCTAAATACTCTAAATAATAAACAAATAGTAAATAATCAAAAGTCACAAGAACCTGTGTAATTAATATATTATGTAGACATAAGGTACCTGAAATAATTTACAGCAAGAATTATTATTAGATTTTATTTTAATTTTATTTCAAAGGGTATAAAAATCATAACCATATCGGCTATGATTTTTATACCTTTTCAAATCATTTCATTTTTATACTCAACAAACAAATAAATAAATTACTGAATTTATGTGTATTTCATAACATTAGTAACTATTGTATCGGACTTATTTGTATAAAATAAATGAAAGGTTAGAGGAAAACATAATTCCCAATAAATAAGCTAATATATTAGGAAAACGATTAGATTACTGATGCCTTTCCAAATTGCCGTCCACACAATTTCTATGGGAAATGAACTGTGGGTTAGATAGATAAAACTAATAATAGTTTACACAATATTTCAAATTTGGGAGACTCAGTCTGTTTGTTATTTTGATTCAATTTGTATACAAATATTTTAATCAATTTTTTACAGAGCTAAGTAATTTTATAGCAAATAACTTTAGGAGCAATGTGCATTTTTATCCCACATAAAATTACGCGAAAAAACATTTGGGTATACTGAGTCGAACACAACCCGAACCGGAAATAGATTCCCAGCTTTTTTTCTTATACTCCGTTTTAAATCATATATTAAAATCTACTATTCACTAGACCATAAATTTCCCTACCATTTAAAATTATCCTGAAATTTTAGACCTTGAATCTAATTGAAAATGTAGTATCTCTAATGAAAACTGATCAAAAATAACAAAAAAAATCATCATGTTTTCGGTGCATCTATGATCAGAAGGAATTAGCATTAAAGTATTTGCTTATCAGGGTCTATTATTTGCAGTTCTATGACGAAAATATTCTACTGCTAGATAAAGATATTATGCTGAATTATAACTTAGACATTAACATTAATTTCATAATGAACCACTTCACCATCGTTCATATTATGAACGTAAAAGGTTACGTAAGACAATGGATTTCATCTATACTTGAGTTTTTATGTGTCAATTCAGGTAACAGATGCTGGGAGAATATATTATAAAACATGTGGAGACTATTCCATTTTGACACTAAGAAGTAAACGTACATAACAGTAATCCATACGAGATTTATTTAATACTTCAATTATTGTTAAATAAGATCTCACTTAAGCATGTAATTAGATGCGATCTAGTTAATTATAAAAATATACATTGCTAACAAAAGTTATTTAGCTAAGTTATGTTATGACTGTACTGCACAGAAGGCTAAGTGAACTGGCTGTCAGCGCGGCTGCAGGTGATTCGATTAAAACATTGCCTGGAAACATTTAAGGTATTGCATCAAGTTGTCAATGGACTTAGATGACAGAGTTGGTACTTCAGTATATGTCGAGAACGCTGCTCGTGTTGACATTATCGATTTTAATGTTTTGGCTTTTGTATGAACAGAGATTTTAAACGAATATGTGTTTATTTGAATTTAGTTAATTATGCAATGTTATATAGAAAAAAATAATTATATTCATTTAATTTTTGCAGACGATATAGAAGTTTACATAACATAACTTCTATTGTAATTGGAACTATCGCCATTTAAGTACATACCAATTATTAGGTATGTATCAAGATGGCAATAGAATTCTGACAGTTTACCTGTTTGATTAGTCAAGATATGTTTATGTACCAGAATGCAAGGCCTTTTCACGTCACGTCTGTATTAGATTAGGAAATGAGGTAGATTCGGGAACCACGAATATATGATCTGTGTCATATTTTTTTGCAATTTTAATGAATTATATTCAGTATAAAAAATGTTTTCAATTACGTTTATTTAAAATGTGCAAATAGATAATGTGTGTGTAACAAATATGTAAATATATAACAAATATTACATGCTGAATTTTGTCTTCATTATTTTATAAATTATTATGAATTTGACATATATCTTCTCTATACTGAATGTAAAATTATTTCAAATAACATAAATATGTATAAACATATTTTGAGATAAAATACAATTAACCAAACAATTTAATGGATTTTGAAAACACTGTTAAAAAAAACTTCCAAGACTCAAAAGCTGAATATACTAGCTGTGATCGCGACTTCATTCGCGTGAAATTAGGGGTAAGAAAAATTGTTCAGAATTTTTTTTTCGATAAATACTAATAGATGGCGTTGGGTGTCAAATCGGTACTTCAAGTCAATTAAGTTAGAATATTAATTTTATTCTTTCACATTCTGCATTGCTTGTTAAAACGTAAAACAACAGTTTGAATATTCTTGCCTAACCAATAACAACGTCGAAGCTCTGTGCTTAGATATCAGGATTTATATGTTGTGAACACCGCTATTTGCTATTAAAATATTAAATCATCAAGTGTCAAAATTAAGATAAATTAAGATAAATGGTTGCTCTCTTTCAGTTTATACTCCCTGAAACTACTCGCACGATTGATGTAATACTTTTATCGATATATTGCACACAGTATTTAGAGTAATTCAAATTAATAATGGGAATGAGTTTGCATGCTTCCTTTCTTCTTTCTCTTTCTGATTCAATTCAAAAATAATTTTCGCCGATCTGTTAAGTTATGAATATTTTCCATGTAACGTCCTGCCTCAAAAGAAGTTCAACCAATGACAATGAAAGGTAACAGATCGAATAAGAAGTCTGTACGTTTATTCTTATAAATGGTATTTATATATTAGTGTATTATATATAATACTATATTTCAATCAGGCTTAAACAGTTATAGTTTGCAACAAAGCGGGCTAATCTCATTCAAGTTGCGAGAATTGTGTCTTTGTTTTGTAAACAAATTTATACTTTAATATTACAAATATATATATATATATATATATATATATATACATATATATACATACATATATATATATATATATATATATATATATATATATATATATATATATATTCATAGAAAGAACATAACGTAGGTTTTGAATTTGCTTATTTACACTATGTTTTGAAATAATGCTAGAGAGAATCGTAATAACTAAAAATAAGCTTATAATTTAAAACACAAATCAAGGAATTTTCAATACAGATCTGGAAATGTAAGTGAAGAAGATATACATCGAAGATATATGTCGAGGACAACAATTCCTAAGTGTAGGTCGAACTCCTCACCTCTTTTTTGGCATTAATGGATATATTTTTCACAAAATAAATAAAACCTCTGCGCTAACAGTTACGGGTTATATTAATTGCTATAATATCAGCATTATTAGAGAAGTAAGCATTTGAAGGGATTGTAAATTTATTAGCCCTTTATGCTTAAAGTTAGAATTAAAATACAGTCCCGCATATACCAAATTATATAAAGAAATAATGAAAGAGTGTTGCAATAAAACTAGCATAGTATTTGTATCTGGGTAACACATTCCTGGTCTTCTTATTTCCAATTTACATTGCAAACCTTTCATCAAAGAATGAAATAATTTTATACTGCAAGTTGGGAAAAATATATTATTCATTCACAATCACTGAAATCTCTCAATACGTTAAACTACATTAAAGTTAATTGCACTGCAGTGATATTGAAGTACATCGGTTTATCTTGCGTTAGTGTAGAGTAAGACTTCAAAAACAAATCTCCAAACGTTAATTTCCACTTGTTTACTTATAAAATGTATTGATTGTATGTATTACAATCAACAAATGGACGAAACACGTAATAAGACGTACTTACTACATTAGTTTTCCAACAATTAAATATTTTTAGAAAAATGTCAAAAGTCCAATGATACTTTCAGAAATACGGTGCGGGTAACCATTTTTGAGGTTTTTACAGAAAGGTTTTTCGAAAAATTTACAGAAAAAATACAAGATTTTTGTTATTGAGTCTATGCTTTGCGGAGCTTTCAGTTTGTGTTCCATACTAAGGTTTTACAAATTTGTTTGTCTTCCCTGCTACCATTTTTAATCGAACAAAATCAAAATTTAAATGTATTTATTCCATGGCGATTGGATCACTTCTGCTTATAGCTATGTTCCTAAATTTCAAGCCTCATTGTCAAATAGTTCAAGAAAAAAGACTCCGGACGGACACCTAAATGATTCCATAAGTGTTTAATTTTTGCTAACTTTGGTACAGAACACCAAATACTAACGAATAAATCTGCTATATATGAAACACTATTAATCCTTTGCAATTAACTTTGCGCCACTTGCGTTGACTCATTTGTAGGAATTTAATAAAAAACTACTGAAAATCTTCACTTCTTTAAAAACCCAGTTTATATCGGTGCAACGTAAACACAAATCATTAATACACGTTTATGTGATGCTCCTTTTTGTGCTTACCAAATTTATATTTTCCCATTAGATTTTTATTACTTTATTTCTTCACTAGTACTCTAAAAGGCAACTTCAAACATGTCATATAATCGTCAGATTGTCATAAACGTTGAATACTTAATATTTTTTCGGCACAAGCAAAAGTCCCATTATTTTGGCAATCACTTCTTTGATACGCAGGAATAGTTATTTATGCGTTTTTCAACCAAAATTGAAAGAATAATAAGGGCGGATTACAACGTCTATGGTGCATGTCAGTTGAATAGAATATTATGTGTGGTAGGATCTACTTCCCTTGTGGTAATAGATAGAAATAAAAATGAAATATTAAGGGAAGGAAAAGAAAATAATGACGTGTTCCACGCAAAATAATTTATTTTAATGGAACACGTCATTCTTCAAGTTGTTAACTTGATGATAAGTGGCCAATTTAACGGAGCAACCTTTTATATGCCATATTCATGGAGTGATAGTTTTTACATAGTTTTTAAATTTCTGTAAAAATACGAAATAATGAAAGCAAAGGTAAAAAGAAATATGAGAAAATCGTGAAATATTACTTTTATAATATTGACAGAAAAGAAATGTTTATTTTATCCACAGAGCAAAAAATTAAATTGCTAAATTATTATATGAAACTAAGTATTTTTCGCTCTGAATATTGATATTTTATTTATGTCAGTATTACAAAAATTATAACGGACCTTTCGTCACATAGTCGGGCAGCCCCTGTCTAGTAGGATAGACGACTTGGCGAAGATCATGGGAAACCGTTGCATATAAATAGCACGGGATCGAGCTTTGAAAAAATTTATGGTGGGGGGTTCCTGTTCGACTGTCTTTTTTACCGTTTGATGATAGTAAGTATATAAAATTTTAATAATCGAATAGAGCCCATGTTTTTCACTCACGCGACAAGTTACAATCACTGATTGTAACTTGTCACACTCATGTTGAATGGTGATCAACAATGATTTTATTAGTAATAACTATGCAAATGACTTTGTTCGCGTGGACTTTTGAACTTATTTTCATATCTTCTTTAAGTTACTGTAGATTTCACTCTTTGGAATTTCTTTGAAAAAACTTTTGATAATCAAGGGTTCTGCTATTGTATCATAGAAATGAAAGTGGTTTTGATACTAAGATCGTGAAAACTTGCTTTACGGAATACAATACCAACATCATCGTTATTTCGGAATCGTTTGATGGGAAATTTATCACGACGAAACTAAAACCAAGTTGACTGTAGGTTTACTGTCTGCAACCAAATTCAGTAAAAAATATGAAAATGAAAAAAAGCAAAAATTCGAAATTCACATTATATTCGAATTCACATATACTTATCTTCATTGATTTTTGTGCTTAATAATTTCAAATAAATTGTAAAAATCAATAATAATACATTATATATTTATTATATTAGTGCTATTGTATTTGCATAGCTCTAATACAATAATAAACAAATATTCATAGAAATAAGTGAATACAATATCCTGAAATTTTTATAAATATATATGTTTCCTGTGTGAAAAAATTGGAAGACAGAATTATTCGAACGAGGAATATGGCATGTGGTTGTATGGAAACTATTCGTTATATACCATTATCCTAATAATAATTTGTTTTCATGAAAATAAATTTTAGACATCATCTTACATAATAATGAACACTTTAGGCACCACCTTACATATTAATGAACACCAGACAAATGTAAAACTCTTCCTTCGGTTTTGTTCTCGATCCAAATTTTACTTCCGATAAGTCAGCAAGTCAAAACAATTTAAAATTTTAATAATTTTCTTTCAAAATAAAGTCTAATGTGATATGTTAAAGTTTCGTACATAAATCGACGAGCTGCTACAGTTATTTGTCAATTGTTTTTTTTTATGTTTAAATGATCGTGAGGATCAATATGGTCACCTCGGGTATCAAATTCAAAAAATGATTTTGACGGAATTTTAATCAGTGCCAAAATTTCAAAGAACTATTTATGCATATTGAATTTGTTTAATATTTTTTTAACACATAACTTTTAACGAGTAGTTTATAGATATTTTCATTAAGTCACAATATTCGTATTTAAAAAAGGTTTTCAAACATAAATTGCTAAGAATATCCACCATTTCTAATCAGTCCTATTGGTGTTTGGCGAAAATACCACGATTTAAATATACATGAAATATTTTCTATTTTAACTGAGTGTTTTTAAATAACAGTACCTATATTATCTACCAAAGCGCAAGAATAAAAACTCAGCATGCTATATCGAAAGTACTTATTTAAGAGACTTTGAAAATATTTGATGCGGTTTTTAGTATAAAAAAAGCAAAATAATTAATTTTCATTACATTTTTTACTTCTGTTTATATAATATTTTAAATTTTAAGTTTCCAGTCTAACCTAAAAGCCAGTTCAAATATTTGGAGTGTGTATTTTATGTACCGTACAACAAGTGCATCAAATATTTGGAGTATATGTTTTGTTAAAAAAACTCTCACTCCGTACCATCATAATCATTTTTTTCCTACGTTCAGAGCTGAATAAAATTACAATTTCCAATGTTATCTCAGTTTTTAACAACTTACTCACTTGATCGAAATTACAATGGAGTGTAATTTGTTTGTAATATGTGCGAATTATTATTTACATAACTTGATTGGTTTGTATAGCAGTATCATTACAACTGCTAATGATTTTATATTATCATGCTGCTCTTATTGTAAGCTACAGGCGTGTACCAGTAATGAAACTGTAAAGTGCAGGTACGTATGTATCCACAATGTACATTCAATAAAGTTTTAAAAAATAACGCTAATACCCCGATGTTCTCAGATCCCGCATTTTATTTTTGAATATCGTTGCAGAAACCTGAACTTCAACAATATATTTCTGATGTGAAAATTTCTGTCTCGGAGTAATAACTTCGCTTGTGATTTTAGAGAAAAGAAATTATACGAAATTATGTGATTACTTAAAATATTGCTACAAATTGTAATTGTACAAGTTGGGATTATCGTCATCAATTAGTGTTTCCATGGGTACACACAAGGAAAAAAAGTTAGAGTGCCTCTTATAAATAACTATATCATTAGTTATTTTCATAAATATGAAATGTTTTTGATAATTAATAGCGAATATTGAATATATTTGGCGTTAATTTTGTAGAAATTCATTATTCACAATTAAATGAAACTATGTGGTGTAGTATTATGTTTACTTTCTTTAATTTCTTTACCACGACCTAGGTTTCGTTGTATTACAACATCTTCAGGTGGGATATTAGCAAAGATCTTAGCAATCTTTGCTAATCAAGAAGTTCACACGAGTTCAAAAGTTCGAAGCTTGAATCTGGAAGCCTATATTTCGTAGATTAATAATATATTGATTTTATTACAATCTAAATTTCGCGAGATTTTTCTTTTATGAAATTTATTTTTACATGATTAAGTGAGAATATCTAATGCTGTGTATTGTCTTCGAATAATAAGGACAATATCACAACGTTAGTATTTAGAAGCGAGTTACAGAGAAATTACTTGGTTTTATGCTATATTTCAGGTAAACAGCGATTTGTTAGAATAGAAATAGATTTCTTAAAAGATTTTCCTAATATATAAGTTTTTCCGTTATGTGTCTTTTTTCCCAATCGTTTAATTTTAATTAAAAAAATGGGCGGATTGTTCCTCCTTCCTTTTATATTTTTTAATAAAATATATTGTTTCAGTTCTCCACATACAAATAACTTAATTAGAATTATGCAAGCTATGTATTCAAAGTTAAGTCATTTTAAGTCGTTGAAAACATTTAGTTGTGGCAAACTGAAAACAGAACTACTTATGTTTTAATGGTTTGTACTTGCTAAAACAATTATTACTAATTTTCGCACCAACATTCACGATCCAATCTTTCCTTTAGATAGCTTGAATATACTGTTTTTGACAAAGAACGTGTTTATTATTAGTGCAGGTGATTCTGTGCATGTAACTGAGCATATGTGAAGCACATTTTTACAATGTAATTTTCAAATGTAATTTTTTTCTGCAAAACCGCAGCTTGAAAATCGACTTTCTTAGATATTATTGAGAATTGTCACATAGTTTCTTAACATTTTCTGTTTAGTTTAATGCATAGAACTCTTTGTACGAAAACTTGATATGTTCTTTATTATAGCCTGTATATACATGTATATCTTTTAATATTTCAATGCAAAGTTATGAAGTACAAACTCAACTACATGTTTATACGTATTATGATATTATACGGGTTGAATATATAAATAAGCAAATTTTAAAAAGAAACAAAATACCATTAAAGTTTTTAAGTTATTTTTTACCTCATGGGGACAAAATACGTAGGCTGTTTACTAAGACTCCGCGGCGTAAATGAAATGCAAATATTTAGAGGTTAGGTTAAAATGACGACTTTCATAATACTCTAATTTATTTCTTTTATTCCAAAGGGCATTTTTATAAGCCATCCTAAGGCAGACCTTGTGCGCCCGCCCGGCACGGCTTCGGAAAATTATTGTCATATAATAATTTTCGAGATAGAAATCAGATTTAAAATTGAAGCAAAAGCGAGTTAATTACGATGTTTAATGAGGTTATCACCTTCAATTCTATAGTTGATATTTTATATATTTTATAGTTTGATATTTGATATTTTTTCAAAAGGTGAGTTTTAATACAGTCTAATATACTAGATATTAAAAAAAACAAACCACGGAGCAGTGCAGCTTCTAACAGTGTAAACTAAAGCGGACCAAAAATGTATCTCCTCACCAACTAGTTGGTCTATGCTTAAGAGTTAGACTAAAGAAGTTATAAAATGTCGGTACGAACACAAAGGCAATACAAAGACCATTTAAAAATATTTTAGCACAAATTATAATTCAATGGAGGCAGATAAAATGTCATTGTATCAATGTTAAGTTGAAACTAGAAATTACTCTAACTTTATATTTGGTTTCGGTTAGATATAATAATAACCTGCCCTTATTCTTAATTGATATTAATAAAAACAAAATGTCAGTTCACCATGAACAATTCTTTAATTTTGTTATAGAATAAATTAGAAATATTTTGAGTTATTAAATACATCCTTCTTACAATTATATCGTAGTTATGAGTAATATTATTAGTTGCATAATGAATAATGGCTGCTGAAAGAATGTTGGAAAAACAGTGTCACATGTACATTGTGAAAATGACCAGAATTATCATCATCTTTAACAGAGTCAAATATTAAATTAATTAGCATATAATTTAAAAATACTTGTACTGATTTGAAACTGCCATAAACTTTGTTGGGAAGTATCTACTGAGAATTTTTTAAACTATTTGAATAGTTGAATAAATATAAAGAAAAATTATAGACATAGCTTATAATTTTGTAATGAAAATGCCAGATTTGGAATAATTATATTCCAGTATATTACAATAGTTCCTTATATTAGTTATTGAAATAAACTTATAAACCTTTCCATTCACAATTAACGTGATAACTACGTGATATAGCATTATTATTTCTACTTTCTTTAAGTTCTTTGTCACGATTCTTTGCTAATAGCCCACCTGAAGATGTTGTAATACAATGAAACCTAGGTCGTGGTAAAGAACTTAACTGAAGTAGAAATAATACTACATCACATAATTTCATTTAATTGTGATAATGAATTTCTACAAAATTAACGCCAAATATATTACAGCCTTTCTATTATATAAATAACCTTTCCATTATTAAGAAAGCAAGGAAACAGGTGAATTGGTCAAAGTATGTGGCCATAAAGTCATTATAAAACATGACTTTAAATTATTATCTAAATTGCTGCTTACTGCTTATAAAATTATCGAAATAACCAAAAAAAAATTAAGAATCACATAACAATTTTGCTGTTTCCTTTTGAAGGTTTTTGGGAAATATTAAAGTATTAAATAGCTCTTTGAATTAAGAAATGTTTCATATGAGTACAAAACAAGAGATGAATATCAAATAAATTTAGGGTGCTTATTTATCGCAGATTTTTTTTTCAGAAAGAAGTGTTATGTCTTGAAATCACACTCTGTTGTTGCAATATATTCGGTTGATAAAAATAAGACCAAATTTTTAAAATTATAACCAAATATTAGTTAGTGTCAGATGTCTGTCGTAACTTTGTTAGGCAATGAATAAATATGAAAAATGTAGAGAATGAAAATAACTTTATAAATAAATATTAATTTATGTCTAAATATTTATACGTCATTAAATCAAAATCAAAGTGGTAGTAATATTTTGGTATTTCAAAAAATACTGCGTAAATGAAAACACAATCTGCACTTGATTATGGAATAATATCCGTACTTACGTTTGCATTTCATTTAAAATGTCGTCTCTTCTAACTTACCCTAGTAGTATATATCTTGACGGATCTGTAATCTTAGAATGCGGAATATGGAATATAAAACTAACTTTATGGAATACATATCGAGTTATGTTCAATATTATACGTGTTATGAAATCAAAACTATTGTAACAGTACCGTTGTGGTATTATATTTTATTAAAAAAAACACAGTGTGGCGTTTTCATAAACAAAAGTACACATCTGTGCTTAATTATTGAATAATATCAGTACTGAAGTTGGCATTCCATTTATAATATCATGTTATTCCTACAGCGCTTTTGAAATCTTATCGTGAGTGTAGAGCTTAATGGATGTGCAAACATAAGTGTCAGTTGTCTTGGCAGACTTTTCTATAATCTTCATTATTATGTAATCTGAAAATAAATTAGGTTTTGGGTGCTGAACTTTGGTTTCATGTATCTTTTTCCCAACAGCAAGTCATATCGAATACACGCAAAATATCTGATGATGATAAATTATAACTTACATCATCTTGGTGATATTGTTTCAGGTGGGAAAACGAAACAATGGGGCTGATATTATTTACGGCGTAATGTAAAACTGGCTCGTAAATGTCGAATCACTATTTTCCAATTGTTACGATGATACTTCAAAGATTTTTTTTAAATTCTATATAATGAAACTTTCCGAAGATATATTCAGTAATATATTACATATTGTGTAACAAAATACTTAAATATTTTAATTTATAATTGACACTTCAGATATTTCTACCTCGTTTCGTCCTAACTGCACCTACTATCAAAGCGACATCACATAAGTATTGCAACATCATTAAGACTGATCTTTTCACTCTCGGGTAATTTTCGAAAAAAGAACCGTTCTTTTATTTCTTTACTATCTGGTATTGTTTTATTTCACTCATGTTTAAATTCATTCATATATCTTCATTTCTAATAAACACTTACTTTTTACGCATTTGTAATTAATGAATTTTATGCTTTTCATCCCCATAATTAACTATTAAAAAATACGGTGCATGTATCTCAAGAAAAATATATTAATTTGTTACTATAAATGAAAGTAATTGCAAAAAATTTTCGTGGAAAAATGATTATCCAAAGCTGGTAAGAGAAGATCGTAATGGTATTTTATTATCATTCGAGAATCTAAGAGTCTAATTAAGTGACAGCTTTAACTCTTTTTTTTAAGAAAAGACACTTGTAAAAAATAAAGTGCTATACAGAATAATTCAATGTCTATATATATATGTGCAGCTTAAAAGTTTTAATTATAATTTTGTTTTCAGTTTTCAATAGTCAGCTATTATCAACCCACTAAAAATTTTAAACTCACATTTATATCACTTGTGTACTTCTAATTAAAATATTTCTGTACACAGAACTAAAAGAATATATTTTATTAAAAAATATAACACAAAGTAAACGAAAAAATATCCACACATTACTTTTGATTGAAATTAAACCATCGGAAACAATTCACATTATGATGGCTAATACTTACAGATACTGATGTTAATTATATGCAATGATATTAAAATTAACAAATATTTATTTTCATTATTAACTTTACATAAATAAACATCACATATGCATTTCAGAAATGGTAAAAGACTAATTGTAAAACCATTGTAATTCGAAGGTAATACGCAGCGATGGATATTTTCATTTAAAAATGTGAAAATAAACTTCATAAAAGAAAAATCACGTTTTATGTTACGAATAACGGAAATTTAAATTATGATAAAATCCATACAAAATTTAAAATGAATCCGTATAGTATTTACTTGGTGATTCCAGCTTCTCTTAAATTGTTAACTTTTTGACGATCAACAATATTGCTTGTAGCATCAAAAGTGAGTCGATAATAATGACGGAAGTAAATTTATGCTGAATGCATATCGAAACTTAAGAAAATACAAAATTCATATAGCCCCATACAGGCGACACCATCTATTGCTCTCTCCGAGAGCTTACTATCACGGGCCGAATAGAAAGTTCTCTCATATTTCTTATTGTATCGGCGTAGAGAGAGTCACTGAGTTGGCAGAAACAATTCAGTGTTCCGTATTAGGGTTTATAAATATTTCCTTTAGTTTCGGATTGGATGAACTTGGTTAAAAAATATTTGGTATTTATATATTTAACAACAATAAAGGCCTTTGGCCCTGAAGCTTGAAATTCGTATTTTGTGTCGACGTCTTATGTTTTATAATTATATATAATGATTTCCACTTTTATTATTTTCGTGACTGGAATTTATAAAATTAATTTTTTCGTTATTATGTGATATTATTTGTAACCCTAATTACAAATAATATTACTTAACTTGACGTAACGTTTCAAAATTCAAACATAATATCTTAAAAATGATTTACATGTTTCACCCTGAGAATATTGCACATAAATATTCCAAAAACTCTTGATACACAGATTGCATTGAATTTCATTTAGTTTGATAATTATTAAAGACAATTACTAAAATCGTTTCATATTTCCGGAAGTGACTAATGAATAATATAATTTCGATTCTAAACAAGCACATACAGGTTAATTCTCTCGAGACCGAAATTTTAACGTACGAAATGTATTGTTGAAGATTATGTTTAGGTGACAGTAATCCAAAGTGAAATATTTAATGACTGAAAAGTTTGGAAAGTGTCAAAATATTGCAATGTTCAAAACCGTGATAAAGTGGAAAATTTTAATGTAAATCAGCTCTAAATACAGGTATTGAAAAATGGTAACAAATATTAAAATACAGGGAATAATCAGGAACACTGAGTGAGAATTTTATTTTATTAATAAAACAGTATTATATATAAACAGTAAAACAAACCCATCGTATAACTAGACACAGAAGATAAAAACTGAAAAGTATATAAAAAATTTTTGCACCAAAAGACCGCACTAAGTATTTTTCAAACTCTCTTAAATTAAAACTTTCAACATAGCATGCTGAATATACATTTCTGCGCTTTGGTTTTCGTATATCAAGCTCTAAATAGGTAATGCCATTTAAAAATTACCAATTAAAATAATTGAAAATAAATATATGAGCTAAAGTATTAATTTAAATTAATGTTATAATGACAATAAAATAAGTAAGGGTTTACAGTATCAGACTTTTACTTGCTTAGAAATGTTTACTTTGTTTTTACTACGCAGGTGGATTAACTTTTTTTTATTTTTATAACTAGTCCAAAAAACAATTAGAATTTATAATAAAAAAAAGAAGTATTTACGGTATATTTGGTCATTTTTTTTCTTATAAATTATGAATTGTACTTGATAAAGTATAAGGCGTTATCCTAGCAATGCAAGCGTTGTAATGAATGGAAGCTGTGTAATGAAGATAGAATATGGTGGAAAATTATCACGACTTTAATTTTATATAAATATTATAATTAACGTATTCTTTCCAGAGCAAAAAATTCATATTATTTATTTCGAGCCATATTTTGTTTCACATATACCATTTAAGCTTTATACATAATGCATGTTTATATTTTTCGTAATTAAAATAATTTTAATTTTTAATCATGATTTTTCACGTCTCCTTTCTAAATTTTTATGTAATATATTGTCTTATTATATCTCTCAATTTATGTATTATTTTCTGTATCTCATATTAGTTCATCTAAATATAGAAGAACAAATAAACAATGGTGCTTTATACTGGGCTAATTGGAAGTCATTAAGGCGCAAAAGATATTTTTTAAATTCATATTTAACTTTTATGATTCCTGAATCATATCCGAATTTTTTAATTCATATATAACTTTTATGATTTCTGAATCATATCAACTTTAACAATTAAAATCTCACTTTATGAAATACATCTGGTTATTAACCCTTACTTCTTATTTAAATAAAATTGAACAATAAAAAATTATTATAAATATTCAGGTGATGCTTTCTAAAATTGACGCAAGAGCAACAGCGCTATTAAAATAATGTTATACATAAGCATCATCAAAGCTGTTAATAGATGTGTCACTTAACTAATATATTTTTACATAATTAATATTAAATGGCAAAGATGCATTTAAAGTTATCCACGGAGGAACTATTATGGTGAGTTGATAATCAGTGTATGTTAGTGTTACTTTTTAAAATAGACTCAATATTATCACTGATGAACGAATAAAAAGATCTGGGACAAAGTTATTTTTTAAACTCTGTAATTTCGATAGGCAGCTATGTTGTTTTACATACAAAACTTGCATAAAATAGAGAAAAAGAATAAACGATGTTGCCAATGTCATCGAAGTCTGTAATAGCGTATTACGCAGCGCCCAAATATGATCGTACCTCCCCAGTTAAGTCTGTATATTAGAGTTTAGCTTATAAAATTTTCTTCTGAGTGCATAATGCCCTTTTAATTACCATATATATTATATAAACTGACGGAGAAACGTAATTGTGAAATTTGCAACTAATTGAGAATAAAAATGATCAGATTCCGGAAAAAAGATGATTCGGGTTCCGGAAAATTTTCGAAGCGAAACTTCAACACATATAGCTAGGTCCTAAGTACTGGTACACCAAATAAGGTGTATCATAAAAACGATAGCGAAATGCTCACAATAGAAGCAAAAGGGCATCTGTTTTCAAAATTTTGTTTTCTATTCTTGGGTAAATTTCTATCGGCTGCACGGTCATATTACGTTAATTTATTTTAAAAAAATAACACAGGAGGTTATGAATTACTGAAACAATTTACCGGTCCAACGTTTTTAAATATAAAGTCTGACATAAAACGTTCTGGTTTCAAAAGTATCGACTTCCATTCATATTCATCAGACTTAGGATCATGTTCCTTTTATTTATCGAAATTAAGAAAACACATCCAGAAAACGAAACATAATATTAATAAGGATACTTCTGTAAATTAGATTTTTGAAGTCTAAGTAATATATTTTTTTCTGCAGGGAATAAAAGCTTGAAAAACTATTCCAAAATATATTAATTAGTAATTTACAAAATATATTAATTTTCATCAGTTGAATTGCTACCTTCTGATTGTATTTATTTATATAATGGAAAATACAATAGAGAATGAACGCTAACAATAAACAATAATTCTTCTGTATATACATACACACACACACAGACACACACGCGCACACACACACACACACATATATATATATATATATATATAATATATATATATGTATATATATATATATATATATATATGTATATATATATATATATATATATATATATATATATATGTACATATATATATATATATATATATATATATATATATATATATATATATATGTGTGTCTATGTATATTTTACAAACGAGTACACACAGCTACATACAAATTATTTTGGACGTGATTGCTATTGCTGCAAAATTTATATTTTTATTAAAAATTAAATGTACAGTAGGTACATTTAATCTTTAATAAAACCGAACGTAACCAAGCAACCTCTACCTAAAGAGCAAACGTTGGTTGGATTTTATTACATATTTAATTTCATCGAAGTTAATGTACCTATGCAGCTCTCCATAAGGAATATTTATTATAATCACACGTTACGTTCGAGAATATTTGGTTAATTGGAAGGATTAACTTACATTCAGCGTGTCAACTTTGACCGCAGTTCAGTTTACTCTCATTAAAGTGGCGGGTAAATGAAATGTTTGCCCATTCTAATTACTAACTGCACATACTTCATTATTTTCTATGAATTGTCAAGTCATGCTTCATTTACATTTCTGAGACGACATGTCTTCGATGCGACTTATTTTGATGAACGTTGTATTATAATATAACAACAACCGAAGCAGAATGATAATTTCTTTATTTTCAATAATTTTTCTTTAAGGATGTGTAAGAAAATAAGATTTCATTTTAAACATAAAAGTATTTTCCTTTATAATTACTATTATTTCACTGTTCCATATGATTTATTTACATATTCAAAGTCAAATCTTTTGACGATTAACTTTTATAAAAAATATAAATTAAATTTTAGTAATATTAGTCTTGATATTCCTAAAACAAATTATGTTGCAAAATATCTCGAACACTAGCTAAACTAACTTATTTACTTTTTGGACTTGCCGAGGCTCAATTTAGAAATTTTTGCGACAGAAATTTCGTCCTTTAGCATCCTTGTAACAAAAAATTAACCATTTACGCATGACGCACCAATCAATTTATACCAAAAATATTAGATGGGCACAAGACAATAGCACTTTAATATTATTCTAATCTTTTTTGAAATTAGATTTGAGATATACTTTAATTTTTAGTAATTATTTATATATATAATGGAAAGTTTAGAGTAGTGAAGGAACCCTCACTGAATTCATTAGAAGCTTTTGACTTCAAATAAACAAGTTAGTGTAAGTAGTAAGTAAGTTAGGCGTTTATCAATATTTCGGCGCACGTTGTAATTCTGTTAAATTATTTACAAATGTTAATATTATTTCCCGTCATGTAAATATATAAATATATCGCCTAATATGTACACAACAATACAAAAATTATTTTTGCAGCTGGTTTAAGGCATAATAAATAAGTATGAAATTTCTCTTGACATTCTATATATCCATCTATATGTAATGACCAACTTGGTCATATATTACTCATAAACGTGGGGAGATTTAATGGAATATTGGAAGGCTTCTTAGCTGTTATAATTTTCCTTCCAAATTTGGTATATTATTTATTACTGTTGTAAATATTTTCTTTATGTTAGAAAATAACATATTATCTAAAAAGTGGTAGGAGGTGTAACTCAAAAAAAAATTACCACCGTAAAATTTAATGCAGATTTAATGTAAACGGATTGAAAATTTTCCACAATACTCCAATATTTTTGAAAGACCTTTTCAACAATATCCCACAAAATTCGGCACGCAAATAAAAAATTGCTCCATTTTTGTATGTAGTGGAGGTACATCACAATATTTTGTTTCAAAGACTTTAGTTTGTAGTGTTATATGCATTATAAATATGGTGAGTTGGTAAGTTGGCTACGGTCTCTTAGAAAATGGGGTTCAAAAATGGGGTTGAAATATGGTTTATTCCTTAGAGTAACATAAAAATAAAAAATATCTAGAACAATATTAAAGTTATGTTGTTTTGTGTTAAAAAGAGATGCCCGTCTAATATTTCTGGTATAAATTGATTGTTGCGTCATGTGTAAATGGTTCATTTTTTGTTACAAGGGTTGGCCAAAGGACGAAATTCAGTCGCAAATTTCTAAATTCAGCCTCGAAAAGTCCACAGTAAATAAGTTAGTTAAGTTAGTTAATAAGTTAGTTAGGTGGTGTGCGAGATATTTCGCATCATAATTTATTTTAGTAATATCAAGACTGATATGATTTAAATTAAATTAATAATTTTTATAGAAGATAATCGTCAAAAGACACTTTGATTGATGAGATATTCGGTCAAAGTTAAATATTAAATAAACGAAAACAAATTTCAACCTTATCTAATTAAGATGAAATGGCAATATACATTTTATTACATTTTAGTGTATTCTTTAATATTAAGACTAAAGATGACGCCAAATATTGAGCTAGCTCTGCCGGTACTTGCTACTGGTTTTCATAAATTGATGTTATTTGTGACTCGAAATGCCTTCGTTTGTTTTATCAAAATCCATCCCTAGTTCAACAGTGTAGTCAATATCAAGTGTTTTAAAAATTACCGTACTGGATAAAGTACACAGAAATACAAATAATGTTTACTAGAGGTTTAAAAAAAATTATTTCTCTTCAAATAGAGAATAGCGTTTGCTTAAATTAATCTAGCTGTATGTAACTCTAATTATTTCAAATTTGCATACAGTACATATGAACGAAAACAAACGGTTTCCCATAGTTACACAACTTGTCACATTATAGCATCAGAATAAACATATAATAATGTTTAAGGATACAACTAGACATTTCAAAAACATATCACATTATACGAAGTTTCCTCGAAATAACTGCACATTAGCCAATACTGCTTCTGTTCAAGAATGTCGGTTCCTATTACATTTCTTGAGCAACCGGAAAACAGTTACCGGAAGCTATTTCTGCCGCTATTCCCTGGTCGACGGAAATGCATGCTAGGCTTGTTTCTGAACATCCTCTGAGCGAGAATTAATTACAGCATCTCACCCCGCAATAAATTCATGAAAATTTACCCTGAGAGGAACTTGAAATTTAAAGGCATGAGCTATAAATTGTGTTGCATTGAAGCCAGAGCGGCAAGCTGTTTATTATGTATTCTTGAGTTTCAGCAAACATACTGTACTTGTAATAATAAGTTGCAAGTATGCAATGATACATTAGGATAGTGTGGTTTTATTACTTCAGTTTCTTCTTCTTGTTCTTTGTTTTTTTGTTCTTTGTTTAAACTTGCCTGTATTTCGTTATTGTCCAGTTAATAAGTCGAAATTAGTAATAACATATTTTCCGGGTTGATCTGAAAAAATATCTCGAGGAAAAAATGCTGTTTCACGAAAAGATAACAAATTTAAAGATTAGTCTTAGAGTTACATCGAGTTAAAATTTGGAGTTTTAACTTATGACATTTATTGACAAACATGTTTTGATATTTGGATATTTTTGTTGTTTTTGGTTAAAGCATGAATTGATATATACACACACACACATATATATATATATATATATATATACATATATATATATATATATATATATATATATATATATATATATATATATATATATATATATAATACTAAAGCATACATGATATATTTATGTTTAAGAAAAGTACGATTTAGTTGTTTCAGGTAAATACATTCATTTGAAAGGTTATATTTACATTATCCAAAATGCCAGAAAATGTCGTGATCAAAATACCACAAATGCATATAGTTCATAAAATCACAATAACTTTATAATGTCATCATATTTTTGGCGAACTTTCAATTTTAGATCCTAACAAATTACACATTTTTGGTGGTATGAAAATTACTTAGAAGTTAATAAAAATAATAGAGAAAATGAATGATGGCAAGTTTGCATGCCATTTCTTAATTCTAAAATTTAAATATTAGTCGATGATGTTAAGTTATTACTTATGCAAATTATAATGTATCAGCTAGAAAGGTAGAAGGAAATATAACTCATTTTCCGTAAAGGGAAATATTTTGAAACAACTTTTTATGTGATTAATTTATTTTAAACTAAAATCTCAAGATAAAACATAAAATAAGTAGAACATATATGGTAAAATATCTCTCTTTATCTGTATATTATTCTAGTATTGTAATTTTTAAAAAGCTTAATATTGTAATGAGTAGCTGGAAGTGAACGTCTAAGGATGAATTTCCATAAAACCAACGAAGGTACTTCCAAGCCAGAAAAAAATATCAATTTATGAAAACTGTGATCTACTTCCAGGACTAACTCAAATTTTTAATGCAATTTTTAGCCTCAGTATTAGAGATAGTACATAAATAACGTAATGAAATGGATATTTCCATTCCAACCTAGTCAGATTATTATTGAATTTTTTTTTCTTTCCATTTTTTACATCTCACTTTTAACAGGTATACGAGCATTATGTAATTAATATTTTATCGAGGGTAAGATTATCTTCTACAAAATCATTTAATTCATATTAGTCTTCATGACAGTAAATCAAAACAAATCCATAGACAGAAATTATAAATCTATTTCTATTCGCCTGTTTCTATTTTAAACGCAACAACATAACTTGGGTTCTACTGGGTTGACTATGATCCCGTTTTAACCATCGTGTAAATTGTTTATTCTGGAAAGTTCGAGTATGAATTATTAATCTACTTATTTGAGTTACAGAACTACGTTAACATTTATGAGGTGTGTCTCAGAGTACGAGGCAGCAGTAGGCGCTACGGAAGGAGACGATAGTAATGGCGCTAGATCGCGAGGTCGCGGGAGGAAAATTAATTCTATAGCTATAGTTTAGAATTACAATCGGCGTTTAGCATCACTACTAGAGAACTCTAGTTTAAAATAACGGAAAGACGCCGAAAAACAGTCAATGTACCATGCCAAATTTGTATCGTTTAGATAAACTATAAAGTATGCTCTGATATAGAGATTTTACAACAAACTAAAAATAATATCGTAAAATTTAGTACAGCTGAATAGAACCACTGCTAGTGCAATGTGCACTTGTTAATTTACGTCTTTTGTGTAACTACCAAATAATATTCGGTAACATTTATTACGGAGTAATATACTTTTAGTCGCTACCTTTTTTTCTGAAGCTCAAATTACATTCCTGACATAAATACCTTTCTTATTTAACAGTTTCAGGAAACAATTTTAATATGTGCAACATCGTGGTTATTTTATTGACATAGAAAGGACATAGTTTCGGAAGATGAAGTGAATATATAAATGCAGAGTGTACATAAATTATCTAACTTTTCCTCAGGCCGAGATTGGTAACCGAATAAACTGTTTAGTACTCATTTTACATGAGAACGGCGGAAACAATTGTCAGGCGAACTTCTCGCTCAGTCATCAAAGCGAACTTCTCGCTCAGGCTTCTCGATTTAGTCATCAAAAATACTTCAAATTCGACCTATTCACCTGTTTTCAGACTCCTATGTACTTTGTGAATTTTAAACTGTGTATAAAATTTCTAAATTACATTACTAAGAAATTACCAAGAATATTTCCTTATTCTTATTGACTGTTATTATATTCAGTTTTGTTGACATGCTTTTAGCCAAAGCAAGTCAACAATATTGAATATAAAGCCAAGTCTGACATTATTTGTATTTCGTAATAGTGAAGAGATAAAGGTAGCACTTTTGCTGTCCAACGTGACAATCGCCTTGGCTTCTTTATTAGACAGGGATTCGTAGCTTCTTGTGAAAAAGCCATATGATATTACAGGCTGACCATATTGATGGAGAACTTCTAGGCATAAAAGAGAAGTATTTGCCTTGTATTTATTTGGCCCTATTCGAATAAAAAATATACATACAACTTGTGGAATACAAATACATGAAGTGGAGTAAAACCACGAAGAATAATTCATTTATTCTACTAAACTCAAATGGCCTTAATATTAAAGAAACCCTGTATACTTTGATCTTATTGTATCTGATCTATCATGTAATATTTCTATTATGATAATATAAAAAAGGGCCCATTATGTAATCAAAACAGAAATATTACATATTATTTCGCGAAATATTCCCAATACACATAATCACATTACAGTTGTGTTCGTAGGACTTTTAATTACAGTGACTATTATATACACCTTAAAAATGAGCTATAGCAAGATTTAGGTTTGTAATATTTATTTATTTCATAAATTTTTTGGTTAATATTGTTAGAGAAATTACTTAAAGTAAAAACGATCTCGTTTACGATGGTTCGATACACCAGCTAAGTTACTTACAACGATAAAAGTCATATAGTAATATGAATGTCACGTCGTGGTGTGTGACGTAATGCTCGTCCTCAAGTTATATTAGTTAAAGTAAGAATATTTTTTGCTTGGGAAAGCACTTAAAAAAATTAGAAATAATATTACATCACGTAGTTTCATTTAATTGTCAATTCCTACAAAATTATCGCCAAATATATTCAATATATGAAAAATTACCTTAAAAATGTTAGAAATTTCATTACTGCATTAAGTGCTTATAACATAAATTCGACTAAAATAAAAAGTAAGTGCAATCAACTGTTCTTTTATTTCACTACCACGAACCAATAAAATACTAGAAGAAATTATATTATTAAATATTATGAGTTTATTTTCCAGGCTGCTCTGCTTAAATGTAATTTTAGAGCGCTTTCTTATTTTATTTGTGAGAATGAAAAAAAAATTATAAATCAATTTAGCACTGCAATAAAAAATTCGCAAGCTTCCCATTTTTCCTTATATCAATAAATGAAATAAAAGTTAAAAAAATGTAGGCACGATTATTATAATTGGGATGGCAATAATATAAAATGGTAGTCCCGTTATCTATTTTTATATTATCGTATATTTTTTTAAAAATTTGTTTAATTAGTACGTAATTAACGTAATTCAGTCGTACCACCTTGACTTAAGTAATTAGCATAATAATGGAATCAGATTTATGATTCGACAAAGTGTCTCCAATATTTCATCAAGTTAGAGGCATTTTTGAAAGCTGATATATATTTTTCCACACTTCATTTATTATTGAACAAAATTAATTTATCTTCACCGACGACCTAAACAGTGTATATACTATAAAATATTAAAGATAAATTGATATACATTTTATTAAATTAAACTAGCGTTTTCACTATATTTTTATCGCTAATTATTCAAAGCAATTTTGTACAGTTCGGTTCGAAATGTATTATTATAAATAAACAATTATCAGATTATAATTTTTTATTATCGCTTCACCTTAAGATCACACATCATGTTTTTCCAGAGTATTTCAGTTTACATATTTCTCCTAATACATTTCTTTCTTCTATTACCAACGGGAGAACGGAAAACACGGCATGCTGGAGAGTATTTCTAATTGTATTTAAGAAAAAATCATCCATTTACTTCCAACTTCATAAATAATAAGACCATATAATTTAGGTATATCATATCTACAATTTGAAACATATATTTTTGCTATCTTTCCACCCTCTAGAAGCGAAATGTGTCGGAACTCTGAAGTTTTCCGCGGTATTCAACAACTCCACCGTCTGAACGCGGTCGCACCAAAGTGTGATTTATTCATGACGAGTGAAAAAAAATTAGTCGAAATATGTCCTCGTTATCTTTTGGAGTATTTATGTTCATTTGTGGACATTGTGGACATTCAGGTTTAATCAAAAATTTAAATTTTATTAAGCCCTAAGTCTTCATCGTTACGAATGTATTATCTGCAATGAATATTTAAATGTGTGTATAAATAAATAAATGAATATTTATTTTATGTTAAACAAGCATATTTTGCCTAAGAGAGAAATAAATGAATAACATATTCTACATTATTTTTGAAAGGCATCAGACCTGAAGTTTGTAGCTGTATAATCAATCTCAGTCGTTTTTTAAATCATTTTCATTCGCAGTTTTCCCTTCCAGTCCCGTATTTTGTGTTGAGCTTTTCAGCTTGTCTTTAAATTTTTGGGTAATTTCTAATAAGGACAGAATATTTGAGTGCTAAAAATATTTTTTCATAATGGAATTAAACATTATTCTAGAGATATAAAGTTACTTTATCATATTTTCACTTTCGAAACCATTTTGTTGAGATTACTCTTGAGTTATTATGGCATAATTGTGCACCCCGTTTTTGTGTAATTTATTGTCGACAGGCGTGGCAAATTCGAATTCCGATGGTAGAAGCAATTATATCTCCAGCAATTTTACATGACAGTTTCTTTAGTGTAGCTTTTCAGAAAGAGAAAGTCATTTTCTTTTATTTTTTCTTAGATATTTTTTATGATACAAACTTGATTTTTGAAAATGACTTGCCATTTCGTCAGTTAATTAGCACGTACGTACATATTTATGAAAGAGAATACGCTATTGGTCGCAGTTCCTGACCGATTTCCGTAATTCTTTTTATATTAAAAGGTTAATTGTCAGAATAGAAGCTCATTTTTACAGCAGTATTGTAACAATTAGTTACAATAAATTTTATACAAAAATCGGCTTTAGATGCTCAATGTCCAATGTCCTACTATGAAATCAGTATTCTACCTATACCTATAGTACCAAAATTGTGGAATATGAATATGTTTTCATCGAATTTTGTCTGATTATTAATTTTAACTAATTAATATTAACTTATAACATTATTATTTAATAATACATAAATTCATTTTAATAATATACTAATTTATTAATAAAAAAATGTCAATGTCTAAATGATATTAATACCAGAAAAAAAAGCAGTGTTTACACTTTTGGTTCTGTAAGCAATTTTATTTTAGGTCCATAAACAAGATAATTGTGGAAATGTAAAATTTATTGACTAAAATCAATTAAAAAATTTAAAAATGAATTTCATAAATGCAACTTCATAACCATTGAGGTGCCAAAAATAAAAATTTGTCCTAGATCTGTATGAGGTATAAGATGGTATACACAATTATATGAAAATAACGCAATGAAGCTAGTTTCTCATTTACCTGTAATAATTCGGCACGTATTAGGCTAATCGTTTACTCATTCTAAACTAAATAAAATTTAAAAGTGAAAAATATTTATAAGCATGTTTTATTACCATATTTTTATTAGCTTCCTTTCTTGTCTGTTCGTTCAGTATAAATTTTTCAAACGGTTTTAAACAAACTTCTCTTTAAGGTAGAGACTTGAAATTTTAAACATAGCTCAGAATTGGATGACAATGCAATATTAATTTGCTTTCTTGTCTATATTTTTACTTGTGGATTCAGCATGGAAATTAAATGACTTTTTGCGTTTCATTAAAAATTTTCAACTTGGAATTCTAACGAAATTTTCACAGGACCGTACTGACGACATACGCACGCGAATAAGAAAAGAAGCATCCAACATACACAAACAATACGCCTATTTTCCAGTTTTGTAAAACATTGCTCACATGAAAAGTTTTTTCAACAGGCTTAAAAAAAGGGATAGTTCCCAATTCAACGGTATTTTTTGTGTACTTTGGATGCTTCATCTTTTTTTGCAAGGATATGTCGTCAGTATGGTCCTGTGAAAATTTTGTTAGTATTCTACCATGAAAATGTTTAATAAAACGCATAAAAGTCATTTAAATCATCTTATTTCAGTGCTGAACTCACAAGTAAACGGACAGGAAAGCGAATTAATATTGTATTGACATCCAGATATGTTCAATAAATTGTATTTTAAATATTTAAAGAAAATCAAATCTCACACCATCCTCATTTGAACAAGGTTTATTATATATATATATATATATATATATATATATATATATATATATATATATATATATATATATATATGTATATAAATGTATATATTCATATATTTATATACACCCAGAATTTGTTGGTTAATATGCTATTTTTTTTATTTTGTAAATTTAAGAAAAAAGACCAAATGCTTTTTTCTGATTGTTAACTCACTTCTAGTTAGGAATTTCTTTAAATTTTAGGACTTTTTTATTAATTTATTTACAAATATTTTAGCCAAGTATTTACATAAATAACTACGCACATTTACATTTTTAAAAATGGTCTTACACCATATTTATTTTTGATGATTTTAAAATCTATGATAAATGTAATGTAATTACGATGGGTTTTCTAGCTAATGATAAGTAAATTTCTTCTTGCCCATCTAGTAGTGATCACTATATTTTACCTTTTAAGGATATTAAGCTACTTATTGTGTGTGTGTGTCAGTGCAGTTATTCCAGCTTTTATAAAGAAAACGTTTTTTGTTCTGTAAGTAACCTTTTTATGTTGATTATTTCTACATTTACGTAGTAAGTAGATTTCTAAAACTTCTGCCTACAAAGGAACTAAAAACTTTGGGTGAAATTAAATTTAGATCTTTGTGTCTATACCACCAATTATTAAGTTAATTATACGATGACAGGTTTATTATATTTTTTTACGAAATAAAATAAATTTTGTTTATATTGCTTATATTCGTAGTATAGTTTAACTAATTTTGCTTTCTTAGTCCGGATATTAACTAAGTCCCACAAAATTCCAAAATAAAAGAACTACTTTTATCCTTAATAAATATACAACTTCAGAATATCAGATAATTGACGGATTGGAAGTCCGAAACTAACAAAGATGCAGATTAATTTATGAATATGTAAAAGAATTAAACAAAAATTGTTTATTTTTTAAAAATTGTTAATTTTTGTGTCAATTTTTAAATATCAGTCCACATAAACATAGCGCGTAAATATGTCAAAAGTGACAGAGAGCGCAAAGATTAAAAAGAAATAGCAAATAAGAACCGTTAGGGTAATTTTCACCGTGCAAGTCGCCTTCGGTGTCACGTGGAAAATTGTGTTCATTGTTTTTTAGCAATTTTTAATTTATCTGTTTTATATTGTTAAATTAAGTGTATTTAGCACAATAATGGTACTGATATAATAAAAATAATGATATTGTTTAATTCAGTGTTTTTAGAGAAATAATGATACTCATAGAATAATAATAATGATATTTTTCTTGTTGACTGTGGACGACTGATGGAAAGAGTCCAGGTAAATACGTACTACATGGGTAATTTTTAAAGAATGCATACCTTACTTTATGTATTTATTTTCAAAATCCCTCACACAAATTGCTATTGCACACATGACAATTTACAGAATAACAAAGCGTAAGTACATGTGAAATAAAGGTGTAGGTTAACAATTATTTACTGAATTTTTCTGTGAAGATATTTAATTGACGTTTAAGCTAGTGTTAACTTTCACATTAATTCACTGAAATTTGAGATATTTTTTTTCACACACCCCCATCAAATGTGGTATCGTTATCAGTTAATGTATTCCATTGTCCTTCAAAATACAATTAAAATATAATGTAATATCTTTAATTAGATTCAGGGTTGTCATTCTTCAATCATACGTTATAAAAATCATAATAAAATCGTAATAATATACATTAAACGATACTCCAAATGTTTCACGGGATACCCGTTGAAATATAATATTAAATAAATAACTTTATTTAAGTTAAATTTACATCATTAATATTAATAACTATTAAAAAGTTAACAAGTTGTATGCATTCAATAACTTTAGAGTGAATTTAAATTAAATAATTAACTAAATTTATTTTTTAAAGGTTAACCTAGTAGATATATACATAAATTGTTCTGAGTTATAAAATAATGTATAATGTAATAAATAAATAGAAATTAATTTATTTCTTGGAAAATTAAATATTTTTAGAGACTATTAAAATATAATTTGTAATTAATTATTTTCACATTAAATAAATTGATTATTTAATTTAGAAAATTAATTCAGATAAACAAGATAAAATTAATTGAATTTAATTGAAATAAAATAAATTTTGAATTGAATAAACAAATATGAAATGATTGTCACATTTGTCATGAAACATTATTTAATTTTAATTTTATTAATATTTTCTTTTAAACTTTGAATGTGAAAATTATTGTTAATATAATCGAAATAAATCAATATTTTTCCAAATGATTTAATTTAACAAACTCTTCTCTATTTATCTACGAATTCGAGACTTCTTTAGAATGTGTCTCGAAAACTCAAGAATTATTTATCATAAATTATTAGTATACCGAATTATGCTTGGTTAAAGGCAATTGGCGTTGCTACCGACAACAGCATAACATCAAAAAGAATAGATTGAAATCTTCATCAGTAGGTACTGTTCTACTTTGTGACTTAATGTTCATCTTCAATGACTGATCTCTCACTTGCAAATGTCAATAGATTAGGGTAAAACTGATATGAGTTTCGGTACCAAACATGAATTGAATAACAAAAAGTTTATAATGAATTGCTGGTGGAAAATCATGGACTTCATTTATTTGATGTGGCTTCTAACTAGATTCATGATAAATGCCGAAATTTACTATCAGCGATCAGATCAACTAGCTAACAAGGTAAATAATCAACAGAAATGAGTTGTTTTACAGTACCATAACCCTAGACTACATACTGCGATGTAAACTCGACAAAAATTAGAACAACTCGAGGTTCGGTTATGTTTGTACAATGAATCTTACTCAACTGACTTTTGTTTCAGTACGGGAGACTTTCAGAAATTTTTTTAATTTCTCTTTTAGTCTTAGTAACCAGATTTCTACGCTAAAATAAATTGCTATTGTATGTCAGATGATACAGTACATTAAGATGGTAAATAAATAGACTAATTCGTTTGAGATATTAAAATTTGTAAATATTTTGTCTAAAAAATAATCAGGATCAAAACTTTGTGCGTCAGCTCAAAATTTCAAACATCATTAAATATAATAAAATTAAATAACAATAAGAGTTTTTATTTCAAAACAAATAAATGTACACAGCCGAATGTATGAGAAACTTACATTCGTAAATAAATGAATGTAAGTTTCGCGAGCAAATAGATATAAAATATAGTTTAGTTGTAGAACAAATTACGATCGTAGAACAACTTCACTCTATTTTACAAATTGCAATTTTTAAACACTTTTACACATCAAGAAAACAAACACAAAGTATAATATTATAAAAACGGATCGTTCTATGCTAATTAAATTGTAACAATAATTCAATATAATGTTTTTTCAAATATTTTCTGCACCTAAGCTGTTGTTAATATTGCTGTAATTTCTTAACTTTTTATCGTAAAATATTCTGAATTTTTCCTAGCAAATAGGTAATATTGTCTTCTTATTGTGTTTTCCCTGTGAGTATTTCCCTTTAGCAGTAATCAAGATAAATAAAAATTATTTTTAAATACTGAACATAAATTTAAAATATCATGGTAACCTAGAAAGATATAATATAAAAATAAAACATAAAAATACTTACTGAGGAAAATAAGAAAATAAGGCTTTGATATGAAGTATTAAACACAAAATATCTGTGAATATTGTGTAGAGAATTGAGGGAAAATGATTTCTTTCGAAACGAAAGATAGAAGAGCGAAGAGCAATGAAACGACAACCTTTTGATAAAAATTCAAGTCTTGCGTATTTCGTTTTTCAGGTTAACAGGAACATTTTCATTGGAATAAAACAAAATATTTCCGTACGTATTTATCCCCAATAACTAACTTACTTTATAAGTTGTCTATAATTATTTGACGTGCTACTGAATTTTTTTAAAGCAATTATAAATTCAGCGTTTTCAAAAATTCTCGGTACTTTATTTTGTATTTTTCTAAGCTTATTCATTTCCCTAGAATCAATATGCGATGATCATCGTTTTATTTAAGGAAAGTTGTGAGTAAAGTTTTCAGTTCGATATTAAGTCTGCAAAATATACGTGTAAACCATTGTCATACGCTACTGTGTACTTATTTTTTAGTGAGGATAAATTCGTACGGAAATATTTCTTTTATTCCAACAAAAATGTTCCTGATAACCTGAAAAATGGAATACGCATGACTTGAAGTTGTATCAAAAGGTTGTCGTTTCATTGCTTTTCGCTCTTCTATCCTTCGTTTCAAAAAAATAAATTTTCCCTCAATTCTCTTCACAATATCTACAGATATTTTGTGTTTAATATTTCATATCAAAGCTTAATCTTTTTTATTTTCCTCATTAAGTATTTTTATGTTCCATTTTTACATCGTTCTAAGTTACCATGATATTTTAAGTTTGTTTTCAACATTTAAAAATAATTTTTATTTATCTTGATTACAACTAAAAAGAAAGACTCGCAGGGAAAACACAATAAGGAGGCAACATTACTTATTTGCCAGGAAAAATTCAGAATATTTTGTGATACAAAGTTAAGAAATTACAGCAATATTAACAACAGCTCAGGTACAGAAAATATTTGAAAAATATTATATTGAATATTGTTACAATTTAATTAGCACCGAACAATTCGTTTTTCTCATATTATACCTTGTGTTGGTTTTCCTGATATGTAAATAGTTTTAAAAATTTTTATTTTGTAAAATTTAGTAAATTTATTCTATAATCGTAATTTGTTCTACAACTTAAATATATTTTATATCTATTTGCTTGCGAAACTTACATTCGTAAATAAATTTATATTTGGTTGTATACATTTTTTAGTTTTAAAATAAAAACTCTTACTGTTGTTGAATTTTATTATATTTAATGCAGTTTGTAATTTTGAGCTGATTCACAACCTTTTAACCTGATTATTTTTTAGACAAAATATTTAAAAATTTTAATGTCACAAACAAATTTGTCTATTTATTTACCATCTTCATGTACTTATATCATCTGGCATACAATGGCAATAAATTTTTAGCGTAGAAATCTGGTTACTGAGACTAAATAAAAAACTAAAAACAATTCTGAGAGTCTCTCGTACTGAAACGAAAGTTAGATAAATAAGATTCATCTATAAATATAACCGAACCTCGAGTTGCTCTAATTTTTGTCGAGTTTGTATTGCAGTATGTAGTCTAGTATTATTGTGATGTAAACATCTCATTTCTGTTGATTATTTACCTTGTTAGCTAGTTGATCTGATCGCTGATAGTAAATTTCGGCATTTATCGTGAATCTAGTTAGAAGCAACTTCAAATAAATAAAGTCCATGATTTTCAAGCAGCAATTCATCATAATTGTTTTGTTATTCAATACTTGTTTGGTACTGAAACTCATATCTGTTCTGCCCTAGTCTATTGACATTTGCAAGTGTGAGATCAATATTGAGGATAAACATTAAGTCACAAAGTAAAACAGTACCTACTGATGAAGATTTGAATCTATTCTTTTTGATGTGATGCTGTTGTCGGTACCAATTCCAACTGACTTTAACCAAGCGTAATTCGGTATACTAATAATATATGGTAAATTATTCTTGAGTTTTCGAGACACATTCTTGAGAAGTCCAGAATTCGTGGTTAAAGGCTATTAGCCAATAAGTGAGCGTTAAAAGTGGATCAATATAAATAGATCCAGAAAGATACCAGCGGTTTCACAATATAATTTTTCCTCTATATAGATCATATGCAGAATGGACACAATTCTAAAATAGGAGCTCATATGTTGCTTTGCTTTAATTGCGAAATATAATGTTTTAACAGTTTTTATTTTTTAACGAAATTTTAGAAGCGACTTTAAAAATGTTTACATTTCAATGAATTAAACATTTTAAATTCCCGTTCAGTGATCTATTTATTTCTGCACCGTTTGATCTGCTGCGCCAATTTTCAACAGTAACGAAAATTTATAGCGTGCCATACCACAGACTTATTACCTAGACCAGCTCTTAAATTCTGCGTAACCTGAATGGAATTGTTTATGAGTGAGAACTATACGATAGTATAAGTTTCGTGGTGTTCAATAAAATCGAATAAGATGTCGATAACCTTTGTATAGTTATAAGATATTAAATTTCTTAAACTTTTAATCTAATAAATAAAAAACAATTTTTAAGGTGACCAACAAATATTTTAAAACTAAAGAAAGTTAAGTCACATCAACGAAAAATGAAAGCTTTCCTAAGTATTATATTTATGTAGAGAAGAGTTTGTTAAAGTAAGTAATTTGGAATAATATTGATTTATTTTGATTATAATAAGAATAATTTTCAAATTAAAAGTTTAATAGAAAATATTCATAAAGTTAAAATCAAATAATGTTTTATGACAAATGTGAAATGATTGGAAAATTTATTTTATTTAAATTAAATTCAATTAATTTTGTCTTGTTTATCTAAATTTAACAAATAGCTACTTTAATCAAAATGTTTTATAATTTTATAAATTAAATAATCAATTTATTTAATGTGAAAATAATTAATTACAAATTATATTTTAATAGTCTCTAAAAATATTTAATTTTACAAGAAATAAATTGATTTCTAATTATTTATTACATTATAAATTATTTTATAATTCACAACAATTTATATATATCTTCTAGATTAACCTTTAAAAAATAAATTTAGTGAATTATTTAATTTAAATTAAATCTAATATTATTAAATGCATACAAGTTGTTAAATTTTAATAGTTATTAATATTAATGAAGTAAATTTAATTTAAATAAAGTAATTTATTTAATATTGTATTTCAACGGGTATCCCGTGAAATATTTGGAGTATCGTCTAATGTATAGTATATGATTTTATTCTGATTTTTAAAATGTATGATTGAAGAAGGACAACCCTGAATCAAATTTAAAATATTACATTATATTTTAATTGTATTTTGAAGAACAATGGAATACATGAACTGATAACTATATCACATTTAATGGGGTATGTGAATAAAAATCTCTCAAATTTCAGTGAATTAATGTGAAAGTTAACACTAGCTTAAACGTCAATTAAATATCTTCACAGAAAAATTCAGTAAATAATTATTAACCTACATCTTTATTTCACATGTATTTACGCTTTGTTATTCTGTAAATTGTCATGTGTGCAATAGCAATTTGTGTGAGGGATTTTGAAAATAAATACAAAAAGTAAGGCATGCATTCTTTAAAAATTACCCATGTAGTACGTATTTACCTGGATTGTTTCCATCTGTAGTCCACAGTCAATAAGAAAAATAGCATTATTTTTATTATTTCAGTATCATTATTTTTCTTAATACACTTAAATTAACAATATAAAAACAGATAAATTAAAAATTACTAAAAAACAGTGAACGCAATTTTCTGCGTGACACCGATGACGACTTACATATATTTAAAAGTTGATACAAAAATTAAAAATTTTTAAAAAATAAACAATTTTTGTTTAATTCTTTTACATATTCATAAACTAATCTGCATCTTTATTAGTTTCGGACTTTCAATCCGCCAATTATCTGAAATTCTGAAGTTGCATATTTTTTAAGGATAATAGAAGTTCTTTGTTACGGAATTTTGTGGGACTAAGATAATATCCGGAGCAAGAAAGCAAAATTTGTTAATATAACCAATATATATTGTCGAACATAACCAATATTATAAAAATCTTATTTTATTTCGTAAAAAAATATAACAAATCTGTCATCGTATAATTAACTTAATAATTGCTGGTATAGACACAAAGATCTAAACTTAATTTTACCCAAAGTGTTTAATTCCTTTGTAATTACTACATGAATATAGAAATATACAACATATAAAGGTCACTTACAGAACAAAAAACGTTTTCTTTATAAAAGCTGGAATAACTGGCACCAAGTAGCTGAATATCTTAAAAATGCAAAATATAGTGACCACTAGCAGATGGACAAGAAGAAAAGGTTTTGCCTCGGTAAAAAATAAATATGGTGTAAGACCATTTGCGTAGTTGTTCATGTGAATACTTGACTAAAATATTTGTACCTATATTAATAAAAAAGAATTTCTTCAAACTTAAGGAAAGTTTACACAAAATATTTAACTGGATAAAATGTATTTAGTCTTTTTTATTAAATTTACAAAGTAAAAAAATATTAGCATATTAACCGGCAAAAAAAGAGAAAGTAATTCTCTAAAAATGACTTAATTTTTTCTTAAATATTTTTTATGACACAAATTTGATTTTGGAAAATGACCTGCCATTCCGTCAGTTAATTCGAACCTACGTACGTATTTACGTAAGAGAATACGCTATTGAAGGTTAATTGCCAGAATAGAAGCTCATTTTTACAGTAGTATTATGACAAATGGTCACAATAAATTTTCTACAAAAATCGGTTTTTTACTTGCTCAGTAATGGAACTATGCTATTTGCTACTTACTATTGCTACTATGGAATCAGTATCCTACTGACCCCACCGTTTTTTTATGTCAAGTATGTGACCAAACTTGTAGAATATGAACATGTTTTTCATTGACTTTTGTCTGATTATTTATTATAACTAATATTGGGTATATATACATATATTGATATATATATATATATATATATATATATATATATATATATATATATATATATATAATATAAACCCTGTTCAAATATGAGGATGGTGTGATATTTTATTTTCTTTAAACATTTGAAAATACAATTTTTTTAACATATCTGGATGTCAATGCTGTATTAATTCGCTTTCTTGTCCATTTACTTGTGGGTTCAGCACATAAATTAGATTATTTAAATGACTTTTATGCGTTTTATTAAACATTTTCATAGTGGAATGCTAACGAAATTTTCACAGGACCGTACTGACGACATACCCTTGGAAAAAAAAGATGAAGCATCCAACGTACACAAAAATACTGTCGAATTGGGAAGTACCCCGTTTTTAAGCCGGTTGAAAAAAAAATTTCATGTGAGCAATGTTTTACAAAACTGGAAAATAGGCGTATTGTTTGTGTATGTTGGATGCTTCTCTAATTTGCATGCATATATCGTCAGTATGGTCCTATGAAAATTTCATTAGAATTCCAACATGAAAATTTTTAATGAAACGCAAAAAGTCATTTAATTTCCATGCTGAATCCAGAAGTAAACAGACAAGCAAGAAAGCAAATTAATATTGCAATGTCATCCAATTCTGAGCTATGTTTGAAATTTCAAGTCTCTTTAAAACCGTTTGAAAAATTTATACTGAACAAACAGACAAACAAGAAAGGAAGCTAATAAAAATGTGGTATTAAAACGTGTTTATAAATTTTTTTCACTTCTAAATTTTATTTGGTTTACAACGAGTAAACGATTAGCCTAATACGTACCGAATTATTCTAGGTAAATGAGAAACTAGCTTCACTATGTTATTTATAATCAGATCTAGGACAAATTTTTTATTTTTGGCACCGCAAGGGTTATGAAGTGGCATTTATAAAAATTATTTTTAAATTTTTTAATTGATTTTAGTAAATAAATTGTACATTTCCACAACTATCTTGTTTATGGATCTAAAATAAAATTGCTTATAGAACCAAAAGTGTACACACCGCGTTTTTTTTTTTCAAGTATTAATATCATTTAGACATTGAAAAATTTTTTATTAATAAATTAATATATTATTAAAATGAATGTATGTATTATTAAATAATATTGCGGTAAGTCAATATTAGTTTGTTATAATAAATAATCAGACAAAAGTCAATGAAAAACATTTTCATATTCCACAAGTTTGATCATATACTTGACATAAAAAAACGGTGGGGTTAGTAGGATACTGATTCCATATTAGGACACTATAGGGCACAGGATACTGATTCCATAGTAGGACGTAATTAAAAAGCCGATTTTTGTAGAAAATTTATTGTGACAATTTATCATAATACTACTGTAAAAATGAGCTTCTATTCTGGCAATTAACCTTTTCATAACTAATATGTGTTCACTTTCATTCCAATAGCGTATTCTCTTTCGTAAATACTTACGTATGTGCTAATTAACTGATGGAATGGCAGGTCATTTTCCAAAATCAAATTTGTATCATATTTAAGAAAAATTATTAAGAAATATAAAGAAAGTAATTTTTTAAAAATATTTAAGGAAGTCATTTTTAGAGAATGACTTTCTCTTTCTGAAAAGCTACACTAAAGAAAATGTCATGTAAAATTGCTGGAGATGTAAATGCTTCTACCATCGGAACTCGAATTTGGCACGTCTGTTGACAATAAATTACACAAAAACTGGGTGTACAATTATTCCATAATAACTCAACAGTAATTTCAACAAAATGGTTTCGAAAGTGAAAATGTGATAAAATAACTTTATATCGCTAGAATAATGTTTAATTCCAATAAAAAATATTTTCATGATCGAAATATTCTGTCCTTATTAAAAATTACCCAAAAATTTAAAGACAGACTGAAAAGCTTAGCTCAAAATACGGGACTGGAAGGGAAAACTGCGAATGGAAATGAGATTTAAAAAACGACCGAGATTGATTATACAGATACAAATTTCAGGTCTGATTCCTTTCAAAAATAGTGTAGAATATATTATTATAACATAAAATAAATATTTATTTATTTATACACACATTTAAATATTCATTGCAGATAATACATTCGTCACGATCAAGAATTAAGGGCTTAACAAAATTTAAATTTTTGATTAAACCTGAATGTGAAAACACACACATACTCCAAGAGATAACGACATATTTCGACTAATTTTCTTTCACTCGTCATGAATAAATCACACTTTGGTGCGACCGCGTTCAGGCGGTTGAGCTGTTGAATACCGCAGAAAACTTCAGAGTTCCGATATATTTCGCTTCTAGAGGGTGGAAAGATAGCAAAAATATATGTTTCAAATTGTAGACATGATATACCTAAATTATATGGTCTTATTATTTATGTAGTTGGAAGTAAATGGATGATTTTTTCTTAAATAGAATTAGAAACACTTTCCAGCATGCCGAGTTTTCCATTCTCCCGTTGGTAATAGAAAATATTAAAAAAAATGTAATAGGATAAGAAAGAAATGTATTAGGCGAAATATGTAAACTGAAATACTCTGGAAAAACATGATGATCTTAAGGTGAAGCGATAATAAAAAATTATAATTGTCACAATGCATTTCGAACCGAACTGTACAAAATTGCTTTGAATAATTAGCGATAAAAATATAGTGAAAACGCTAGTAAAATTTAATAAAATGTACAGCAATTTATCTTTAATATTTTATGGTATATACACTGTTTAGGTCGTCGGTGAACATAAATTAATTTTGTTTAATAATAAATGAAGTGTGGAAAAGTACATATCATCTTTCAAAAATGCTTCTAAGTGAATATTGGAGACACTTTGTTGAATCATAAATCTGATTCCATTATTATGCGAATTACTTAAGTCAAGGTGGTACGACTGAATTACGTAATTACTAATTAAACAAATTTTAATAAAAATACACGATAATATAAAAATAGACAATGGTACTACCATTTTATATTATTGCCATCCCCATTATAATAATCGTAGTTACATTGTTTTTACTTTTATCATATTTATTGATATGAGGAAAAATGGGAAGCTTAATAATTTTTGGTTGGAATGATAAATTTGTTTATAAATGTAAAGCAGCCTGGAAAATAAACTCATGATATTTAATAATATATTTTCTTATAGCAATTTATTGGTTCGTAACAGTGAAATAAAAGAACAATTTTTTGCACTTACTTTTTATTTTAGTCGAATTTAAATTACACGTACTTAATGCAGTAACGAAATTTCTAACATTTTTAAGGTAATTTTTCATATATGGAATATATTTGGCGTTATTTAATGTAATGTTATTTCCACGTTCTTTAAGTTCTTCCCACGACATGGGGCTATTAACCCACCTGAATATGTTGTAATACAACGAAACCCAAGTGGTGGGAAAGAACATAAAGAAAGTAGAAATAATACTACATCACGTAGTTTAATTTAATTGTGAGTAATTTGTCATTATTAAACATTTCCATTATTCTCGAAGTAAATTAAAGAAATTTTTCATATGCATATTTTATTTTGACCTTTGTCCAATGTACCATTATTCCAAGTTTTATAACAAATTGAATAACATATTTTACCATGTATATGACCTTTATTGAGGTTTTTCTCTTGTTTCTAATAGAAATTTCATCTGAATTTGCTTTGGTTTAGAGTTTAAACCTCGTGAACAACGTGTGAACTTATAATTGTTCCTGTTTTCACCAATAGTCGGACGTCGAATTTGTGGCTTGTTAGTTTTACGGAAAGAAGTCTGGTTTCCCTCTGACTACAAAATATTCAAGCAGGTCTAATGCAGTAAGGCAAGCTATTGACAAATTTAGCTTATGTGTTTGTATTTTTCTAACCACGTTTCATAATTTTGAATCCCGTAGTTAAGAATAATGATATTCTTAACTACTTGAAGGCCTAATTTTGTGTTCAATCTCCCTCATGAGCATTAGTACCTCTGATAGCAACAGAGAGTAGGTTGTACAGTTAATCGTATTCTAAGTACTATAAGTAATTAATTAAAATCGAGGACGTAATATTAGCCGAAAAACTAGCCAATATTTTGCAAAAATAAACTTAAAATACTTAACGTTTGTTTAATATCTTTGAAATTTTTATTGAATTTACACAACCAGTAAGTCCATGGCAAACATCAATCCAACTTAGAAAACCCTACGGCAAGGATAGAAAATTAATTTACTTAACTTTAGAAAATTTACTAAACATATCTTATTTGACATAACTTTTAACGTTACCTCGTATTCTTAAAATCGATTTATTATATGTTTTCTCCGAATCTAGATTCGCTTAATTCGATCGAAAATATTCTTATCTTAACTGATATAACTTGAGAACGAGATATGATGTGACGCACCATGACGTGACATTCACATTACTGTGTGACTTTTATTGATGTACGTAATAACGCAGGTAAGCGAACTTCATCATTGCAAACAAGATAGTTTTTAGTTTATAAGATAAATAAATATTTACAAAATAAAAAATTTCTAAAAAAAATAAATATTTATAAACCTAAACGTTGCTATAACTCCGTTTTAATGCATATATAATAGCCACGGTATTTAAAAGTCCTAAGGACACAACTGTAATATTGCTATATGTATTATGTTATGTTTTTCGAAATAATATTTAATATTTCTCTTATGATAATATAATGGGTCCTTCTTTATATTATCATAATAGAAACATTATATGATAGGTAAGATACAATAAGAGCAAAGTATACAGTGTTTTTATAATATTAAGGCCATTTGAGTTTTGTTGAGTTAGTGAATCATTCTTCATGTCTTTACCCCACTTCATATGTTTGTATTCCTCGAGTTATATATTTATTCTTTATTCAAATAGGACCAAATACAAATGATTAAAAAGCAAAAAAAAATTGTTATGCCTAGCTTTCCAAAAATATGGTTAACCTATAAAATTATGTGGCTTTTCCACGAAACTAGGAATCCCTGTCTAATAAAGAAGTCTAGGCGATTATCACAATGGGCAGCAAAATTGCTACATTTATCTCTTCGCTGTTACCAAATACAAAGAATGTGAGACTTATGTCAGATTTTCCTTCATTCACGCGAGTTTAAACCGACCGATCGATCAAACTATATAACTTTTCTAATAGCGTACCAACAAAACTGACGGTAATAACCGTAAATAAGTATACACTAAGAAAATTTAATAATTTAGAAATTTTATACACAGTTTAAAATTCATAAAATATATAGGAGGCCTGTAAACAGACAACAAAAGAATAATTAGATGGATGGATTGATTTGGAAGTATTTTGGACGACTATATTTTATGACTTCTTAAGATGGACAAAATTAAACGAACGAGAAGTTTGCCTAGCAATTGTTTCCACTGTTCTTATGTAAAATTAGTAATAAACAGTACGTACATTCGGTTACGAATATTGGTCCGAGGTACCAATATCGATCCGGTTACCAAAAAGACTTAGTTAATTTATATACATTTTGCATTTATATATTCATTCACTTTATCTTTCGAAAATATCTCCTTTCTATGTCAATAAAATAACCACTATATTGTACAAAATGAAATTGTTTACTGAACTATTAAATAGGAAAGATATTAATTTTAGGAATGTAATATGAGCTTCATAGAAATCGGTAGCTACTAAAAGCATATTACTCTGTAATAAATATTACACAATATTACTCGGTAATTATTATTTTAGAAAAAAAAACCTTGAACTAACAAGTGCACATTTCACTATCAGAGTTCTATTCAGCTGCACTAAATTTTGTGATATTACTTTTTGTTTGTTACAAAACGTCTATTCCACAGCATAATTTATAGTTTATCTTAACGATACAATTTTGGCATGATACATTGTTTTTGGGCGTTTTTCCGTTGTTTTAAAGTAGCTTTCTCTAGTAGTGATGCTAAACGCCGATTGTGATATTGAACTTTAGCTATAAAATTAGTTTTTCTCTCACGACCTCGCGACATAGCGCCATCGCTATCGTCTCCTTCCGTAGCACCAACTGCTGCCACGTATTTTGAGACACGCCTCATACATGCTAACGTAGTTCTGTAATTCAAATATGTAGAATAATAATTTATACTCGAGCTTTCCAGAATAAACAACTTAGGCGAAGGTTGAAACGGCATCAGTATCAATCCAGCAAAACTCAAGTTTTTTGTTGGGTTTTAAATAGAAATTGTCGAATAGAAAATAGATTTATAATATATATAAAATATTCATAATATTATTGTCATGGAGAATAATTTGAATTAAATATGTTTTAGAACATACTCTTACCCTCTATAAATAAATAATGATAAAATACTTGTTAAAACTGAGTTTAAAAAAAATGAAAAGAAAAAATTTCAACCTAATCTTACTGGCATGAAATGGAAATATCCATTTTATTACGTTTTATTGTACAACCTCTAATATTGAGCCTAAAAATTACATCAAAATTTGAGCTACCCTTGCAAGTAGATCAATAGCCACTAGCTTTCCTAAATTGGTATTTTTTTCTGACTTAGAAGTACTTTCGTTGGTTATGTGTTAAGCCATCCTTAGACGATCACTTACAGCCTTTCACGACAATATTAAGCCTTTTAAAAATTACAATACTAGAATAATATACACATAAAAAGGGATATTTTACCATATACGCCTACTTATTTTATGTTTTATCTTGAGATTTAAGTTTAAAATAAATTAATCACATATAAGTTGTTTTAAAATATATGTCTATTTCACTTTACAGAACATGAGTTATATTTCCTTCCAGCTCCAATTATAGCTCCTGATGCATTATAATGTGCATAAGTAACAACTTAACAACAATGACTATGGCTTAAATTTTAGAATTAAATAATAATTTTATTTAGCTCCGATAAAGTATGCAACATTGCTTTAATTCATTTTCTATATTATCTTCATTAACTTTAAAGTAATTTTCAATATATTTTACCACCAAATATTTGTAATTTGTTATATCTAAAATGGAAAGTTTGCCGAGAATATAATGACATTATAAAGTTATCGCACTGTATTTATCTTTTACGCTTCTACTTCTTTGTTTGGGTTCATGTAAAACATTATTTATTCATAAATGAATGGATCTAAATAATATTTATTTTATCAACTTCTAATATTTATATAATATTGAAATTTTCTTGCTAAAAACCATTTACGTAAATTTTATGGAGTGCACGCCGTTAATCATGACATTTTCCGATATCTTTGACAATGTAATTATAAACTTTGAAATGGATGTACATATTCGAAATAAAAAAAATCGTATTTTTCTTCAACATATCTATGTTATATATACTTTAGTATAATGTAGACACACACGCACATACATATTTATATATATACGTATATATATATATATATATATTTATATATATATATATATATATATATATATATATATATATATATATATATATATATATATATATATGTATATATATGCACTCACATTTAATTCATCATTTACTACTCCTAGAGAAGAAATAAAATTGTTCGAGTATTGTTTGATCCATAATATGTTCATTTTTTAAATTATATTTCTTTTTGAAATCCAATTATTGCGATAAATTATTTGTAATAAATTTCTATTATCCTAAATTTAGTGTTTATTTATAATTAATTTTATACAAAACGTATTAAATGTTGGTTTAATAGTGCATTCGTTTTGGAAAAATTGTGCGGGCGGATGAAATAACCATATGTAAATAATATGTGAGACAAGGATAACTTAAAGTTATCAAGCACACCAAAAACATAAAGACATATCTGTTAAAAATGTCAGCCTTTGCCTTAATGAATCTTCACTTCTTGCCTTCTTTAATAAAAAAAATTTAAAAAATGTTGTCCAAACATCAAAACACATTTCTCAAAAAATGTAATACGGTAAAACTTAAAATTTTAACTCTATTTAATTTTGACTAACCTTTAAATTTTTTATGTCTCTTTTCCGCGAAACAGCATTTTTTCCTGAAGATAATTTCTGAAAACAGCCCGGAAAATATTTTGTTATTAATTACCTTATGTCCAATTAATAACGAAATACAGACAAGTTTAAACAAACTGCTCTGAATTGATAAAACCATACAATCCATATCTAATATTGCATAATGTAATATTGCATACTTGCAACTTATTGTTGCAAGTACAGTATGTTTACTGAAACTCAATAATGCATAATAAACAGTTTGCCGGTCTGCCTTCGATGCAACACAATTTATAGCTCTTGCCTTTAAATTTCCAGTTCCTCTCGGTATAAATTTTCCGAAATTAATTGCGGGACAAGATGCCATAATTAATTTTCACTCGGTGGACGTTCAGAAACAATCCGTGCATATATTTGCGTCGGCCAGGTAATAACGGCGGAAATAGCTCCCGGAAACTGTTTTCCGGTTCCCCAAGAAAACTAATAGAAACAGACATTCTTGAAGATAATATTTTAGATGGTTTTTTAGCAAATTTTATTATTGTGTTGGCCGGTGTGCAATTATTTCGAGAAAACTTAGTACAATGCGAAATGTTTTTAAAATATTTACTGTCATCTTTAATCATTATTATACGTTTATTCTGATGCTATAACGTGACATGTTGTGTATCTATGGGAAACTGATTGTTTTCATTCATATTTACTGTATATAAATTTGAAATAAGGAGAGTCACATAGAGTTAAATTAATTTTATTAAACGCTATTCTCTATTTGAAGATGAACAATTTTTTTTAAATCTATGGCAAACATTATTTGTAAGTCTCTGTATGTTATTCCACAATGGTAATTTCTAAAATGATTGCAACCGATTGCCTAAGGATTTTAATAAAAACAACGAAGGTATTTCAAGTCAGAAAAAACATGAATTTATGAAAGCTAGTAGTAAGTACTCGTTGAGCTAGCTCAAAATTTGATATCATCTTTAGCCTGAATCTTAAAGAATACACTAAAGCGTAATAAAATGGATATTGCTATTTCATCGTAAGGTTGAATTTTTTTCTTTTATCTATTTAATATATAACTTTGACCGAATATCTTATCAAGGTATCTTTTGACGATAAGGGTAACTTTCATTCGAACATTTTAGTCTTGATATTACTAAAACTAATTATGTTGCGACATATCTCGCACACTAGCTGAACTACCTTAATTACATTTTGGACTTTCTGAAGCTGAATTTCCAAATTTACGGAGGGTAAGTGAAGTGGCTATGATAAAATACAAAAATAAAAATATTTGAGCTAAATAAATATAAATGATAATAATAGTAATATATGTATTTTACTCAGTTCTTATTTTGTTACTGAATTTTATATATCACTTTCAAATATGCGAGATAACAATTCTTAGTTTAATTTAAGAAAACTCGAAGTGATTCGACTCGGAACGTAGTTAAATTTTCTCCTATACATGTAACTTTTCATGAGTTACTAATAATATTACTATATTACTTGACTAACAATATTATTACAATGCTGAATAACAAACAAAAATGCAAATGGAAATAAAAACATATATGTTAAGCCATAATTGATAATATGACATTTCAATAAGATCTTACAAACTGAAAATAAAAAACCATACGGTTTTATGCTGAAAGAAAATTTCGTCCTTTGGTAAACCCTTGTAATAAAAAATGAACCTTTTACGCATGATACAACGATCCATTTATATCAGAAATATTAGACGCCCATCTCTTTTTAAGACAAGACATCACTTTAATATTATTCTAGATATTTTTTGCACGTCTGGTCTTCTGTATATCTATCTGCACGTCATAGCCATTTTACTCGGAGACTATTGGCACTGTATAGACAAATCAGGAAATGGATGGCAGGTCTTTTCTATAAACCGCCGTAAATATTAGCATTAAAAAAAGAAATAATATTAGGGGTAGTACACAATACATGCAACTAAACGATGAGAGAATAATTTAGTGCACATAGGCGTGTGTAATATTGTTAGATAAATCTTAAAAAATGACATAGATGTAATGTTTTAGAAAAGTATAAACTTCTAAGTATAATAATTTTTGACGCTACGGAAACCTTTGTGCGTAAGTCTGACTCGTACTTGGCTGTTTTTTGTTAATATAGAGTTCGCACATAATTAACTTTACTATGGACATATCAAATCTAAAAAAAAGGTGTGTCTTTTCCTTGATATTTTTAAAAATTTTCCGTGACCATTTTATCAATATTGAAATTCCCTACGTTTTAAAAATTGTCTAGGCATGCTCCACCCTTGAGTAATTATTGTTTAACGATCGACAAACAGGTACAAAACATCAGTTTTAACTGAATTATTTCAATTTCCCTCTTCAAATATTAAATTAAGTTTGGACATTATGTACAAGGGTGCAATTGAATATATCGCATTTACTATATGAAAAATTTAAAATGAATTATGTAAATAATTTAATTTTTTATTTAATATCTTTGTCCAATGATAATAAACCTGTTAATTAGGAGTAAAACTTGCACTATGAAAATTCCGTGCACATTTAGGTAAATGCAAACATTTTGAAAATTAACATTATGGAATTAAATTAACATATTTCGTTTGAACTATTTGTGAATATTCATATTATTGTTCACAATAACTTTGTTTAGTGGCTAGTTCGAAATGATATCCTTCAACGTCCCTTAATTTATTAATTCAAGTGCAATATTTATAACATATATTTATTTAAATAAGCCTGATTTCGATTGAAGCTGAATAATATTTGCTTATTATCACAGAACAGACGAATATAACCTAAGTACACACCACGAAATTCAATGTCCAATTGACACGAAGTGGAAAAACTGTTTGTCGCTGTAATCACTAGAAATTTAATGTTTAATTACTATCTGTAAATATTGCCTGCCTATTATTAATTACAGAATAATAAAAGAAACAGTTAGAAATGGAAGACGCAAGAAATCAACACCTTTAAGTAATTTGTGTTAAAAATCAATTTCAAGTATTCAAATCGAATTCACGGTCTTTTTTTAGATAACTAGCAATATTTTATCATCTGGTCGTTCAATGGGATTTTAGTTATTATCACAATACTACACGATGAGCTGAATATGACTGGGCGGAAGTCTGATTGATCCGATATTTATTTATCGTGCGCTGCTTACTACATTGAAGTCCCTCTCGTAATAGCGACCGATAAACTTAATAAACAATTAAATAGAACAGAGAACAAAGAACTTTCTGGACGATGTTATATAACTACTTTAAGGGCAACTAAATAAACACTTCGCCTATAATAATATATTCAGTTACGTAGAGAGCAAAACAACATACTTTACATACGTACGGTCATCTTCGCAGAGGGTTGACCAGTTAACGTCAAGATCGTTATCAACTCTGGGAAGTTTTACGGCCAAATTATTCATTACACTTTTATAAGTCAAACCTGATAAGTCTTCTACACTCAAAGGGTCATTGTTTCTAATGACACTTACGTTATATATTATAGTCTAAGTTTTAAAAGTAAATTTTCAATTTTGTATTTTAATATATTTATAATAACGTTATTTTAAATAAAGGAAACGGTTTAATGATGGTGAAAATCGAGGTTTAATACATTTTTCCCCCAAAACTTATATTTACTAAAGATTTTATTGTTGATTGATCCTATCGGTTAAAATTAATTATAGGTTATGGCGACGGGAAATATTTTCATAAAGTTTTGGTTTTTGAAGTCCATAATAAAGAGTGTAAATATGAAAATTATGAAAGCTACCTCAAACACATTTTCATTCGAGAGCATTATAAGATTCAGGAAGCATAAAATTTATACATGAATTTAAAAAAATGTCTTCCGTGCCTTAATGACTTCCAATTAGCCCAGTGTAAAGCACCATTGTTCATTTCTTCTTTTTTATTTTCTAAAGGCAGTTGACCTAATATTATACACAGATAATAATACATAAATTGACAGATATAATAAGACTACGATGTATTGTATAATAATTTAGAAAGAAGCATTGCGAGAGCTTGCGAGATAAGTGGCTTTGAAAAACGTTTGAGTTGTTTCATCTTCAAATAATTGTGAACTTTCAAATAAAATCAGAATTACGTACTGTTCCCACTAATGTGATAATGAACCTCCTGGATTCTTAATTTTTTTTAAAGGAATTAAAAAAATTCAAGAAATAATAATAAATATTTTATTTTGGAGTATTGTCGCGTAAACATAAACTTCAACAATTCATTTCTTACGTGAAACTTTGGATCTCGGAAGAATAAATCTGTATGTGATTGTTTAGAACTAAAATTATATTATTACATAAAATATTAGGGTATTATAAGTTGGGATTACCGTCATCAATTAATATTTTCTTTGTTATATAAATGAAAAAAGATTAAAGTACACCTTTTAAATAAGTGTTTCATCAGTAACTTTTTCAAATATGAAATGATTTTGGTAATTGATAGCTTATACTGACGGTAAAATACGGTAAAGTTTGTTAATTAATTTAGCCTATATTTTACACTTTACTTAAAAAGCATTGGAATGATTTCATTAAGAATGCCAGAGAATGACTTTAATCATTATCATACTAAATTAAATTAAACGCAATCTAAGTATAAAGAGTTTTTGAAATATTTATGTGCAATATTCTTAGGATGAAACATGTAAATAATTTTAAAGGTATTATGTTTGAATTTTGAATCGTTACGTCAAGTAAAGCCCTGATTACAAATAATATTGCATAATAACCAAAAAAATAATTTTATACATTAAAATTCCGAAAATAATGAAAGTGGAAATCATTATAAATAATTATTAAACGTAGGACGTTGACGCAAAACACGAATTTCAAGCTTCAGGGCCAAAGGCCTTTATTGTTGTTAAAAATATAAGTACTAAAATATTTTTTGACCAAGTTGATCCAATCCGAACAGAACTAAAGCAAATATTTATATTCTCTAAGACGGATTATTTAATTGTTCCAGCTAACTCAGAGACCCAGGACTACCGCCGACACAATAAGAATTATGAGCGAACTTTCTACTCCAATAGTATTAATATTTTTTTGGAGAGATGCAATGGATGGTATTTTCTTAAGTTTTAATATGCCTTCAGCATAAATTTACTAGTGCCATTATTATTGACTCACGTTTGAGACTGGAAGCAAATATTGTTGATCGTCATAAGTTAGAAACAGATTAAGAGAAGCTGGAATCCCCAAATATATATTACACGGATTCATTTTTAATATTGTGTTGATTTTATCACAATTTACATTTCCATTATTTGTAATACAAAAAGTGACTTTCCTTTTTTCTTTTTATTTTTAAATGAAAGTTTTTTTCTATTGCTCTGTATTGCCTTCAAATAAAAATGACCATTTAACAAAGTTTAGTATTTGAAAGCGAATAAGAGTAAAATTATTTGGTTTTCTACTATATTCAATTATTCAACTATACTCCATTCAGTTTAGAAACAGAATGTTTATCAACAATGAGATTAGACAGTTTAGATATTATAGACTTTTTTCTTACAGTCACGTTAGTATTTTAATGTGGATTTATTTAGCATGTGTGATAAAATAATTTGTTTTGTTATTTGTGTTCATATTTACACTGTATGCATACGTAACTTATATAATATAAGTTATATTTTATGTTTAAGAAAAACTCAGATATACTTATCTTACTAGATGAAGTGTTTCAAACAATTTATAAATATTATTGTTACTTAAAAAAGATATATAATAAAATAATACCAAAGATTTCGGTAGAAATGGTCGTTTAATTAAATGTTAAGGTATGTAGAAAATTATTACGATGTAATACAAAATACCTAATTTTTGAGTTATCATTAAACAGTTTTTCAAAACGAACTAATGTAGAAATATATACAAAATAAAATAATATTTCACAGAAAAAAATATACTGCATACACAATTACATCACAATAAATCTGGGCTTCACACCGATATCCAAAGATGGCCATGCCTAATGCTAGTGCCGGCGAGGCCGACCATTTCTTGATGTCACTAAGAAATAGTATTACAAAACATATTATATCTATTACAGAACATATTGCAAAATATATTCATTATAAACCTATCTATTACATCGCATATCGACATTAAAAATGTTTGTTCAGCCATACCGCAGAGCTTATTAAACGATATTGCTCCAAGTAGAAATCGTTTGACATCGTGTAATTTAAATGTAATGTTTTGTTTCGCTACATATAATATCTTTTGTGCCCAAATTATTTGGATTGTGTTTATTTTACAGTGATATGACGGTAATCTTAGTATTTTACAGTTATATGTATTCTTGGATAGCTGTATAAGTACTGTCCTTAAAACAACATTCGCCATTTTAATTACACTCATACTTAAAAATATTACACATTTAATACAACGAACTTAACATTATAAAACACATAATAATATAATAAACTTAATACAATTCAAAATATTTTTGTGTAGCATCAAAAATTTAGGGAGAAATATTGAAAAATAACAAATCAGTGAGCCTCGCGACTTTTAATCGCCATTATGTTGATAAGTATGGCAAGCAAGCAGGCGTTGTATATACGTGGTATACATAAGTTGCCATACGTGGGCATACAGTAAACAAAAAAATTAATTGACCTCCTGGATCTGTAAGCTTTTAGTCAAGATGTGTATCCCATGTGAACATATAAATAATGAATGTCGCAAATAATTATACTATTTGTGCGCTTGGATTAATTCAGATTTGTTAGTCCTACATACCTTTATATACAGCCATTTCAATACAATTGTTAGGTTTCGTGTTTGTCGAACAGGCGGTCAGATAGATAATCATACGAACCCTCATTGGTTGTCCTCAAAACAAAATTTTGTTTTACCCGATATAGATATACAAATGGAGAATAAAAGTTTATTATCCCGCAAAATTCATAACGACAAATCGGGATTTTTGTCTAATATTCTGATTATTTTATGAAAGTCTAATGAAAGCACCGTTTTAAAATAATATTATATACTAATTCTCATGGTGCATTGATCATAAAAACGGGTATTACACTTCTTTTGTTTCTAAAATCAATTAAAATATTTTTAGTAGTATGAATATTAATATAGACATGTCAATTTGAAATAAATATTTAATTATTTGTCGACGATTTTGAGAAGAGGTAAACATTTTCCGCTGCCATTGACGCACATATTATTTTTTCAACTACTTGTACGACACTGCAAACGTAGGTACGTGTTTTCTTTTCATAGTAATATTAGTTTTATATCAAACAAAAAAAATTATATATATATATATATATATATATATATATACACATATATATATATATATATATATATATATACATATATATATATATATATATATATATATATATATATATATATATATATATAGTTATATTTATGTGCAATCAAGGCTGCGTTTCGATATTAGATTAGGGTATTTCAGAATGATATGTCCTGTTCGATGAAACAATCAACCGAAAAAATTTACTATCTTTGCTCTAGATGTCATGAACTAAGATTGGTGAGCGATTGCTATGCGAATGTATACGTTGCTGTATATATTTTTTATTAAAGAAAAAATTAAAAAGTAAGTATTTTTAAACTTTAAAATTTAAATTTACCTCACATTTTTAACACGTTTATATTTGACGTTGTAGTGTTAATATTTTTAAAAGTTATTATGTTGTTACTGTTTTTTCCCTTGAATATAATAATCTGTACACACACCTCAAATCGAATAATAAATTCATTCAAGTCGCGTTGAATTTATATGCCAAATTAACTTTCCTGTTTACGCTTACTTATCTAATATTCTTAAAAAGGACAGAGTTATTGAAAAGGTTTCAATGATGATTGGGTTCAAAAAGAACTATGACCAACAATGCCTTCAACATCAAGATCTAATAATTATGCTCACAAAGACTCCGCTAAAAGACACGCCTTCATAATGTCTGACTGACACCCGTCTAGTTGTGGAAATTTCTAATTTGTGCTGCTTACTAACGTCCGGAAAAAGTCCAAGCAAGTAGCAAAGGTATTCACATCTCCGAATTAGATAGTGAAAAAAAAGAAAAGGAAGATTACGAAGAAAAAAAACAATATTAAAAAGCAAAGAATTAAACTAGATTTGAGTTCTGAGGAAGAAGTAGAAATTCCGGTCCCGAAGATAATATATATGATTGTGTGGAATGCAGCGAAAATTATTACGAGACTGAAAAATTCAATTTTGTAAACTATGGCTGCATGAAAATTGCACTCCATTCAACAATTCTTGCGATCCTTGCAGCAAGAAAATGAAGAAACAATAAACGGTAAACTAAAACTTAAACGAGAAAAAAGAAAAAAGTAAAGAAAAAGGCAAAGGGAGAGAAAAAATTACCAAGAAATGTAATGGCCATCTTATCCCTACGTGAGGGATCAACTTATAACGGATATTAATATTAAAGCTTTTTCTGTTTTTGAAAAAAATTATATCTGACATTAAGAATAAACTACGAAAATATAAATCGCAATAAGAGTAAAAGCTCAATTTTTATAAAAATAGTAAATTACATATATAATTTGTAGGCGACACTGGAAAATATTTTAGTAGCTTTTCAAAAACATTAGAAAAAACTAATTTGAAAAGAAAATAACATATCATAATGTTTGTTTAATTATCTATACACAAAATGTAACATAAGTATATCTATATACAATGTCATCAAATCTGGAAATATAGCGGCGCAAGCTGACGCATTATGGGTATCTCACTCTAATGCCTAATAAAATATTTCATTGTTATGTATTACAGTGTTATAGATTTTAGAAAATTTACGTTGGTTTTACAATTAGTTTTTTACCATTTCTGGAATGCATATGTGATGAAGGATGCAAAGTTTATAATGAAAATAAATGCTTGTTAATTTAAATATTACTGCATATAATTAACATCAGTATCGGTAAATATTAACCATCATTATATAAATTGTTGTTGTATGTCATGTATATATATATATATATATATATATATATATATATATATATATATATATATATATATATATACATGAAATTACTTTGTGTAGTTTTATATTTTTCCGGAAGTGTCTTCTAAAAAGAGCCATATAAAGTACTCAGTTAATTAGATTCTGAGATACTGGATTGATATTAACAAAAAAATTACGATCTTCCCTAGCCAGCCTTGGATAATCATTTTTCCACGAATATTTTTTGCAATTACTTACATTTATACTACCAAATCAGTATATTTTTCTTGAGATAAATACACTATGTTTTTTATAGTTAATTATGTGATGAAACGCATAACAAATGCGTAAAAAGAAAGTATTTATTAGAAATGAAGATATATGAATGGATTTAACCACGACTGAAATAAAACAAAACTAGATGGTAAAGAAATAAAAGAACCCTTGTCAGAAATTACAAAAATAATAAATATTAATAAATAAAACATTTTAATATTTTTCCTACACATTATATAATATGTTACTAAATAAAACCATGTAAAGTCTTACTACATAAAACAAAAAAAAAACAAAATCCATTTACAAATTTTTTTGCAACATAACCCTCTCTTTGAAATATCATCGTAACAATTGGAACATTTCAATTCGGCGTTCGCAAGCCAGATTTACATTACCCCTTTATTCGATTAAATAACATCAGCCACAATGTTTCCTTTTCCCACCTGAAAGAATTTCACAAAGATGATGTAAGTTATAACTTATCATTTAGATCCATTAAGATCTACATCCATTAAGATCTACACTCAAGATAAGTTTTCAAAAGCGCTGTAGAAATAACAAGATATTGTTAATGAAATGTCAATTTCAGTACAAATATTATTCAGTAATGAAATATAGATATCTATTTTTATTTATGAAAAGGCACATAGTGTTTTTTTAATAAAATAGGTACCACAACGGTACTGTCTCTGTAGTTTTGATTTTGTAACACGTATATTATTGCACATAACTTGATATTTATTTCATAAAGTTCTTTTCATATCCCATATTCCACATTCTAAGTTTGCAGATTTAATAGATATATACTAGGGTAAATTAAAAAATAAAAATTCTCTTTTATTTTCATCACCATAATGTGTTGAAACAAAACAATGTGATTTCTGGTCATAACTTTCTTTCTGTCTTTTATTTAAAAAAAATCGCAACAGGTATCCAACTTAAACATATTTGATATTCATGTGTTGTTTTATACTTATATGAAACATTTATTAATTGAATATATGTATGAGCTATGTAATAATTTACTATTTCCCAAAAACCTTCAAAAGTAAATAGCAAAATTGTTACTTGATTCTTAATTTTTATCGGTGATTTCTCTAATTTTATAGGCAACCGATTGGATAATAATTTCTATTCTAGTTTTATAATGACTTTATTGTCACACCCTTTGACCAATTCACCTGTTTCTTTGCTTTCTTAATAATGGAAAAACCTGTAAGTTCAGTAATATAAGAAACTCATATAATATACAGGAACACGATCATTCCAAGTCTGTTAATTTTCATTACAAAATTAGAAAATTTTATCAATTCTCAGTGGATACTTCCCAGCAAAGTTTATAGCAGTTTCAAATTAGTAGAAATATTTTGAAATCATGTGGCAATTAGTTGAATATTTGACCCTGTTAATATATAATGTACATGTGCCACCCTGTTTTTCCAGCGTTCTTTTATTAGCTATTATTTATTATGCAACTAAAACTCATAAATAAGATGTACTTGTGAGAAGGATCTATTGAATAATTAAATATCTTTCTAAGTTATTCTATAACAAAATAAAATAATTTTTCAGGATTAAATAACTTTTTCTTTTTATTAATATACATTCAGAATTAGGACAAGTTATCATTATATATAACCGAGACCAAATTAAAAGTTAGATTAATTTCTAGTTTCAACTTAACATATAATGAAATTTAATCTGCTCCATTGAATTGTAATTTGTGCTAAAATATTTTTTATGATATTTGTATTGCCTTTGTATTCGTACTGACAATTGATAACCTCTTTATTCTATCTTTATGCATAGACCAGCTAGTTGGTAAGGAGATACATTTCTGGTCCTCTTTAGTTTACACTATTATAAGCTGCACTGTTCTGTGCATCTCCTTATTTTTAATATCTCAAGTTCTAGGTTGTATTACAAATCAACGTTAAAATAAAATATAAACTAATGATTTGGAGGTGGTAACCTCATTAAACATTGTTTTTAACTTCTTTTGTTTCAATTTTAAATCTGAATTCTATCTCTAAAATTATTATATGACAATAAATTTCCGAATCCGTCCACCCGGCCCAATGCTTGCCTTGGGATAGCTTATAAAAATGCCCTTTGGAACAAAAGAAGCAAAATAGAGTATTATGAAAGTCGTCATTGTAGCCTAACCTTTGTGTATCATCGAGGTTCTAATGAAATATTTGCATATCGTCTACGCCGCGGAGTCTTAGTAAACAGCCCACTAATTTTGATATCTCCATAAGGTAAATAATAATTTGAAAATTTTAATCGTATTTTGTTTTTTTCAAATTAGCTTATTTATATAGTCAATATGTATAATATCTCTAATAATATATAAACATGTAGTTGGGTTTGTAGGTATTTGCTAACGACAGAAAACGAAATAATTTATTACCGGTCGGATTTTTTGGACACTACATTAAGTTTGCATGGAAATATTAAACGACGTAATTGTATGTACAGGCTATAATATAGAACATATCAATTACTTGTAAAAAAGGTTCTATGCATCAAACTAAGTAGAAAATGTGAAGAAACTATGTGACAATTATCAATAATTTCTGACAAAGTCAATGTCAAAATGGCGATTTTAACGAAAAAACAATTACATATTTTACAGAAATATACTTCACATTTGTTCAGTTTGATACAAAATAACTTGCCTCAATAATAAACACGTTCTTTGTTAAACACAGTATATTCATGCTATCACTAGGGAGGATTGGGTCGTGAATCTTGGTTTGAAAATTGGTAATAACTGTTTTAGCCGTCCTAAAACAGTAAGCCATTAAAATATAAGTAGTTCTGTTTTCAGTCCTCAATATTCAAATATTTTCAGTGATTTAAAATGACTAAAACTTTGAATAGATTGGTTGCACAACTATTATTAAGTTATTTGTATATCAAGAACTAAAACAATATATTTTATTCAAAAGTGTAATACCAAGTGAAGAAGGAAATATCCGCTCATTTTTTTAACTAAACTTGAACGACTGGGAAAAAGATATGTAACGGAAAACTTACATGTTGGGAAAAACTTGAGAAATCTATTTCTATTCATTACTAACAAATCCATGTTTATCTAATTACCTACATAACTTAAAAGATTAAATATAGTCGCTACTGAAATATACTCGCTTCTAAATTCTGAGGGTGTGAGATAGCCCTAATTATTTGAAACAATCGCATTGGATATTCTCATTTAATCATGCAAAAATAAATTTCATAACAGAAAAATCTAGCATTATGCTATGAATAACGAAAATTTACATTGTGACAAAATCAATACACTATTATTCTATCTAATATATACTTGGAGATTTAAGCTTCAAACCCTTGATTTCTTATGAACTTTAACGATAAAAATACTTGCTTCTAGTATCAAACATGAGTCGGCGATACTACCAAAAGTGAATTTATGCTGAAGGCGTATCGCAGTTTACGAAATTACAAAATATATATCGCCCTCATACATCCGACGCCATTATTGCATCTCTCCGAAAGCTTACTAGTGCAAGCAAAGCAGAAATTTCTGTCATATATGTTATTGTGTCGGCAGTAAAGATAGTCGTTGAGTTGCCACGAACAATTCAATAATCCGTCTTAGGGATTATAAATATTTGCTTTAATATGTTCGAATTGGATCAACTTAGCCACTAATGTTTGAATATTTATTCGTCAATAACAATAAAAGCGGTACCTTTGATCCTGAACCTTGAAATTCGTGTTTTGTGTGATGCCCTAGGTTTTATTATTATTTGCAATAATTTTGACATATATATTTTTTTGTGATTCGAATTTAAAAAATAAAATGATTAGTTACTTTGTGATATTATTTGTAATTGAGGTTTCGCTAAAATTAATGACTCAAAATCAAACAAATTATCTTAAAAATGATTAATATATTTCTTCCTAAGAATATTGCATGTAAATTTACATAATGTTATGTTAATACTTAGATTTCATTGAATTTTATTTTAGTTTGATCAAATGTTATGATGAAAAAAAAATATTTCGTTTTCTTATTGAAATAAAGTTATAAGTATTTTATAACTTTATTTTATTATTACTAAATTAAATTTCTTGACAAATTCTGGTCTATTTTATCGTTGGTATAAGCTATTAATTACCAAAATAATTTCATGTTTAAGAAAATTACTGATGAAAGAGTTATTTAACAGACGCCCTTTAATTTTTTTTCAAATATTTACCCACGGAAATACTAAGTAATGACTGTAATCTCAACTTATAATATACGAGTTTATGATAATATAAAACCATTAATGGTATAAGTTTATGAAAATATAAAACCATTACCGGTATAAGTTTGTGATAATATAAAAACATTAGCAGTTTTAATGCCACTGCTATATTTACTGACCAAGTGACATAAATAATTATTCTTACACATTACAAACAAACTACACTCGTTGTAATTTCAATCAAGATTAGGTTAAGTTATTAAAAACCGAGATACCGTTGGAAATTGTAATGTAAATCATCTCTAAATATGGGATAAAAAATGGTTATATCTATTCAAGTACGGCAAGTAATTTGGTGCACAGAATGATAGTTTTTTTATCAAAACACATACTGCTTATATTTGACGCACTTGATGTACAGTACACAAAATATATATTCCTAATATTTGAGCTGGCTTCTAAAATATAAAATTTATAACAATATACAAACATTAAGAAATGTAATGAAAATAAATTAGTTTGCTTTTTAATACTAAAAGAGCGCACTAAATCTTTTCGAAGTCTCTTAAAAAATACTTTCGATCTCACATGCTGAGTTTCCATTCTTACACTTTGGTTTTCCTATGTCCTGGTCTACGTAGGTAATATTATTTAAAAACTCTCAGTTAAAGTAGAAAATGTTTTATTTAAATTTAATCCTGTGTTTTATCCAAACATTAATAGGACTTATTAGAAATGGTGGACGTTTTTAGCAATTTATGTTTGAAAACTTCCTTTAAAAACGAATAGAATGATTTAATGAAAATATCTTCAAAGCACTCGTTAAAAGTTACGAATAAAAAAAAATATTAAATAAGTTCAATATACATAAACAGTTCTCTGAAATTTTGACTCTGTCTAAAATTTCGTCAAAATATTTTTTGAATTTGATGCCAGAGGTGATCAGATTAATCTTGACGATCACTTAAAGTTAAATAAACAATTGACAAATAACTGTAGCACTTACCGATTTGTGTCCGGAACTTTAAAATATTACATTAAACTTTGTTTTGTATTTTATTTTGAAAATCTTCACAATTTTAAATTGTCTTCACTTGACTTGACTTTTCTGACTTGTCAAAAGTCAAATTTGGATCGAGAATAAAACAGAAGAAAAAGGTTTACATGTAAGATGATGTCTAAAGTTTATTTTGATGTAAGGTGATGTCTAAAGTTTATTTTGATGAAACAAAATATTACTGAGATAATGGTAAATAACGAAAAGTTACCATACAACATCAGGCCAAATTACTCTTCCGAGTATTTCGGTCTTCTAATTTTTTCACTTAGAAAATATGTAAAAATTTATTTATAAAAATTTCAGGGCATTTTTATTCACTGATTCCTATGAATATTTGCTTCTTATTGTATTAAACCAATGCAAACATAACCACATTAATATTTTAAATATATAGTGAACTATTATTAAATTTTTATTTATATTTACAATTTGTTTGAAATTAGTAAGCACAAAAATCAATGCAGATAACAAACTGTAAAGCTATGTTCAACTTGGTTTTAATTTTGTCGTGATAAATTTCCGATTAAACGATTACGAAATTATTATTTGGTATTATGTTCCGTAAAGCAACTTTTCACGATCTCACTCTGTGAGGTATGCCAACTTTCGTAGTCCATAATGTATACGTATCCTACCACATATAATATTGATTTGGTAAGGACGAAAAGAGCATCATATAAACGTGTATTAATAAAAAGAATACACACATGTCTGTATACCTACGTTTTCGTTGCACCGATATAAACTGGGTTTCTAAAGAAGTGAGAATTTTCAGCAATGTTTTATTAAATTCCGTTACCAATAATTGTTCCACAAATGTGGATACACAATTGCACACATAGGACGAATAGAGTTTTATATATGGCAGATTTATCGGTTATTATTTAGCGTTCTGTATCAAAATTTGCAAAAATCAAAAACTCTTACGGAATCATTTAGGTATCCGTCCACCAGGTACTTTTTTCATGGAGAATTTGACATTGACCTAGTTGGCATGGAATAAAAACATTTAAATTGGGATTTTGTTCTATTCAGAATGGTAGCAGGGAAGCCAAACAATTTTTTTAAACCATAGTATGTGGCATAAAATGAAAGCTCCATAAAGCAGAATCAATAATACAAAAGTTGCATTTTTTCTGTAAATATTTCGAAAGGCCTTTCCAAGAAAAAAACTCAAAAATTGTTGCCGCACCGCACCTCCGAAAGTATCATTGGACCTTTGACATTTTCTAAAAATATTTGATCGTTGGAAAACTAATGTCGCAAGTAAGACTTATTACGTGTTTTGTTCATTTATTGATTCTAATACATATTTTATAATTATTCAAGTGGAATTTAACGTTTGAAGATTAGTTCTTGAAGTCTTGCTCTACATTAATACATGACAAGATGAAAAGTTTGCAATGTAAATTGGAAACAAGAAGACCAGGAATGTGTTACCCAGATACAAATACTATGCTCATTTTATTGCAACAATCTTTCATTATTTCTTGGTATAATTTGTTATTTGTTATATATGGGACTGTATTTTAATTCTAACTTTAAGCATAAATGGCTAATAAATTTACAATTACTTCAGATACTTAACTAACAGTTACGGGTTATATTAATTGCTATAATATTATTATAGCAATTAATATAACCCGTAACTGTCAGTGAAAAGGTTTTATTAATTTTGTATTTAAAAATAAATCCTTTCAAATATGTTCAACTATAGAAAGGTTTGTTATCACATTCATTGAATAGTATCAAAATTTGTTTTTATTTCAAAGTTAGCAATTATTTTACCATAAAACCACTCAAAATCATTAGTTGGCCAAAGCTACTTATCTCTTAAGCGAAATAAAGATAACATAAGCATGCGAAATAAAGAAGAGACCTGAGAAACCAATTTGATTCTCCAGGGCTCTCAGACTGAAAATATAGTTTTGCCCATACAAGTGAATACGGGAATTAAACCACTTAGCATGGAAAAAATAATCTTATTTCAATTACAAACCGCGTGGCAATTTACCTAGCTGCCTCTAGGGAGACTTCCTGTTGGGCTTCCTACGGCAATATCGCATAGCGGGTTAAACATGTTTATTTTATACTTTGTATTTATTTATCTAGTAAAGTAGTGCCTATTTTCTTATGTTAATGATGACTTAAATAAATTGTATTCACGGTAGACGCGCGACAAGTTAATTCCTTTGAATTAGTAGATTTTAATTGCACAATAGTTTGAAAATCAGACATTTTTATTAATTTCATTGTTTATTGTTTGTATTTTCACATATAATCCAAGTATTGACTTTTTGTTTGAATACAAAAAAGGTATAAAAATTACGTCTTCGAATTATTTTATTTTCATTAAAAATTACATTAAAAAAAAATGAAATTATATCATTTTCATTAAAAATTACATTGATATAAGTTTTCCCGAAAATTCATATGATACCATGTTAGTTACACTTTGAATATGTGTGAATACTAAAACACATATTTTAATGCAAATTTCAGTTACACACTTGTATTCCATTATTAATGCTTAAGTCTTTCATTGCAGTAGTTTCTCCGAGCAGTATCGCTTCATCCGTTGTATGATATATTCATATCAGAGACGGGAATAAAATTCAGGTTAGTTTCAAATTCATTGACTCTTCATTATCATCGTGAGTGACATCCAAGTAAATCGCACAATTTGCGATAAAAAGACGCATTCAATATTCGTACTTTTTAATCAAAATTTGCCACTTTGAAACTGACAATCGTTAGAAATTTGGCGTATTTATTTAAATTGACCGAAAGATAGAGAAAAGATATACATTAATGTCAAAAAAGAGAGGTCGAAATTTTTTCTACTTAGCTTTATAATTTTTTATTAATATCGATATCCTCGATACGGGATATGTATCGAGAACTTCACTTATATTTCCATATCTATGTTGAAAACTCCTTGATTCTCGTTTTTATAAGTTTATTTTTTGGTTATTATGATTCTCTTTAGTATGATTTCAAAATATACTGTAAATAAACAAATCCAGAACCTACCTTTTGTTCTTTAAATGAAAAAAATAATTATTTGTAAAATTAAAGTAAAATTTTTTCTAAATAATAAAGACAAATGCCTCGCAGATTCTTTCTAAATAATAAACAAGAATTACCATAATAATTTGATTCGCTATGTTGCAAATGATAACTATGTAAGCCTCATTGCGACATAGTATTATGATGCATTTATATATGCACTTACATAATATTATAACACACCTACATATATACGTAGACACAGTATTATGTGTGATACATTAATATATAAATACAGTAAATAGAAATAAATATACAGATTCGACCTGTTACCTTTCATTATCATTGATTAAACTTCTTTTGAGGCAGGATGTTATATCGAAAATAGTCTCAACTAAACAGATCGGCGAAAATTACTTTTGAATTGAATTAGAAACACAAGGGAGGAAACAAACATGCAAACGCGTTCCATTTATTAATTTGAATTATTCTAAATAATGTATGCAATATATCGATAAAAGTATTGCTTCAATCGTGTAAGTAGTTTCTGAGAGAGTTAATTGAAAGCGAGTAATCTATTAATCCTAAATTTGACGCTTGATGACTTAACACTTTAAGAGCAAATGACGGTGATCATAATACATACCGTAACAGCTAAGCATAAGAGTTTCGACGTTGTTTATTTTTTTACGTTTTAACAAACAATGCAGAATGTGAAATAAAACAATTAGTATTATAATTTAAAGTTATTTACTTCTTTAAAAACTTAACTAGCTTTTGTTTTGATGCTTAAGAGAGTTGGGTAATCTATACATGTGATAAAATCGTAAAAAACCTAAATCTGTACATTGAAAATGTTTTAAGTAAATCTAAATGCTACCTACTAAAGACACACTACTAAGCCAAACACAACAGTTTTTAGAATTCCTGTCTTCGGTTTGTCTGTTTTTCTGTTTGTACGTAACTTCGTTGTAAATGCTGATCTCAGCAAAAGCTAAACTTTTCTGAGATATATTTAGAATAGCTTGGGTTAATATTTAAGTTTTGGATTCATTTCAATCGTTCCACAAATAGAAGAGATACGTTAATAGTTAATTTACGTTTATTGTGCACGTTAATATCAGAACTGACAGAATCGATTTGGCTACCAATGCCATCTTTTAACATTTATTGTAAACTTTATGCTAATAGGTTTCAGAGAGAAAAAAAAAGATAAATAATTCCAAATAATTTTTCTTACCTCGACTTTCACGCGAATGGAGCACAGTCACAGTTAGTATTCTTAACTTCTGACTCTTCGAAGATTTTTTGACAGTGTTTTCTAAATCCATTATGTTGTTTGGTTAATTTTATTTCATCTCAAAGTATGTTTGTACATATTTATATTATTTGAAATAATTTTATATATCTCAGTACAGAGAATTCCAGTTTATAAAATAATAAAGACAAAATTCAGCATATACTCTTTATTTTATTGGACATTCATTTCACTTTATTAAACGTAATTAAACACATTTTCTACGTTGAATCTAATTCATTAAAATTACAAAAACAATATAAGACACAGATCATTTATTCGTGTTTCCCTGAATCGACCTGTTTTCTTAAACTAATACAGTTTAAGAACTAATTAAACTAATCAAACAGGTGTACTTTCAGAATTCATGTGTTCCCTCAATTTCAATTGAGATTGCTACTCTAGTTCTTTAATAAAACAGGAAACATTAATATTTGAATATATTAGCAGATTACCGTTTCCAAGTAATAATTTCTCGTGCATTTTTATATGCTGATTTTAGCTTTCTTATAGCTTAATTTTCTGTAAAACAAATTACTATTTCTCTAAATTTATTGTACCCTATTTAATGAGTTTACTTCAAATTAATTAACTAACAATTTGTACCTAAATGTCGATAGTTTCGTTTGCAATAGAAATTAAAATATTTTAACTTCTATATCGTCTCCACAAATTAAATAAATACAATTAATTTATTCTAATGTAACATTGTATAATTAAATAAATTCAAATAAACTCATATTCGTTTAACATCTCTGTTCATACAAAAGCTGAAATATTTAAATCGATAATGTCAGCACGGAGCATATATTGAAGTGCCAACTTTAACATCTAAGTCCATTGGCAACTTGATGCAATAACTTGAAGGTTGCCAAGCGATATTCTAATCGAATTACCTGCAGCCGCACTGACAGCCACAGTCTGTGCAGTACAGTTATAACATAGATTAGCTAAATAACTTTTGTTATTAATGTTTATTTTATATAATAAACTAGATTTCATCTAATTACATGCTTAAGTGAGATTTTATTTAACAATAATTGAAATATTAAATAATACTCGTATTGATTATTGTGATCTACGTTAACTTCTAAGTTTCAAAATGGAATAGTCCCTACTTGTTTTATAGAGAACCAGTATCTGTTAAGTGAAATGGCACATAAAAACTTAAGTTTAGGTTAATTCATTGTGTTACGTAACCTCTTAATTTCATAATGTGAACGATGATGAAGTGGTTTTTAATGAAATTAATGATAATATTTTTAAGTTATAATTAAATATAAATCAGCGGGAGAATATCTTTATCGATCAGTAGAATATTTTTGTTATAGAGCTGCAAATAATAGACCCTGATAAGCAAATACTTAAATGCTAATTCCTTCTGATCAGCTGCACAGAAAATATGTTGAATTTTTTTGTTGTTTCTGATCAGTTTTCATTACAAAATTATTATTTAAATTATTTTTGTAAAATATGAAAATTAACTTTAAAAAAACTTACTGCCACTTAAACTAAGTTTGAATCATGCACTCTCGGTGACTGTACTACATGTTCATGCAACCACCACCGCCCTTTCTATACATATAACGTTTAGAAAGCCGTGCAAGTTGATAGTTATTTGAAATGGGTTTCTCACCGATGCTTGATTAAATTATGTATAGATCAATATATAATGCCCTCAAAGGGCTGTCCCTCGGCCGTAAAGGTTATTCGGAAAAAGATTGACGTTACAATATTATTGAATTTAGTTTGCTTAGTTTCACTCGTATTTAGACAGGCACTATACCTGGATTTATTTATAAATACTTAATAAGTAAATTGTAAGATATTTTGTGACGAAAGTCACTGGTAGATTGAATATGAAGTTTATTTTGAATGTCATATTAAGTGTACACGTGCCAGTAACAAATAGAGCGAACTTGTATCTATGTATATAAATAGAAATTTAATGGTGATAAGTAATAGCCAATTACTATTTCATTTGCTGTCGTCTATAATATATTTCAATTTGACAATATAATTTTGTTATAAATCATTTTGATGATGTATGAGACTTATTGTGTAAGTATTTATTTATCTAATTTTAAGCCTCATCTATTTAAATCATGCGACATCATAACTTTCGACCTGAGATATTTTTCCACCTCATTGATTTTACTGATTTTGATGTATTTTCTATTTCTTTACGTAAGTTTTCTATTCATATTCATTTATCTATTCTACTTACAAATTTTCAATTTTCATTTTTATTGGGTTCATTAAATTAATTTGTTTATATAAATAGTATTCAGACTTTACCATCTCACTGATAGATGGTGTGGAATATCGCTCGTATATTTTAACGTTGTAGCTTCATATAGTCTACCTGATATACACGCTATTCAACAATATTTAGATTATTGCTGCAATATTTCATTAAGAAGGCTTTAGTATCACATCTAGCATGTTTATAATAGAACAAAAATTAAGAAACAAGTTTTATCAACGTCGTGTTTTCACAGGTTGTTATACACTTTTACGCTGCAAATGTGGAGAGTGAACACTTTTAATCTTCTCAGTCAGTTGTTTTGTTTTAAATGGACTTATTTTTATGATAACCCTCATTTTTTTAGATTTTATATTTAAGAAAACTAAAAATATATTAATTTTTTTTTATTTTTTGGGGCGAGAACTTCCTTCAATACTCAAAGTTTCTTCGATATTGCCCACTTTACAACCTGAGCTACGTACGAAAATATTAATGTGGTTCATATTAAGATACTGTGTCTCTTTGATATTGTTAAATTTAAAAAAGAGACATAAATTTAACGATTACATACCTTGTGAAAATATGTATAAACATTAATTGAGATTGCAAATAGTAGATGGTAATTTGTGAAAAGATAATTATATTCGATAAAGATAAAAATTCAAAACAGATTCTTCAAAAAAAGCAATTTGGCTCATTCACTTCCACCAACAGGTAAATGAAATGTATAGTTTTTAAATTTTATTTTAGCAAGTTAAGGTATTTAAAAATTATCTGTTATTGTTGTCAAACTATTTTGTTATATTCTTTGATATTTTCCATTTTCGTATCGTCATCTCAATTATTTTAAATTATGCTGCAAAATGTATGACTTTTTGCAAATTCCACTGCTATTTAATTACACCACTAATGACGTATTTCAATATTTTGAGTTATATCTCCTATTGAACATAAAATTATTATTAACAAATATTTTATGTTTTTAATATAAATAAACGGCGAAAACAAATTGTGGACTCACTTTTCGAACTTTCCTTTCTTTGTATTTTATACGAGCTATACAATTGTTTTTACAGAAACAGAAGAAGTTATCTGTACATATAAAAAAAATGTAACAGAGTAAATTCTGCACATGGAGAATATTTTAAAAATAGTCATTGATTTAGCATATAGCTAACAGAAGTCGTAGGATCTTTTTTTAATTTTTGTCTGTCTGTGTAATATTTTGGATGTCGATTACGCTCTAAAATAAAAATCTGCGGACGGTTTTGGTGAAATTTTGTATGGAAAAAGATCATAATCAGCAGCAACATTAAAAAAAAAATTCTATTCCGAATTTCAAGCGAGTGAAACGTAGTTACAAATATTAAATGTAATCATTAATTATTTTTAATTGAAATATTATTCTTAATAAAAATGGAGGTAGTAATTTTTATTCTTAATAATTATTCTGAATTTAACGAACATCCTTTTTGCCTTTTATTTTAACCGCGAAGAATGAATTGAAACAAAACGAATGTAAATAGGTAAATGTAAATGGAATATATTCACCATTAACATAATGTGATAGATGTAAAGTGTAACTAATAAATTCAATAGAATTTATGCAAACTAAATAAAAGCGGACGGTAAAAGATTATTTTCCGAAACAATTATTTATTCGAATTAATCGGATTGCATCGATTTCTTACCAAGATGAATTAGGCTATACACAATATCAGTAGCTAATGCTGCAATGCTTCAACTATGTAGTTTCCAATAGTGACATACGTGCGCAAAATATAAAGTTGGTCAAATCGAAACATGACAAGGAAATTTACCTTTAACAAGATATTCGAAAATAAAATGCGAAATATGTGTATATATAATGCGAATATTTTGATTTTGCTCAATATGTGTAAATATAATGCGAATATTTTTACTAGGCTCAATTTATAATTGCTATAAATAATTTAGCCTTATGTCTAAAAGACTACAACTTTTGGACCTAGTATATATATATATATATATATATATATATATATATATATATATATATATATATATATATCCCTTATTTTAAACTTTTCCACTAATTTTTATTTTCCTTAGACGGGCGATATGATTTCTTCAATTTGCTAATACCACATGCAATTTTGTGGAGAAAAGCAATCTATGGCTCAAATTGGTACATGTAATTACATTTCTATTGATGAAAATATAAAATTGAAAGAAAAAATTGCAAAAAATATATGAGCATCTTCTTGTCAAGAAAAAAGTTGAGTCATTTTATAACAAAGACTAATAAATATTCCCTTAACGACACACAATATTTTTAATGAGTTATATAGTATATTAGAAGATACTCAGTAAGAGATGATGCGAAGAAATAATGGTGATGTTTATTAACTTTAGCATTCACTGTATCTGGAAGTAACCAATGAATAACATCCTCGATATTAAACCAGATTCTCAGAATTTTTTTATTTGGTATTCAAATTTGATACTTAAACTCATATTTGTCGGTCACAAAGCCATTGACATTTGGGCATGTGGGGTCAATATATTTTGATAAACATTCAATCACAACGTAGAAGAGTCCGTACTGATGTACTTTTGAAAAAATGTTATTCCTCGTAATGCTTTTGAAGGTTTCAACGCTCACTTTATCTGAGTGCACTCTGGCTTATTTATATCTTATAAAAAAATATTTGAAAACTTTCGACAACCTTTATGGAGAAGTTCCGAATTCTTGACTAAAAAGGTATTAGCCAATAAATTATCATTAAGAATTCAAGTCAATATACCCAGATAAACCATAAGTTTTATTTTAACTTCTTCTTAATCTGGAATGATTATTGAAGGAAAAGAGTGGTAGAATATTTAACAAACTGAAACTTGCAACTGCAAAACTAAAAAATTAGATCGCACGAGAAGTTCAACGTAATAAGTTCTAGAGCATAATCGTTACTAACTCGATTGTTGCAATATTCATGATAGCTAAATTTTTTTCTTCAAATAAATTTTAAATGAATAATATTTTAAATGGAAAATTAGTCATTAAATAACGAAATGTGTATTTTGTAATTGCATTGTTATTGGCCTTAATATTTGAACCAATCCAAAATGAAATTTAAGTTAATTAAAAACCAGGCTTGAAAAAAATTCAAGAATTGATTGAAAAATAAACCAGTTGTAGGCTTCTAAATTTCAAGTGCAATAGTAAAAATGACCTCACAACACAGTATTGCCGTCCTTTTCTAAAGGTTAAACTTTTATAACTCGGTCAGTTTCTAAGATTATTAAAAAAAAATTTCACTCTTCATCAAATTTTACCTTGAAATGATGATTAATGAAATAAAAAAAAAGTCAAATACTCAATTCAGCAAGAGCATCAGATATTCGGTAAACAAAGCGAAATGAGATAAGCGATCTCATTTAAAAGAAAGAATTTCAAAAAGAACGAAATAAAAAAGTGGATGCTATAGATATAAAGACACAAATTTGATTTGCAAGGCCTTTTGGCCAGGAAATATAACTTTTGATGAGACAAGTGAATAAGGAAATTGAATCCATTTGACTGAAGTGAATAATCTAATATTGGCTATAAAATAGCATTACAAGTTGTTTCAGCGTCCCCAGGGAAACTTCCGGTTGGGTCAAATTGGTCAATACGAATTAACTCAGTGTAGACATTTTCGTGGTTTCCCCATTTCCTAATACGAATACGCGGGTTCTATTTAATAATTTAGTTTGGAAATATTAATTCTTCAAAGCGACGAGTTTATTTAATTTTACGTACCGCTATGCGTATCTAATGCTAAACAAAATATGTCTTACTATTGGCTGCTTTAAGCATTTGTTAACTTTTAATTAGTTTTCGAGAGTTTCTCTATTGAAATCTTGTGCTGTGCATGTTTATGTATATAACCAAATTATGACAAAGAATTTAAGTGCTAATAGAATTAAAGAGAAGTGCATATAAAATATTTATTACCTTAGAAATGTATATTGAAGAGTTTATTTTAAAGACATTAAAAATAATTAGTTTAGTTATAACATATTATCAACTATCAGGATTTTTAGTGCTACACTTTTAATTCTTAACCGCATGTAAGTTTTTAATTTATAGTCTAGACAATATTCTGAAAATGGTACTGTATCCCTTTTATCAATAATGGTGAATGTTTAAGAAAAAATGCAGATTACAAATTGTTTAATGTAACTAGAATAGTTTAATACTTCTTGTTTTGATTTTTAGCATTTTTCTGATTTTAAACCAGGAGATTATTTATGTATTTCAGAATATATAGTATCTGATATTGGATTTCAATTTCTCCACTATCTATTTAGATTTTTACTGTATAAAAAACTCTTTTTGATATACACCATGTTGAATTTCAATCAATTTAATTACTATTTAAGATAAATTAAAACGTATTATTAATAAATTCTAATTAAAAACGGGTGCATCAAGAATGTAATGTTTAATTGTATCTTTTATTTTTACGATTTTATATGATGGGGTATTTATGAAAAATTTATTCTTACAAAAAATTAAATAGTGGTTATGAAAGATATATAATAATATTAAAAGTAGCACAATTTACATTTCCATGAATAATTATTGGGGTAAAACTAATCACACGTTTGGAAAAACTATTTTGTATCTCATTCACTATCGAAACTGAAACAAAAATGTTGGAAAAAAAATGTAGGCGATTTAACACCAACTAAAATGGCAAATTGCATATTTTTATGTCTCAGAGTTACTTAATGAGATATTTGAAAGAAACAGCTTTTTTGTGATGTTGAGACGCCGTTTCCTCTAAACTTTTCATTACACGAAATTGCTTTTGTGACAACAATTAAAGATAATCTAGTACTATGTAATATTGCTGTTTATTATTTTAATGTTTACTAATAGATTTTTTTTATTTATTTCAAAAACTGCCAATGCTTTGCAAAATAATTTGGAAAAATTTACCCCTGTAAAGGCCAATGTAATAGAATTACATTTTTTATGCTTCTACGAAAAATATTGCATGAAGGAAATTACAGAAAATGTATTTATTTATTTACTCTAATGTATATAATTGATGCAGCACTAGCACTGTTGCAGACTTATTGTTACGAGAGCAATTTCTTACAGCTAACCAGAACACCAGTCAAGTCCTGCTCAGATATCGTATGCCTTGTGATCAACCCAACACACCACAGCGACGAAATTATTAATTATTTATTGTCTAACATTAAAATTTTTGTGTAACAAAAAATTTTAATCTCAGACAAAGAATAATTTTTGACAGAGTATCAACGTTTCACGAGCTTTAAATATTTCGCACTCCAATTTGGTAAACTGATAATAAAATAAATATTGTAAAAAAAAATTAAAGGAGCTGTACATTACTGCTTATTCTGACAATTCATTTTAAGCCAAAATTAGTGGTGCACGTAGATTCCAAATTCATTGACAACACGTAGATAAATGCTAGCAGCAACTAAACCTATATTTTTGTGAAAATTATCAAAATTAGCACTTTATGAATCCATACTCTTAATTTAAATAAAATTTATAGGAAAACTATGGCAAAGATTTTAACATTTTAGTTTTTGAGAAAATCACGATACATATTAGGAATACGTATACATATATACACACATGGTGCAAAAAATATCACTATTTTGAATAGTTACAATAAAAAAAATATGTAAATTTCAATGTCTATGTGTATGTGCATAACCTTAACTATTCGCACTAAACAGGTTTCATTTAGTCTAAAATTAAGCCTCGATTAATATTAATATGGCATTGAATAACACAATAAGCGTGATTTGTGGAAGCTGTTTCGGCAAAAACAAGGTAGTGTAAAATATATATTTCCGATTCGAACCTGACTTACAATTTTTTTTCCGTAAGCTCTGAATGGATGTAAATATCATTGTTTTGTACGTATGGGTATTTTCATGATGGTTGATTTTCTGGGATTCTTCAATACAAAATTAAAGAAAATTTTAAAAAAATTTCTAAATTGGGCAATATTTATTTATCCACATAACCATATTTAAATTGGGTTGCCATTATATTTATGTCGATTCCTGTACTCATGTTAATGTTTACAAAAATGGTACATTAATATTCCGTGAAATATAATTAAATACATCTCGCAAAACTTATTCGAATATTTAGGTTTCCTTTTTCATGGTACTAATTATGTCTTATCAATGTTCAGAAGTATTCGAAATGATTACAAACAATGGATAGAAATTAGTTATTCAATAAACCCTTAATGACTGCAATACATGGTTTGGCAACCAATATTTTTAAGGGACTAAAAATTATGTTATTTATGTATTTAAAGAGCAATTTTGAAGGACATGCTATTTTAGGAAAGTTAGGGAATTTCACAACATTAGCTCTTTTTGTAATTCAAAATTGCGAGTCTTCATTGCTTTTATATGAAACATTTACATACTAAAAGAATAAAGCATAATTTTAAAATAGCATTGGAAAACAAAATTGATCACTTTAAATAAATAAATATTTATTAAAGTATTTAAAACAATATTAAACTTTTACGACTATTGATTTGTTCCAGACCCTAATATCTTGTGCTTCTTGTCTCATTCTCTCCAGAAATATGTTATTTTTAATTTTTTTTCTTTTGATCGAGTTCTTTCTTTTATTAAAAAAAAAACATTAAATATTATAAAATTATTCTTATTAAATAGCAATGCATCTCCAAAACAACGCATCTTAATAAATTATACAGCAGTCAAAATCGAGACTATAATAAAGCTGGAGCGCTTCAAATTGGAAATTGTCTGGCAGATCATTGGTTTATATTGGAAATTTTTATTAATACAAACACATTTATTATTAGACATCTTTAATTTAAATTTTACTTTGTTAAATATTTCTCTACATTCTAAGACTTTTAAATCGATTTCATTATTCTCGAAGAATATTTTACATAGTGTTTATATATATATATATATATATATATATATATATATATATATATATATATATAATTATATATATATATATATATATATAAATATATATATATATATATATATATATATATAAATATGTGTGTATATGTTATTTGACGTTGCGTTCACGTCGCATATTTGTATTCTTCATTCTATGCCTTGAAAAGATACTTCTATTCTGTATTTATTTTAATATCGTAATTTATATTATATTATCCGACACTGAATTTAGTAAGTAATTATTGATACTGATAAATTATTCTCCTTAGCTATTTTAACTCAACTTCATCAATAGAATTATAAAAGTACTACCATGTCCTATAACAATATTTGGTATATTTATACCGAAAATTACTTTTTGTTTAAAATCAAACTGTTTTTGTATGCTAATAGACAAATTGGTAGCATTTCATGAACATATGATGCTATCGTAACATCATCCATCGGTCAATTTATATAAGTACCTCCATGATGACATATATAGAGTTGATTGATGTGAATGTCGAAATTCGAAGTACAAATCACATAAAAATAGCGAAACACCTCCCGTGTTCGGTTATTTTTATGAGATAAGTAAAAAATATTTGAAGTACTGTACACCGAAATTAGAGGATTTTTTTTATATTAAATAAAGAACTTACCCGTTTAATTACTAAACTACACAAGATAAATATACACGCAATATTAGCAATAATAATTATTTTCGCTAAAACTTATTATGGTTTAATGTATAATCTACCATTTATCACCAATTTATACGGTATGCTCAAAAATAATGCAAATAATTGTTTTAAGGAATACGCTTTCTTGAATATTTGAAAAAGTTCTATTTTAATTCAAAACACATATTTATCAAATACTGCTTCTGTCTGTCTTAGAATATAACGATCTATGGGATTGTTTTATATTATCTGAACAACTCCTTAATTAATTGAAAGAACCCGAAACTAAACTTGTGTAACTTCGGCCAGTCGGGACAAATAAACTTACTTGAGCTTATTAAGAGATAGTTTATGTTTGCAATTTAGTTATACTTTAATACTTGTTTGGGTACTCTGAGCAAATTTCTAAAAAAAAAAGTTATAAAATCAGATGATCGCATGTTTTTTAAGCAAATTATACTTATTACGATGCATATTTTATCAATAAAAATATCCATAATATAAGCATAATTTAGATAAATACATAAAATATTATCGGAAGAAAGTGCGATTTTTTTTAATAATTCATATAATTTTCTAAAAAAATATCTCTATTGTCCATTCAATGAATAATGCATTTTACGTAGTTGTATGATCATTCTGGTAATAATTACTAGACACATAAATCCTTATCTTTAATTAATTGGTTATTGATATTTTGAGGAAATCTCCCGATTCAAGTCATTGCAGGTAACAAATAGTTTTGATCTCTATTTTATTTATTCATTCCTAACTAAAATTCAAATCAAAATCTGTTATCAAAATTTCTGTTTGTCAGAATTTATAAAAAAATATTTTTCACTCCACTCGTATCACAAACAGAACTAAACGTATATCAGCCCAGATTTCGTTAACATTTTATTCTGATGTTTATTAAAAAAAAATAAAAATATAACGAAACGAAACAATGTTACAAAATGACAATAACAACCAACGACTCTAAAAAAGTTGGACTGAGTTGGAGAACAAAGTTAAAAAATTTGGCAATATGTTAAATTTATATAAAAAGTTGGCAAAATGTTAAATTTATATAAAAAGTTGGCATAGAAGTTAAATCGATGAATCAACATTTTTCCTTTTGCAACACACATCGGAAAAATATTTATTTATTAATTTATTTATCTCTTATTTCGTCGTTCGGTAACCAATTTATAGCATACGAAACGTTTGTATCTTTTATAATTCATAAATCACTCATTACTATAATTTTACAAAAAATATATATTTGTTGTTGTACCTACGAGTATTTTTATATCGACAAGGAAAATAATAAAAACAATAAAGTGGCGTTACTACAACGTTTTTGAAAATTCTTTTATTTGAGTACAACCAGGGTTGCATGTGCAAAATCGCTTTTTCCGGAATATTTCTACCATAGGCTGCGGCCTAAGGCATAATTAAAAACAAAACCTCATTGAAGTAACAATATTTATTTCATTTTATTTACACTATACTGTAAAACTTAACATCTCATAACTACTATTAATTTAAAAAAATCACTAGTTTGGCACAACAAAATGTTTGTTTGGGCTCAACGAAACATTTACATCAATAAATTTTTAAGAAAATTTATTGAATCAATAACTAATGATAATTTAACACAAAAGCTATTGTTAGGATTAACCTATCTATCCGATAATATAATATTACCGTTTATAAATTGGATAGATCCGACATTTAATCAAATTATTAAACGCTAATATGAACATTTGATAAAACAAATTTCTAAAGATTTACTTGTCTTTCGATAATTAATCTTATCTAATTGCAATCAGCAGCTTAAATTTCATAGTCCGATTATGACAATATTTATTTTGTTTTATTTTGATTTAGTTATTTTTATTACTTAATTGCCATCGGTATTAATTAATAACAACGGTTAAATTCTGGAGCCAAAACTTTGACAATTTATTCGAATTTGGAGTTACACCTTGATTAAATACGTAATCATCTGATTCCGGTGTTTCCATAGATTAAGCAAATAAACAGGAAGCAAGTAAACAGGATACGGGACAACGTTATAAATACAGCTATAATCTCGCAAATAAACTAATAAAATAAAAAGAATACTAATAAAATAAAAAGAAAATTTCTTATCCTACTTACATAATAAAGAAGAAATTTCCGTTTCCTTATTATTTAACAAAAAAACACACATTTGTGTATTTTTAACCAAAGGTGTACTACATTGATCATAACACTTGTGAGAAAACTTTCGTACACTTAATATTCAAATGACATTAATTTTCCAAAAATGATGTCTGTACGAAATCGGCTACTACATTTAAAACCTTTTGATAAATTCTCAAACTTTTATTTCTAATGAAATATATTGGTAATATGGTATCTAAGTACGTTTGATAAATAAAATGAACATCCGATTAAGTTTTTGCTTATAATTTTTTTTCATTATTAAATAAACATTAGTCCCACACTCATAATAATATAACTACAAATTGCACGGTCTGTACAATGAGTGAAAATTATGATTGTTTACTATTGATTGTGATTTATCATCAAAAATATGTTGCCGTGTAAAAAATACTGCCTAAAGAAACAATAGTTTGAAATTCTACATACGAGAGAGATTTGTGAAAACCCATTTACTAAATCCTGTTCCGGTAAATTAACTGATAAATATGGAAGCAAAACAATAAATAAATGTATAAATATTGCAACTTACAAAAAAGAAAATGTAATGACAAAAAATTAAACAAAATTTCTGTTGTCGTATTGTATTTAAATATAATTTTTTGAAATTCTCTTTTTCATACTGCTGTTATAAAATTAATTTGTTGCTATTTTTTTACCGCAACTCGTTTTATTATTTATTTATTTATCTACTTTAATGTGTCTAACTGATACATATGGCGGACTTATTTGTACGAGAGTAATCTCTTACATCAAACCATAACACCAATCCAGCACCGTTCGCCGAACTACCGGGAATCGAACCCGGGTCTCCACGGTACGCGCATCATCAAAGGCCGTATGCCTTGTGATCAACACAATAGACCACGGTGACGACGATTATATTAGTTACTAATCTTAAACTATCCAAAGTAATTGTCTATTTTAACAGATATTTTCAACTCCGCCTATATAAAAGAGGAAGAAACAAATGGAAAACTCGTACACTTGTCGCAAAAAACAGTATGAAATGCCATCAAAGTGCTCTCCTATATTTGTCTTCCGCAGTAAACTCATTCATTCTTTCATTGTCCGCAATACGTATGCATATGTACTTACAACCTTAAAGCGTAATGTCTTTTATCTGTGTGAAGCTTTAAACCTTCGCGCCTAAGCGAAGCCTGCTTTGTCCCCGTCCTTATCGGCATATTTACATGTGTAATGAACAAATTAAACTTAATTATTCTACTCCGTCGTGAGGCTGTATAACGTTGTGTTCTCTGTTCTGCTGATATAGGCAACTAGCAGTACAGCTTATATTACGCGTGTGCGGATGTGGGCATATTGCATTGGCAGGGTGTTTGCAGCGTGTATTGTTACTGATATTTATTTTTATTTGTCAATTTTAGATCAAATTATGTATTTATAGTTCCGTCTTTCACAACGAAAAAGAAACCCTGTTAGTATCATTTGGTTTTACTTCATTTTTTATATGAAATATTTCATAATTTACACTATATTATTTTATAATTAATAGTATATTATTGTGATATGATTTTATATTACATTATTTTCTATAGAAAAAACGGAACCTTTTTATTATTACATGGTTGTCCGTCCTTTCGTCTATCCGTTTACCAGTCAAGCTGCGTAAAGAACTTTGACTTTGAAAAGGGCTTTAATCGCCCTTTTAAAGAACCCTTTAAAGGGGCGGTCAAACACTTTCTATTCAGATATCACTTGAGATGTCAAGTTGTAATTAATATCCTATTCTGAGTTTTATAGCTTTATAGTGCTGTAAAAGTTTATTGCTTCACGCAACAAAAAATGTGGCCCCTTAAAACGTATTTTATTCAAAGTCAGCTTAGCTCACTTATAATAAAAAGATTTGGGGTATTTTCAGTCCACTTGTAATGTTGAAAGTCGGCGTAATAGGAGGTCTTATACCATCAATAAAATGAAAAATCTAAAAATATATAATATCTATTACCATGTGGAATTGTATATTTTTTATAATTGGTTTGTTTTTACGCTTCTGAAATATTTTGTAAATAACATACGTTGTGGAAAATTAATAGTTTAACTAGAAATACTATGCCTTAGATATTACCTCAAAGTATATGAAACCTTGGGCTTGAGAGATTTTAAGTAATACTTGTACAATTCTTGAATAATACTATCCCTAGTATTCATAATTTAATAGTGTAAGAATTTATTAAAAAAGAGCAAAGTTTAATAGAACTTAATCCCTTTCCTCGTTATGGTAATATTTAATTTAGCATTCATGGTGACTTTTATTTTATATCAAAGGAAAAAGTCACTAAAGCTTTTATAAAAAAGTGTCTAATGCAAATCCTGACATCATGTAAGTAGAAAGCATCAGCTCAATGCAAAAAATTACATCGGTGCTTACGTACCACTGCGCCGTCCACATCTGGTGTTAAAAAAAATATTAAATAAACATTTTTCAGTGAGATACATAATTTCATTTCCCACTCTATAATCTGTAAATTAACAATACCATAGAATTGAAAATTTAACCATCTAAATATTATCGATTAGAAAGTAATTTATTTATTCATAATGTGTATAAATTTTAATAAATTTATAAAATAGTAAAAGTCAATAACAAATAAATAATTTCAGAGTTTTACAGGAATAGTGGATATATCTACAAAATAAGATAAGATTCGTACAATTTCAGACACGAAATAATTTACTAAATTTTTATGTCAAGAAAACAAATGTAAGTCGTGTCAGCAAGACATGACGCAACATGACAAATATCTCGTGGACTGGGAATGCTCTAGTTAATGGAAACCAGCTCCATATTCTTGGCATCGACTTGCCGATATACGTGTCACGTATGAATATTGTTACAACGGAATGTACTTTGTTAAACTCCGTTCGTTCTAATCGTACCTGTAAATCAATGTCAGCCTAAGCAATTTAATTGGAGCAGCATTAGGTAGTGGAAACTATAAATTTGTCTAAATTAAATATGTGCTCTCCAAATAATATGTAAAAACAATATAACAAAGTTAGATTTGAAATAATTTTTTTTAATGCCTAATTGGTTTATTTTAAATTTAAATTTTCTCTTTTCCATGATGTTTAATTTGATTAGATCTCAATATAATGTTAGTATTCTCTATTATTTAATATAATGTTTGTTATCTTCTCAAAACATCGTAGCTTTATCGCTAAACTTTAATAACAAAAATTTCGATAACGTCTCTGAAAAAAGTTGTACATTTAGAACAGATTTTCCCTAAAATTTGGGTTTTCTTTTTTTTCCTGATTCAAAACGTTATGACACATTCATATATCGTGTTGGATGGAGTTATACGGAATTTTCGCGATTTTCAAGAAACTGGATATATCATTACACTATTTAACTCTTTAGTCCGTAGTATCTTTAAAAGCAATGCAGTCGTCTGGTCTCCGTATGAAGTTACATAAATCCTTATGCTAGAGAAAATATTTAAAAATTTTAATAGATTTTGCATTATAAAATATATGGGTATTGTATTCATTATTTCCCTAAGCTTTTATAATGTTTATGGTCGGATGTAATTATTTTCAATTTCAACAGAAATCGCTTTTGATCATGCATTTTTTTTTAATTATTAAATTAATATGTTGTTAAATTAATATGTTGGAGATCGGTGGCCCTTTATGCTGTTTGGCGGGATATGATAGAATGATGTCATTGTTTATTTTACCTGTCTCGAGCGCGCACAAATATTCTACAGAGTCCACCTGCCTTTCGTACACCCACATTATTGTTCAACGCAGTATTACGATATGCACCCAGTCTAGATATTTTTTCTGCATCAGCGACCGCTTCAAAAATGTGATGGTAGTTCACGATTGATTGCTTGATGATATTTGTCTAAATTACTGTTAATTTGTATTTGAATTTTTCCGAATTGCTCCGCGTAGGTATTATCTTATTCTTTATTATTTATAACCACTTGTGATATGTCCTTCCTGCAGCAAGCATTAGCATAAATATGGTAAACCTATAAATGGGGTTTTCATAAAATATATAATAAAATAATAAATTTGTGAGTTTATAACCATGATGTATAAAAACATAGAAGAGTGAATTGATTTGAAATATTACCGGCCTGGGCAAAAAGCAAAGATAGGCTTTCATCAGTCCCATAATTACATTTGTGTGGTAAATAAAAGGAGAGAAACTTTCAAAGGGTAACAGTGGTAAGATTGCCGTAACTTTGAGAGTAAAACCGTGCTACAGCATTTATTTTAATAAAACTTATAAAATTAGTAATGTACAGCATTAATGTCTATATTTTTATAATAAAACATACTATGTATAATATCATCAATCAGACAGTATTAGTTTCTCATGACGGAATTTGTTTCTTCTGTAATAAATACGAACTCGGGGAACATTTGTTTATTTTTTGTTATATTACGCAATCTACGTGTATTAAACAATATCCAATTTAATTGTTCTAATAAAACTATTTTCGGAGACGCAAGTGCTTAAAATTTTACTTATTCTGTGGCTTACTATTCTCTGTGGCTTAAATATTAGTTTACAATAAGTAAATATTGCGTCAATTTCGCATCACAAAAACAAGTGACGAGCTCTAATCTAAAAGATATGTTTAGCTTTTAATTACTCTTGTAAAATTTTTAGAGCAATTTAAATGTTTATTAATAATATCGTGTGTGTGTTTTACTGCGAGACTTATAGTATAGGCAAAACCTTTTAGATTATCATACCTTTTTGGTCCATATTAAATGAATAGCTGTGTAAAAAGATATATATATATATATATATATATATATATATATATATATATATATATATATATATATATATATATGATAAAAAAATGTTGTTGGCCTACGTCATTTTGAAACCAATATATTGGTTTGGCCTATAGAGTTCGTTTGATCTTATCGAAGTACATATCCAGTATAAGCATTTACACATGTTAAAAATATTTACAAATTTTATCCCCAAATTGAGGCATACCCCTAAATTAATTTGATGAAATTTGCCCCTAAATTTAATTTAATCCCATCTAACTTCTATTGAATTCATGCGTCAATGGGTTTGTATATTACTAATATTTTATTTTTATAGTTCTTAATATTACAGTAAATGTTAGTTATTATGAAAATAACTTTTTTTAGTCATTTTCTTTAATTTTCAAAATTAAATTATTTCAATATCAAATACATTCAGCCCATGAGAAAGGAATTTAGTCTTAATCTGAGGGTCATAAGTTACGATATTTCACGATTTTATGGATATTAAAATTATCGCGAATATTTTCAGCAGGCTTTTCTTTTTTTTCACATATTTTTCTTCAGACGAGGTGCCTTTTTGCAATTTAATATAAAGTGATATAAAGTGATAAGTAGCACAAAAAAAATGTTTTTCACTTCTCGATTGACACTTTGCTAGCGTTACGTATTTAAGTTATAACTAATGATTATTATAGATGTTAATACCTTAACATGGGACGGTGTGACTAAGCGGTGAAATCTAAAAAAGAAAACAAACAAAAATTTTAATCAGCCTGTGCACCCTTATGTCTGGTTAGGTACTACTTGTATATCAGGATGTTATGTTCAGTATATGTGGGTAAAGGAGGACATTTGTATGAATCCTCCGGTGTCCCAGGACCGCGGACCCCGTAATAGGAGCATTCTCTGACAGAGTGGCAATTTATGGCCGGGGGCATTAAACGCGGCGGGCACACTCGACTAAATAGCGCTTAGCGAGGACGACGTATTCATTAATTAATTTATTTTGTTATTTATTTAGTAAAATAGTCGGTAATAATATAGTCGGTAATAATTTAGTAGAATAGTCGGATATAAATAAATAGAATAGTAATGTATATTTTATTATACCATTTGTTTTCAGAAAAATATAGAGCAATGTATATTTTTCTGAAAACCAATGGTAAAAAAATTATTGTTGACTTCCTATTGAGGATTTGTATACTCATATATTTCTCTATACTAATATATTTGAATATAACTAATTTCAATAAAACATAATTTAAAAAGTGGACATGTTAAAAGTATCGTTTATATATGAATAATTAAATTTACCTTTGAACGGAAACCAAAGTTTGAAGAAAATTCTCAAAATATTTCCCAAAATCGTATTGTGGAGAGCTTAATTCAGCAAAGAATAGCATTAATCGACGCAGGTAGTAATGAAATTAATGAGATCAGTCTTAATAGAACAAATTATCACGCAAAAAATTTTAAATTAAAAAAAATGTACAATTGTCTGAATAATTGTAGAAAGGAAATAAAGGGTATCGTATTTTGTTAGACATGGAGAATTAAAAGAAATGTTATGGGTAATTATTATTTTGAAAATTTGTAAAAGTGGCATAAAAATTATTTTACTTCCTGTCTTCATATTGACCACTGCACAATTAAACTGTTACAACATAATTTGAAAAGCTGTAAGTGAATAAAAATTAAAAGGCCTTATGTAAACTTTAATGTTTTTTGATATAAAAAATATGAGAAACAATTTGTAGGTAAAAATTGCTAGTAATAATTAAATAGGATTACAAATTTTAAAAAGGCGTAATTTGTCCATGATCACCAGTTCACATATCATGGCTTCGTACTTTATTAAGATAATTTACCCAGCGAGTAACTGAATATTTCCATGAGTCAGAATGCTATCAGCTTATACTGTAGATTAAAAATATGACCAAGTCGTAAAATTATGTTTGGTTAGTAATTTTTATCTGAATACATAAAGACACACTGCTCGATGTTTTAAATTACATAAAATAGATTTAACTAGATAAATAAAAGCTGACATGGTCGTCTTTACTGTGACATGGTCGTCTTTAATAACAAACTATTTAATTTGTATTATATGTCGTAATATATTTTAAGCCTAATTTTACGAATAATTTGTAAAATTATGCTTCAACGAAAATATGTTCAGATCAAGTGATTTTTTAATCCGTATTATTTCCTACACGAGGGTCCAACCGGAACCATTTTGTCGTGGAAACTCTGTCCGTGGGTACGCCCATCGGTATGTCAAGGGTTTCAAACTTTAAACCAAAATTAGACACGGATTTTAAATTAGTACCTTATTTGTATTTCCTTAGACTAAAATCAAAAACCTCCTCTAAAAGTTGAAATATCATGCGAGGGGGCTTACATATTTTTTTTACCCAGATCTCTAAGATGTTATTCAAAAGAACTCTTTATGTGGGCTAAAAATGTACTCAAAAAAGTCGTTAAAAATGTTGATTTGGGTGAAAAATTGTAGTTTTTAGATTTGTGTGTCACCATGACTACCGGGAAGTTCATGATACCTATAAACCTGGAATTGTTTGTAGTTTACACGAGTATATCACGAGTGAGACAAAATATTGTATTTGCCACTATTATCTATTTTGTCACCCTAAATATAACCTAAATAAAGAAACTGTGTACACAAATCTGGTTACTTTAATTAAAAATATTTAATTTATCAATATGTATCAATTAGTATTAATAATAAATAAAGAAATTAAAAAATCTGCTTCTGAATTTAATATTCATATATAGCTTCCTTCTAAAAGTCTACTTATAAAGTAACAAGTGTGAATAGCTGAAGGCCTTTATACACACGAAGGTTAAATACAAACAAATTTGTAAAAAAATATGATTAGTGAATTATGGAAATATCCAATAAATATTTATCTTAAAAAATTATAACTTACTTTCGTTTTGATAGTGGGGAAAATAAACGCAACATTAATTTAAGTTGGTTATAAAAATTGGATTCTTTCTTGTAAAATTCCGATGACTTTGATTCAAAAAACTGTGCCAGGTCCTTCTGGAGATCTCCTATAACATAGAATTTTTTTTTTGTAAATTGTTAATTGAGCCCTAAATAAATGATAATCAGAGGGTGCAATGTTCGGCGAATATGGTGGATGAGTAAATGGAACCCAGCTGAGCTCCTCTAATTTATCACGAGTACGTTTTGCAATATGTATTCTACCATTATCATGTAGAAAATAAACTCGATCCTGTTGACTACACAATTTGTTAGCTAATCGGTCCAATTGTTCACAGTAAATGTCTGCATTAATTGTAGATCCCTCTGGAACAACTCTAAATTCAATTAATAAAGCAGCTGAGCTTTTTGGCACTTACCTCAGGTTTGGATACTGAAACTCCCGTTTCTCGGATTCTCAGCCATTGATGTTTGCGTCTATGGGTAACGTATGTAACCCATTTCTCATCGCCAGTTACTAAATGATTCAGCCAGTCGAAGTTCCGTTTCGATGTCAATAACTGTTGACAAGTATCAACTCTGAACTGAAGGTGATATGATGACAACTCATAGGGTATACACGCACCGTATTTTGAAACTTTTTCCGATTCGTGAAAATGTATTTCCATTGTGCCATAACTGCAGTGTAGCTCATCTACCCATTGATGGGTCGTTAGTCGAAAATTCTCCTCAATTAGGCGTCATAATCGTCGAGCAACCAATTTAACAGGACGTCCAGTACGGAATTCGTCCTCAAGATCCTAGTACTCATTCTTGAATTTTCAGAACCAAATCTTTGCTCTCTTGTAAGACAACGTGGACTCGCCCATTGCATGACATATAATATTTGTGGCAGTCTTTGCATCGTGACCCAGACGAAATTCGTAAAATAATAGAATTATTATTTGGTGTCGATTTAAATCCATTAATGTTACCATTATAAAACGAGAACATTGCTGTTTGGACTAGCGATAGATCACAATTAAAAGTAGAAATAATTGAGTGGAATGACACATTTTGGAAGAACGAAATGAAGTCTAAACTAATCATATTTTATGATGATTTTATACTTCCAGAATTGGTTAATTCTCAGCATCCGAGATCAATGTATATTAGAAATTCTTATTTATATAATGCCACCTCATGTGTGTTGTAAATAATAGTAAGATTTGAAAGTTTATTCACCACCTAATGGCATGGAGCAAAGTACAGTTTCATACAAACATTCTAGGGTTTCTAGGGTTTAAACATTCTAGGAAACACCGTGATTTCATAAGGGTACAATTAAGGTATGTTATTAAGGTTTCTTGACGTAATTTTTTTTACATAGTCTAGAATATTTATTTCATGAGCATATTCCCGCTCTAAGTGTGCCTATTTCGACCTCTAAAAACTTTTCAGTTTTACGGAGTTTTTTTAGAGGACAAATTTTATTTACGTAAATGCTTAAAAAATTACTTATGGTAAGTATTTTAATATAAATTAATAAACTTCGTCTCCCTTATAACTTCAAAACTATTGCAACGGGTCATTTATGATAACAACTTCTATATTCATACTATTTCAGACTTTTCTATGCATATTTGTATACCTATACTTCCCCTATTCCTAATGTTAATGTGCCTGTAATAGTTTTCCAAATATTTGTCACGAAATCACCTAAATGACTGACTTTTCCTTTGCCTATGTTGCTGTTATTAGTTATATATCGACAATTATACAATATGCAAACTGTACAACTTATAGCAATTTGGAAATTATAAACTATCGTATTCAGTTTTAAATCAATAAGATCAATAATTTATTGATAATTCTCTAAAAAATAAACACACATATAAAGAAACAAACTCTCCTCGTCATAATATTAATGGAATTATAGCGTGAATACAATATTGGTCGGCTGCGAATGGTTAAAATTTTTTTAAATATGTTATTAGTTGTTCTTAAGGCAGACGTTTTGTTAACAAAATTGTATTACCACAATAATTATTATAATATATGGCAAATATACGTATTCTTGAAAACATTCGAGAACAAGTTTGTGTAAAAATTTAAAATATGTGAAGTTAAATTGAATTAAAAATAATTATATAATATTAGTATGAACTTTTAGCGATTGCTTAACATTTTTTTTTCACGTAATACTCGTAATAAATTTTAAGGGTATAATATTATTTATAGATAATAAATGTAAAAAGAATAATATTTAAATTTTTTATTTTTTTGAAAGTTGTTTTTTAAATGGATTTATATTGAAAATAAATATCATTTCTACGCTTTCAAGTTGTTATCATTTCATAAATTGAATATTTTTAACAACAATTGACTAGTTAACTAGATTTAGTTTGGCTTAATGTACGCCCGAATTTAAATAATGTGGACGATATGTGAAACAACGACGGAGCCTTGAATTAAAATCCAAATAATCTAAAGATTATCCAATTAAGGATCGTATTTGAAATAGCATAAACTTTAGTTTTGGCAGCTAATCCGGAGCCTTATCTACCGCATTATATGGCTATGTATGTATATAAGAAAATTGTTTTTAATTAATTTTTTTAAATGGTTATTTGCTATCGAAACATATGGCGATTCATTACTGATAGCCACAAAGCATTTAACGTACACCTAATACATATTTTTCTGCAATTCTGGGATTTCCTAATTTGTTACTGAGCTATCTAGAGTATATCGATATAGATTATACATACACTGCTTAAAATACCAGCAGAGAGTAAATTTTATATGAATATAGTTGTCTGAGCTCTATGAAGATTCCATGAGAGTTTGGGGAAAGTTCAAAAATAATTTATAAACTTTGTATATCTCAATTATTATTCATTATATGAAAATATCTTTCATAGAGTTTCAGTAACAAAGATTGTGTTTGATTTAAAAGAAATTCCAATATAAACAGATCATTCGCCAGACTATTTCCAATTCAAAGCGTTCCAGCTATTTTGTTATCTCGATTCCGACTATTACATAATTTATTGAAACGCGTTGTCTTGGAATTTGTCATTGATATTTAATGATAGAAACGTTAATAAATTTAATAGCGTAAACTTTAGTTTTGGCAGCTAATCCGGAGCCTTATCTACCGCATTATATGGCTACACAGATCTCCCATATATCATTAATAAGAAGTTGCATCTTGTTTTTAATGAAAAATTAATTGTAGTTAAGTATCATAACATCGGTATTGACGTTGATATGGAGATATAGATTTCTCCTACGGTGTTGTGAAAGCTCGCGGTTCCGCGCCGTCTGTCGGTGGGAAGTTGTTGTCATAACAAGAAGAACAATAAGTTATAAACCTATTCTTTTTCTTTAGCGGAAGTTAAGTATTAATCAAAATAAAATCAATATTTTGCATTAATACATTCATCAAACGTGTTGCGGTAAGAACAAATATATATGTATGTATATAAGAAAATTGTTTTAATTAATTTTTTTAATGGTTATTTGCTATCGAAACATTATATGTCGATTCATTACTAATAGCCATAAAGCATTTAATGTACACCTAATACATATTTTTCTGCAATTGTGGGATTTTTTTAATTTGTTACTAAGCTATATAGAGTATATCGATACAGATTATATGAAATTATTTATTTTATATTAAATATTATTATATGAAAATATATTTCATAGACATGTGATACTATTTTAAGGCATGGCGTGAAAATAGTATCACATGTCTTTGAAATATTACGTACTAACCTATTTGAGTGTAAAAGGAACTTGACTTTAAACACGACAGTAAGATTCAAATTAAATACAGCTTATATTGTTTTAGGGCGGTTGAATGAGTTAATTCGGGAAGATTATTTTGATAGATCATAAAAACAAACGATGTTGTAAGACAAAGAGTAGGAATAACTGGTAAAATGGGTCATACATATATAATTTTATTGGTCAAGTACAACATATAAACCAAAGTATAAATAGCCATAGATAATGATTTACCAGTATCCATAATTACTTATTAAATTTAGTCTCGGGTAATATAACATAAAATATGATAATAAAATAAATATATAATAGAAATAATATCTCGTTAAGGTGAATCAGGAATATGCGAGGTGAATGCAGTGTCCAAGAAAGTGTGATTGTAACATTAAAGGTAGAGGTGTTAACAAGGTTTGATTCATATTGTAAGTATGAACATGCAAGTAGTACCAGAAAAATATTTGTGGAAGAAATGGATAGAAATAAATGAAGAAAAAAATCAAGTAATGCATAAAATTGGAAATATAAAGAGATACAAAATTATTACAGCAAGCATGATAGCTTTTTAAGAGAATGAGGGAATAGAATAACTAGGAGTAGAGAACAGAGAAGAACGGCGTTTATGATCCCTACCTGCCCTCTCTAATTAGAACATTGAAAGTATATATAATCTATATAGAAAATATTCTTTGAGAGTAATGAAATGGATTTAAACGTCTTAGAGAGTAGATAACCACTTATCAAAGTCAAATTCCAATTGAAGGCGTCTAGTAATAAAGATTGTGTTTGATTTAAATTAAATTCCAATATAAACCGATCATTCGCCAGACTATTTCCAATTTAAAGCGTTCCAGTTACTCACAGTTGGACTCACAATTTTCAATTACAAAGACTGATAATGTTATGAAATTCCATAATTTAGTGTTCTTCAAAATTCCCTTTTAAATATAATAATATATATAATAATATATTCCCTGATAACATTTTTAGCACAAAAAACTGATTATCAAAGGGTTTTTTAACAACGAATTTCCATCCTTGTTTGTAATCCGTTTGAACATTGATAAGACTAATAGCATAAGAAAGGAAATCTAAATAAGTTTTATCACTTTTACGGCCTATATTTAAGTATATTTCCCGGGATAATAGTGTACCATTTTCACAAACATTAACATGAGAACAAGGATAGGTATAAATATAAAGGCTCTCCTGATCAGATACGGCTATGTGGATTTAAATGTTGCCCAAATCAGAAACAATTTTTTTTTTAATTTTTCTCTAATTTAAATTGAAATTTCAGAAACCCAACCACCATTAAAACGCTCATTACAAAATGATGATATTTACATACGACATATGCTTACGTAAAATAAGTTGTAAGTTTTGCTATGACAACTGTCACATATCACGCCTATTGTGTTATTTAATGCTATAATAATATTCATAAGATATACGTTGCTTATATATGCATCGTATATCTGATGAATATCAAATGTAGCTTAATTTTAGACTAAACGAAACGTATTTAGTACGAGTACAGCTAGAGTGTTGTACACAATTAAGTACACATGAAAACTTTTTGGAAAGAGGAATATTATTTTGCACCATTTGTGTGAATATGTGTTTATGTATCCTCAATATGTATTTCTACAGCGTAAAAACATCAAGAATTTCTCAAAAACTTTGATATTTTTAATCTCTGTTAGCGTTTTCCTATTATTTTTATTTGTATTTGCAATATCCTTTCAAAAAGCGCTGTAAAGCACAGGGTAACCCATTCTTGCTTTATTTTCTGCTAGATTTTATCTATATATAGTCAAATACTTGCCGTTAGAATTTTATGAAATGTAACTGAGTTTGTAGCAAAGATGGTTAAGCAGATTTTTAAAAATTTTGTTTTAACTTGAAGTTTAATCAAAATCCTTTCTTTTCCATCAAGCGCATTGACAAATGAATAACATTTTAATTCGTCAATATAAGGATGGTATGCAGTCCAGTCAAATTACCAAAAATAAGCGTACGTAATGTATTGCTTTTTTCAGTAATTTTTTTTTGACAATATTTATGTTATGATCAATTTACCGAATTGGATCGGTCTGAATGCCTATGCTAAATCTGCTATTTTTGCCAAATGTTTAAAACTCGTGAAACGTTAACGATATGTCAAAAATTATTAAATTATATTTTGTGTTATATTTTTTTTGTTGCACAAAAATAATTTAACAATGTCGTCGCCCTGATAAGTTGTGTTGATCATAAGGCTTACGACTTTTTACCGCCGTGGAAACCCGGGTTCCATTCCTGACTGCTCGTCAAGCAAGGCTAAACTGGTGTTCTGGTTGGCTATGAGAAATTGCTCTCGTAGCAATAAGTCTGCAATAATTATAATCAATTATATATATTAGAGTAAATGAATAAATAAATAAATTTTCTATCATTTTCTTCATACAGTCTTTTTCGAACAAACACAAAAAAATTAAATTATACTACGTCAGCATTTACAAGGTTACATCTTTTTATATTGCAAAGTATTAGTAGAAATTATTTAAAAAAAATGTATTGGCATCTAAACGTCAAAACAACAAACAGCAATATTACGTGGCACTATATTATCTTCAATTGTTGTTATAAAAGCAATTTCGAGCAATGAAAACTTTGGAAAAAACAGAGTCCCAACATCACAAAAAAGAGTTTTAGTCAAATATATCATTAAGAGATTATGAGACATGAAAATATGGATTATGATATCCTTTTTTCTTCTTCATTTGTTTTTTCGGTTAGTATTAAATGGACTACAATTTTTTTCGACATTTTTGTTTCAGTATTATAGTGGATTAGATACAGTTAAGGTTTTCAAAAAAACTTTTCCAAATATGTAATTAGTTTCACCTCACTAATTATTCTTCATATTGTAAATTATGCTAGTTTTAATGTTATCGTATATTTTACATAACAGTTTTATTTAAGAATAAATTTTCAAAATGCAAATTGGTAAAGAGAAAAGATACAAGTAAATATTACATTTTTGATGCATCCGTTTTAAATTGGAATTTATTAATAATACGTTTTAATTTATCCTAAATAGTACTTAGATTGATTAAAATTCAACGTCACATGTAGACATATTCAAAAATAGTGTTTTGCACAATAAAAATCTAAATTGACAGTGGAGAAATTTAAACCCAACATCAGATATTATATATTCCGAAAAATATAAACAATCTCCGTGTTTAAAACTCACACAATGCTAAAAATGAAAACAAGTTATATTAAACTATTCTAATCACATTTAGTAAAATAAAAAGTGTTGAATAAACAATTAAGGAAATATAACCTACAATTCTTCTTAAATTGATTCATCTCATATTTCACCATTATTGATAAATGGTGTACAGCACCATATCTATAACTGTGTCTGAACTAAAAACTAAAAATTACATTACGGTTAAGAATTAAAAGTGTAGTGCTAAAAATTCAAATATTCGCCAAACTTTATTATTAAGTTAATAATCTATTAATTGTTCATAACAAATTCTTCTACGTATATTTTCAAAGGAATAAATGTTTTGTATCAATTTCTATTTAATCGGGTTAAAGAGAAGCGCACACAAAACATAAGTTCTTTCTTATAACTTAGTTATACCCTCGAACGTGCACATTACAAAATTTCAATAAAGAAACTCTCGAAAACTAATTAAAAATTAACGAACACTCAAAACAGCCAATAGTCCACATATTAGATAAGTAAAACGGTACGTAAAATTAAATAGACTCGTCGCTTTGGAGAATTAAATATTGCCAAACTAAATTATTAAACGGAAACCGCATATTCGTATTGCGTAATGGAGAAACCACGAAAATGTCTAAATTGAGTAAATTCGTCTTGACCGATTTGATCCAACCGGAAGTCTCCCCGGGGACACTGAGACAACTTGTAATGCGATTTTATACCCAATATAAGATTATTCACTCCAATCAAAGTGATTCAATATCGTTATTCACTTGTTTCATCAAAAGGTATACTTCCTGGCTAAAAGCCCTAGCAAATAAAATTTGCGCCCTTATATGTATCGCATCCACTTTTCTATTTCGTCCGTTTTGAAATTCTTTCTTTTAAATGAGATAAGCGCCTTTGTTCGCCAATACTCAAGGTTCTTGCTGAATTGTTTCAAATATTACGGCCGATATCAACTGCAACTACAAAATATACATTTCATCATATAATTATTAATTTACCATTTAAAAAGATATTATGAGTTTGAAATTTGGTGCAAAAAAATCTAGTTACCATAAATATTGCAACAATTGAGTTACTCCTACGGAACGATGGAGAGAGTTGCATATTGTGTATATATATATATATATATATATATATGTATATATATATATATATATATATATATATATATATGTATATATATATGTATATGTATATATATATATATATATATATATATATATATATATATATATATATTATGCTGTATAACGACATATATATGGGCTTCCTTGTTTGGCAGTTGTTAAATTGTAATTGTATTAAGTTTGTAAAATATTCTACCACTCTTTTTCTTCATTTTATTATGTAAAATGTAGAAAATGAAATTAAAATAAAACTGTTGGTCTCTATTTGGGTATATTCATAATGACTTCACTCTTAATCTTCATTTATCGACTAATACCTTTTTAGTTACGAATTCGGGACTTCATTAAAAGGTTGTCAAAAATTTCGGTAACTTAGGTTAATGGCTGTTAGCATTGTTACCTTCAAAATCATTACGGAAAACAAAATATATTCCAATCTATTCCAATATAGAATATATATGTATGTGCACATACGTCCTTATATTACACATACGTCCTTATAATTTTATAAACATTAAATCATAACGTAGAAGATATATGTATCTTCTACGTTATGATTTAATGTTTATAAAAATATAAGGACGTATGTGAAACACGTAAATATCAATATGAGTTTTAGTATCAAACCTGAACTGAATACCAAAAAAGGAAATTCTGACCATCTGGTTTAATATCGAGGATGTTATTCATTGGGAGTTGTTTTCAGATACAGTGAATGCCAAAGTTTACAATCACTAATTAGATCGACTGGCTAAAAAATAAGTAATCAACAGTATCAGGTTTATTTTCTACCTGGTAACGAGAGAAAATATACCTTGATATATACATGTTAAATATTATGGAAACTTAGCACTAGGTTCTGTTTGTACATCCACCGTATTCGTCTGATATTAAGTCATTATTTCTTTCGAAATTTGCGGAACACAACATTATTGATTAGGATAGAACTTCAAAAAACCTCGAAATTTTTTTTTAATTCAAATCATCAGATTTTTATGCTGAAAGCATATTTTTACTTGCGGATTAAATACTTGCTAGCCAGCCCGATATTACAAGCAGTATTGGATACAATTAACTGAAACAACTGCGGAAGTTTCTATTTCATAACTAACAATTTATACGAACGAATTTATACCCATATATGAACACAAGTTTTATAAGTAAACAGATATATAACACGGTTATTAAAAAAAGCCTTTGTAAATATATTTTTAAGTTCTACAATGTAAAAAAATTTAAAACAATTTAATATTAATCAAGGAAACAAACACAAGCTAAAATGATTCTAAATATGGATCGATGAGACTGAATATTTTGCTGTTGATTAATTTTCTTCAAATATTTGTTGTACATAAACTGTTGTTAACCCCATTATTATTCCTACGCATCATCTCATATTGAGTAACTTCTCTATTAGTAAACATATTGTGTGACCTTAAGAGAATATCGGCCTTTATTATAAAATGTCTCAAATTTTTTTTCGCAAAAGGATGCTAATATATTTTTCAATTGTTGCTTATAATTTCGGACTTTAATAAACAAAAATATAATTACATGTATCAATATAAGCCGTTCAATGCTTCTCTCCAGATGAACATTATTTTTGTGTGGTGATAACAAATTGAGGGTATCATAATACCACCCCAAGTAAAAAAGAAATAGAAAAATATAACATAAGGGAAATAATTAAAACAAAGCTTTAAAATGGACAATAAACATAATCTAGCAAATCTTGTGAAGAACACTACTCTGTGCATTTTTAGTAAATTTTGTGAAGAAAAATGTGCTCGTCTTTTGGTACAAATTTAAGTCATGTCCTATATAACGCACATTTTGAAGACATCAGAAATATTTATATTGAAATGAAAGAATTGCTTTTTCAGATTTTATTTCCAATGATTAACTTATTTAGTGAATACTACATCCTAAAGTTATAGATTTTTTGGATATAACACTGAATTGTTTATAGCGATTATATATCCAGCCTTGTAAAAAAGCCTCTCTTCCTTGCCATTTTTAAGAATACTTTGTTCTGTACTTTACCAAACTTGTAAATTTCTTAGAATCAATAAGCGATGATATGTGGTTCTTTGGTATATTTGGTATATTTCTGGAACGTTACGACCAAAGTTTTCCTTTCCTAATTAAGTCTATTTAATATACACGCATACCGTTTCAATGCGCCACTGTGCACATCATTCGGAACAATTTTATGTCGACGTTAATGTAGATTAATATGAATATTGAAAGATTTTTATTTGTAGAATGATAACATTACAGCATTCATTTTTATGAAGCAATTTTTTAATCATTTTTGTTTTTTTTACTGGCAACACAAACTTGTCATAAATAATTTTATACAAATTAGGTACAGTAATACGCACATATTGCGTTTTATTTTCGCATAACTTGTTAACTGCAAATTATTTCCTTGTCATATTTTGATTTGACTAGCTTACGTTTTGCGCATGTATGTCACTATTGGAGATTACGTAGTTAACGCATTGCATATGTACAACCTATTTAAATTGGCAAGGAATCTACGCAATCTAATTTATTTCGAATAAATAATTATTTTGGAAAATAACCTTTTAACATATATCTTTATTAAGCTTGTATAAATTCAATTGACTTTATTAATTACTTTTTACATCTATCACGTTATATAAAATAAAATATTAATGCGGAAGTTACTGTTGAAATTTTGCTGCTTACAAGTTTTTAACATATTAACAGGTTGTTAACCCGTGATAACACGACGTAGATAAAATCTGTTTCTTGATTTTTGTTCTGCTATATTTATACTAGATCGGATTCAACAGACTTGGTAATCGGATACAAAAGACTTGATAAGTGTTGCAGAAGTTATCTAAATACTGAAGGTATTATCATTTACAAGTTTCACATAAAGTTTTTGCACTGAATAGAATCTATATCACCAAGGCAATATATGGTTATATCGTTAAAACTTACGAGTCATATTCTATAAAGTACAAACCAAGTTGGTAATAAAGTTTGAATAAAATTTGTACAAAAAATAATTTTACTGGACCGAATAAAATTGAAGATTGAATAACTGTAAGTAGAACATATAAATTAATGCGAATAGGAAAGTGACGTAAAGAAATATAAAATACATGAAAATCAGCAAAATCAATGAGGTGAAAAAATATATTGAATATATTTGGCGTTAATTTGGTAGAAATTCTTTATTCACAATTAAATGAAACTACGTGATGTAGTATTATTTCTACTTTCTTTAAGTTCTTTACCACGACCTGTGGGCTATTAGCCCACCTGGGTATGTTGTAATACAACGGAACCTAGGTCGTGGTAAAGAACTTAAAGAAAGTAGAAATAATACTACATCACGTAGTTTCATTTAATTGTGGAAAAATATCTCAGGTCGAAAGTTTATTATGTTGCGTCATGTAAATAGAGAAGTTTTGATAGACATGTGTGAGTATTCGTAAATACCTACATAATACGTCTTACATCAGAATGATTCATAACAAAATTATATTGTGAATCCCAAATTTATTATCGATGACAAAAAATTAAACAAAATAGTAATTGAATATTACTTATCTCACCATTAAATTTCTATTTATATACATAAGTACGAGTTCGTTCAATTTGTTACTGTCACGTGTACACTTAATATGACATTCAAGATAAACTTCATATTCCATCTACCAGTGACCTTTCGTCACAACATATCTTATTAATTACTTATTAAATATTGGTAAATAACTCCAGGTATTTATAAATACCCACCTAAATATAAATAAAACTAAGCAATTTAAATTCAGGTTTAATCAAGCACTGGCAAAAAGTACCATTTCAAATAACGATAAACTTGTACAGTTTTCTAAATGTTATTTGTGTGGAAAGGGTGGCCGTAGTTGTACGAACATTTTGTACAGTCACCGCGGGCCAAAGATTCAATGTTAGTTTAGGTGAGATTAGATTTTGCTATATTTTATTTAAGTTAGTTCACATATTTTAAATAAATAAGTTAAAAAATACAAAATAGTAAACAGTTAAAAGTTACAAGTGCGAGTGAAGTTAATGTTATATGTAGACGTTAGATACTTGAAATAATTTGTAGCAAGAATTATTATTACATTTTTATTTAGTTTTATTCGAAAGGGTATAAAAATCATAACAACATAGAAACTGACTTATTTTCACGTTAAAACATGCGGCAATATAACCATGAAATAAATATTTGATTTGAAGCAATATTATAATGCTCTTATTTCTAAGTCTTACACTTTCTATTGGAAGCCAAGGTGCCAGGTTTCATTTCAAAGTCTGCGTAGATAGTGGAAGAAGGATATATTTAATACAACATGAAATGATATTCAAAAATCCATACCGGATGAAAAAGTTTCCAGTGATAATATCTTCCGGATTGAATATTAATGAATCATGTTTTCATATTAGTAACTGTTCCATCGGATATATTTGGATACATAAAACAAATGAAAGTTTAGAGGAAAACATGATTCCCAATAAATAAGCGAGTATATTGGAAAAACAATTAGAATCAATAATACTTTCAAATTGCAACCGGAAATATTTCTATGGACAATGAGCTGTGGTTTAAATGGGTGAAAGTAATAATCGTTTACACAAAAATTCAAATTTAAGGTATTCTATCCGTGTGTCGATTTGTTTCAATTTGGTTACAAATGTTTCAATCGATGTTTATAGAGCTAAGTAATTTTAAAGCAAAACATTTTAGAATTCGTTTTAACCTAAAAGTAAAAGTACTCCAAAAATACTATAAATGCACTAGTTCGAACACAGCTTGGACCAGAAAAATATTCCTAGTTTTTTTATAAGATTTCTCAAAATTATATTAAAATCTACTGTTCACTAAACCATAGAATCTACTGTCATTTAAAATTGGCGTGAAGTTGTAGACTTCGAAGCCAAAAGAAAATATACAATTTGTGATGAAAATTAATTAGAAACAACAACAAAATTCATAATATTTTCTGTGCAGGTATGGTTAGAGGGAATTAGCATTTAGGTATTTGCTTGTCAGGATCGATTATTTGTTGTATGACAAAAATATTCTACTGAGAGATAAAGATGATCTTACACTGAATTAGAGTTAATTATAACTTAAAATGAATATCATCAATTTCATTATGAACCCTTCATAATCGTTTACTTTATGAATCGCTTTTACTAGCACGGTAGATTTCACCTGGACTTATGTTTCATTTTAAGTAACAGATACTGGTTTCACATAAGTCATGTAGAGAATATTCCATCTTGGAACTTAGAAATAAACACGTACATCACAGTAGTCAATACGAGTTTAATTTGATGTTATAATTATCGTTAAATAAAATCTGCCTTTAGCATAAAATTAAACACGATATAGTTTGTTATAAAAACATACATTACTAATAAAACATATTTTTCCATGTTATGTTATAACTGTACTGCACAGAAAACTAAGTGGACTGGCTGTTAGCGCGGCTGCAGGTGATTCGATTTGAACATTTCCTAGAAATCTTCAAGTTATTACATAGAGTTGCTAATAGACTTAGATGGCAGAGTTGGCACTTAAATATTCGCTGAGAGCGCTGCTTGCTAATTGAGCGCTTCTGAAGGTTTTGAATGAAAAAAAATTATAAACGAACACGTTCGAGTTAAATCGTTGACATATGTAAAACACAGCAATGTGAATTAGGTGAATTATTGAAATACACAAAATAATATCATTGAATACAATTACATTTGTATTTGAATGATTACGTTTTATTCTTAAAAATAAATATTTTTATTTCATTTGAGGGAATTTGGCTTCTTTTTTAATGGAACTATTAACACTTTAGTATTAAATTATTATGTTTTTATTGTGAATTAAACAAATAAATTTGAGCTGTAAAAAAAATTTCAATGAAATATCTTTTAAAAAACCGACTTCAAAAAAAGATAGGAACTAAAAAGTAAAAAGATAAATAATTCAAAATAAGTATTCGCAATAAATAACTAAGTTACTTATTTTTGAAGTAAGCGCCAGTACTGCCAACTAACTTAAACTTGATTTAATTCTTAAGAAATTTATAATATCAATCAGCACACTACAAACAACATTTAGTTATTTTCTTTCTTAGAATGTAGTTTAATTATTAAAAGTCACGGGTGACACCTTGTATATTGATAATCTCCTCTTTGTCCAAAGTAGGTATATAAACAACACACAAAAAGCAAGCGATAGTAGTAACCACCGCTAGTCATTTTTAGACGTTGAGGAGTTCCGTTCTCGACTTCCGAAGTCCAATATCAGATTTTGCAAAGTAACAACTACGTCGATGGTGCCACTATTTTATAGTTAAGATTACCAGTAGCAAATATCTTGAATCATGTTTAATTAACTATAATCCGCTTAAGTTTCATTGTTTATTTCCAGAACGCACCATCAGACACTGACCTTGTTGAGGGTTTTATGATAAAGCCGTAGCAAATACAGTGAATTATGATTGACTTAATAATATACATTAAAGAGTAGCGATTTTCTTCTTCAGAACTCATCATCAGACACCTTCACCTGGTCGGGGGTGCAATCTTTTACAAAGTAACAACTACAACTTTCACCTGGTCGGTGGTGCAGTATTTTACAGAGTAACACTAGTGATTTACTAATATCTGTCAAGGAGTTCTACTGTACATCTTTACAACTTAACATCAGACCCTGACGCAGTGTGGTTATTTTGTAAAGTAAAAACTACTGGTAATAAATATCTCGTCGAATCATAGCTGATTTACTGTCATTCGTTAAGATGTCTCATCATTCACTTCCGGACCTAATGAGATCATCATCATATTTTTTTCAAATAAAAACAATCATTGAAGTCAGTCCACTTGGTAAAGAATTACCATTGAAAAAGATATTCCGACGAATTGAGAACCGCCTTCTTTTTTGAAGTCAGTTAATAAGTACATTAAATTACACAATTATTTCTTATATAACACTCAAATGTCGATATTTCTTGTTTTAGTAAAGAAGTCACAAAGAAATCATGAAATTTCCATTAAAAATGGGCGAATATATGAAGTCTGAAAATGTACCCATGTGATTATTCACGGAGTATATCAAATTACAAGATATTTTCACGTCATGTCTGAATTAGTTTTTGATAACGGAACGAGTTATATGGGTATATTCGTACAAGCAAACCATCTGTGCTTCATTATTTCTTGTAACTAACCGTGGTGAATCAGGTTCTGTTTAAGAAATATGTATAATGGCTATTATTTAATAAAATTGTATAAACGGACCGTTTAACAAAACCGTTTAATAAAATATGTAAAATATAATGAATCTTTTTTGATTATTTTACAATTTCGCATACAAACGTTTTATAATTGGCATGAATTTGACATATATTTCACTATTATTTCAAAGACCATAACTCTTCATTATATTTTAATTTTTTTGTTGAATGTTTATTCAAAATACCTCCCTGCTTATATTTGTAATATTTTGTTATAATATTAGTCTTTGATTGTAATATCTTAATGCCAACAGCCCTAATAACTGTCGAAATATTTAAATATTTAAAAATGTTTATTTCAACTGCTGCAAAAAACAAAATTTTACAGCTATAATATTCCTTTTCAAGTAACTGTCGATGAAGTTTTTGGAAACTCATATTTATTTGAGGAAAAAATACGAAAATAAAAGTAAATGAAAATTATAATTTATTTCAATTAAGAATGTACCACCGAGTGAAATTATACAAGGTTAAGAGGTATACAAATATTTTTCAGGCTCAATTATCTTATATTATTTCGTTTCTTTTAAGAAACATTTTAATATATTTGTATAAAAAAACCATAGAGTCAATAATTAACGATTATGTAATAGTTACGGTGTCATTAAGTCAATTTCAGGAACGTTCCGTTTTGTCATTAGTTACACTATTTTATTCACTGTACTTTTTGTGATTTGTCTCTGTCTCGTTCTTAATTGGACGCGAAAACAAGTAATTTCACGTTTCAATAAAATATTGTTGGTTTCATTGTAAAAATTATTTTTTTTTTCTTTTTCTCTCTGTCATTCCTACGCTTGCGAAATCAATTCAAAAGATTCACTCATTTAATTTCACAAGATGATTCTAGAATAATAAAAAAACACGTTGTTACCGGCATTCGCTCCAAATATTTATCGTCTTGTACGTTACATTATTTTAAGGCACAAATATTTTGCAAAATATATTAAATTTTTATATTAAAATGAAAGACCGAGTAATTCGTTTAAGCCGAACTGTAAAAATTGTTCGTTTATATTAGAAATATATAGTAGTACAAATTTCTGCAGTTCATTATAGGGGTCCCTTTACTTAGACTTGTTTATACATTTGTATTGTTCTCTACGATTTTCGAAGTTTCATGCAAACTCACTGAGAAGTAACCCACTGAAAATCATTCGATGTAAAATATGGAGAATTTGGTTGAAGTTTAGTGTAAGACAATTTTTATGTTAGACTTTTTTTTGAAATGGCGACATATAATTCAAATATATTTTCTATATTTTTAACTTATTAATTTTCATAATTCGCTGATTTACTAAATGCCTTCTGTTATGTTAAACTCAAGTATTACGTGCTTATTAATTTAATATATATCTGTACTCCCTATTAATTCATATATAAAGACAAAAGTTCGGGCGCCAGGCAATGAAATGAAAGTTTGAGTAAGGCCCGCCGAAAATCAGTACAAGATTTTATTTCACCTTAGTATATAAGTAACTCCAAAACCATCGTGTTTTAAGTAGATCTTTATAAAAAAAATATAGTCAGATTCAATCTTCTCTTTAATCTCAAACAGAAGAAACAATTTTTTTCCTTTATTCCCGTTCACTAAAAATTCAAGATGGATGTTTTGTATCTGTCCCCGTAATTTAGAAAAACAATTTTTAGCACGCAACATCAAATCAGCATATTTTTATTCAAGATTACCTTTTTTCTTTGATTTACTGTACTAATGTATAACAAATGTTTCAAATAATGTGTCATGGATATATATACAGGTTAGATATAAAGATATGTCCACATGGTATAAAAATTTCGACCACTCGCTCTTTTTGGCGCTGGTGGATTCTTTTCTCTTCTTTCGTTCAGATTAAAAGATTACATTTAATCTCTGATGATATTCAATGCAAAACTTATCATAAGTTTTAAACAAAAATTAAACGGTATTGAATACGTTGTTTCATCGCAAATTTTATGATTTATCTGCATACCATTAACGATTATAATGAAAACTGAATTAATTTTGCATCGGATTATTCCCGCCTCTCATCCATTCCAGATACAAACCATGAAGCGATACTGCTCGGATAAACTACTGCAATGAAAGACTTAAACATTAGTGGTAGAATACAAGTCGTTACTTTATACACATAATAACTTTTTTATATTGACAAAAAAAATACCTATTTTATATACAGAGCAAAAAATTAAGTTGTAATTGACTATGTGAAACTTATTTTTTGCTCTGAATATAACGTTTATATTCTATTTATGTCAATATTATAAAAATTGTCATGATCCTTTCGTGACCTAGTGGAGCAACCTCTAACTAGGAGGACAGATGACATGGTGAACGTCATGGGAAGGCGTTGAATGCAAATAGCACGAGATCGATTTTTGTAGAGGCCTCTAAAAATTAAAAATATCCGCTAATACATTAACATGCTCTAGCTCGATATCATGGTGAGCAATGTACAGGCTACAGAACACCCCCGTAAAGGTGTCGAGTAGAAATGGAATTATCCACCGCAGTGTTATTAGCAGTTCAAATGATCCGAGTCTGAAATTGATTATATGTATTCGCATATGTTTCTTTGAACAAGTCCTCTCTATGCTATATTATACTGACAAAATATAGTTTCCTTACATTGTATACATGACACTGAATTGTAAAATATTTTAGATTAAAATAAAGTAGAGAACTTTGAATGTATACAAAGTTAAACGTCTTTTTTTAATAATAATTGAATGATTGTGTGCATGTCTATCATTCATACGCAATATTTGAAAATAATGAGGGAATTTAAATATATTATTAACCATTATTTAGAAAAAATTTCAAGTTTAGTTACAATATTTCAATGTATTCTATTATTTTCAAAAAAAGAGGTTTCTTTTTTTTTTCTTTTTTATCTTTTTTTTCAATAAAGGCTATCGAAGAAAAAAGGGAGACCCCTGTTCAGCAGTTTATTTTTCCGGTTTTTGATGACGGTAAGTATGTCAAGTTTTAAACCCACTTCTTTAAGCACAATTTCTGTTTTGCTGATATAATATTAGATCAAACAAAATGTCAGCTAGAGCCCACTTTTTTCACCTAGACTATTACTATTTGGTTAGTATATTTGAGTTTCCTTGGAGGCTACTTCCATTGTATTTCGTATCAGCAAAACTCGCTATAAACGACAATATTTTCTGAGTATAAAACTCTCGCTTCCTATCAAATGGATTGCTAAGGAACTGAACTGATGACAAACGTGAAAGAAATAATGAAATCAATGTTGACCATTATATTTTTCTGTTTTTGCTCAACGGGTATGACAGGTCACTTTATAGGGATTATCAAGGATTTTATCAGTTGCTAACTGCGCCTATGACTTTGTTCGCCGGGACTTTTGAATATGTCTTGATAAATTACCGTAGATTTCACCCTATGTGATTTTAATCGAAAAAACATTTTACAATCAAGGTTACTGCTATTGTATCATAAATGGCCCTGTATGGAATTGGCTTTGATACTGCACCAGAGATGGAATATAATTGGAAACGAAGATATCTTTTGAAAATATTTATATAAAGTGTAAAGTAATTTTATGATTCCATTCAGAAAGATTTCAAGACTCCACTGTATGGGACCATATATTTGGCATGTTGGACCACATATTTGGTATGTGCAACGCATGGCTGTAGGTGGGCATGTCTCAAAAAGCAAGATTGTAAAGATTTGCTCCACGGAATACAATGACAACATCACCATAACTCTGAAATCGTTGAATTGAAAAATTGTCACGACGAAATTAAAACCAAATCTATAATATGGTACAATTTGTAATCAAATTCAGTAAAGAAATATGAAAATGGAAAAAAGCTAAAAAATTAAAGATAATATCCATTTTATTTATCTACATTGATTTTTGCGCTTACTAGTTAAATTTTTAAATATAAATAAAAACTTACAACAATAATACACTATTTATTTATTATAATTATACTGTTGTATTTGCATAGGTCTAGTATAATAATAAAGGTCTTTAAAAATAAATGTATTTTAACATATTTCTTGGGTGAAATAATCGATATTTGAATAATAATTGGGCCTGTGGTTGTACGGAAACTTTTTGTTATTTATCCTTATCTCAACTGTATTTTAGCCCTTAACAAAGAGACTTTAGACACCATCATACATACTAATGAATGCCAAGTGAATGTCAAATTCTTTCTTCGACTTTCTTATCGATCCTAATTTGAAATGCAACACGTCCGCAAGTCAAGAAATTCTCAAATGCTAATGATTTTCCTTCAAAATAAAGTTCAATGTATCATCTTGAAATATTTGACATAATATCGGCCAGCCGCTGTAGTTACTAAGTTATCTAATTTTAAATGATCGTCAAGATCAACCAAGTTAACTATGTCATCAAATTGAAAAAAAAATTTTTGATGGAGTTTATGTCAAAGCGAAAGTTTCACAGAACTATTAATGTATACTGACTTCCTTTATTTGTTTTTCAACATGTAACTTTTAATGTGAGGTTTAAAGATATTTTCATCGAGTAAAAATATTTATTTTTTAAAGTACATTTTCAATTGTAAACTCTTAAAAACGTCCACAATTTCTGATCAGTCCTATTGATATTCGATTAAATCACCATGGTATAAATATAAAAAAACCTTTTCTACTTTGATTGAGAGTTTTTAAATAGTATTACCAATCTCGACCAGGATACATGAAACCAAAGCGCATGAATGAAAACTCAGCACGCTATATCGCAATTACTTATTTAATAGACTTCGAAAAGCTTTAATGCAAACTTTTAATCGAAAATTATGCGAACTAATTTATTGTCATTACATTTCATATTTACATATATATATATATATATATACATATATATATATATATATATATATATATATATATATTATATACATGTTTATTATTATTTTTTTTTTAGTATGTATATAATCTGATTACATTAAGAAAAAGAAAGAATTTTTTATTAATCAGTGTCGAACTAAATGAAATTCAATGCAAACTAAGTAATAAAAGTGTTTGGAAAATTTATATCCTTAGGATGAAACATGTAAATCATTTTTAAGATAATTTGTTTAATTTTGAGTAAAGACGGATTACTGTATTGTTCCTGCCAATTTAACGACTATCTCTAGCGCCGAGAAAATAAGAAATGTGAAAAAACAAATAGAAAATTCAGCTTGTATTAGCAGGTTCTCGGACAGATGCAAATTATGGCTCCGGTGGTATGAGGATGATATGAATTTTCGTAAGTTTCTCTATGCCTTCAGCATTTAATTCACTTCTGTCAATATTATCGACTCACGTTTGGTACTAGAAGCAAATATTGTTGATCGTCATAGTTCACAAGGGGTCAAGTGTTCGAAGCTTGAATTCACAAGCATGTATAAAATAGACTCACTTTTAATATTGTGCGGATTTTATTACACACTACATTTCCGTTATTCGTAGCATAACACGAGATTATCCATTTTTCGTCCTGAAATGAAAATATCCAATGATCTGTATTTTCTTCGAATAATGATGACAATTCCACAACCTTAATGTTTAGAAGGGAGTTATGGGGAAATTATTGGTGTTCTGCTATGTTCATCTTTTAAGCTATGTAATTAGATTAACTGCGGTTTGTTTATGATGAAAAGAATTAGATTTCATATAATATTTCCTCGTTATGTATTCCGGTGTCATAGATTTTAGAAAACATGCATTGCATACATAATACTGAAAAATATACATAAGATTTCTTTATATCAAATTATTAAATAAAATTATGTGGGTACGTTTGTTCATTTTAATGTCATTGCATGTAATTAATATCGCTATTAATAAGTACTAATAACCATTATATACGTTTTTCCCAATCGTTTATTTTAAATAAAAAGAGCGGATATTTTCTTCTTCACTTGGTATTATATGTTTGAACAAAATATACTGTTTTAGTTCTCCACATACAAACATGTTAATAAGACTTATGCAAGCGATGTATTCATATTAATCATTTTAATTTGTTGGCAATAGTTGGCTGTTGGAAACTGAAAATAGAATTATTTATATGCTAAAGGTTTATACCTGCTAAAAGAGTTATTACTAAATTTCAAATTATTAAAAATTAAAAGACAGTATGAAGTACTGTGTTTAAGAAAGAAAGTGTTTATTATTTATATATGTGATTTTGTGCATACAACTAAGCACATGTGAAGCATATTTCTTTAATAATGAATTTTTTTCGTTTAAATCGCAACTTTGAGATTGACTTTCTCAGAAATTATAGGTAATTATTACATAGTTTCTTAACTGTTTCTATTTAGTTTGTTTCCTTTAAATCCTTTTGATGAGCAATTGGTATGTTTTTTATTGTAGCCTATATATATATATATATATATATATATATATATATATATATAAATATATATATATATATATATATATATATATATGTATATATATACACACACACACACGTGTGTGTGTGTGTGTGTGTCTGTGTATCGTTTAACATCTCAAAGCAAACGTAAGGAAGATTCCTAAAAAATCGGACTAAAATAAACTATTCCATTTTCTGTGGTTAGAACATACCTAGAAACTCAACTACATGTTTACGTAATATTAGAGATATTATGGTATTGAATATATAATCAAGCTAATTTAAAAAATTAAATACGCTTAAAAGTTTTAAGTAATTTTTTACCTGATAGATTTAACAAAATTAGTTGAAGCAAGAACGAGTTAGAAACGATTTCACCTTTAATTCGATAGTTTATATTTTATTTTTAAAAGGTGAGTTTATAACAGTGTAATCAAAAGTGACCAAAAATGCATCTCCTTACCAACTAGTTGGTCTATACTTAAAGGTTAGACTACAGAGGTTATCCATTGTCAGTACGAGTACAATTGTCAGTACGAACATAGAATATAGAAAAATATTTTAACACAAATTATAACTCAATGGAAGCATTTAAATTTCATGATTTAAATTCAATGAACTTACAACCCTATTAAGAAAGCAAATAAAGAGATGCATCGGTTAAAGCAGGTGACAATACAGTCATTATGAAAATAGAATTGAAAGTATTATCCAATCGGTTGGCGATAAAATTAGAGAAGATTTGTTGTTTCCTTTTGAAGGTTTTTGGGCAATAGAAAGAGTTAAAGAGCTCGAACATGTATTAAATTAAGAAATGTTTTATATGAGTATAAAATGAATCGATGAATGTGAAATACATTTATAAGGAAGATAGAAAGAGGTGTTTTTTCCAGAGATTGAACTTTGAATGTATTTGAATATATGGAATTATTTTCATGAAAATAAGAAAAAATTATTTGGATTAAAACAAAAATTAGTGTCAGATTTCGTCCCAACCATTGATGTCAGATGTCTGTCTTAATTTTTTTAGGCAATGAATGAATAAGATAATGTGGAACATAAAAAAAACTTTATAAAATAAATATTGATTTACGTCCAACGTTATAAAATCAAAACCAGAGTGATAGTACCATTTTGGTATTTTTTGTATTTGAAGAAATATTGCGTAAATAAAAACACAATCTGCATTTGATTATTGAATGATATCCGTACTCAAATTTTCATTTCATTTGCAATGTCGTTTCTTCTAATTGACGATAATATATACCTTAATGTGTCTCAAAAGTTAGAATGTGGAATATGGAATATGAAAATAACTTTATAAAATAAATATCAAATTATTTTCAATAATGTACGTGTCATAAAATCAAAACTACAGTGACAGAACCGTCTTGATATTCCGTATTATTAAAAAGACTAGTGTATGCGATTTGATAAATAAAAGCAAATGTTTATGCTTAATTGTTGAATAATATTAGTACTGAAGTTGGCATTTTATTTACAATCTCTTGTAGTTTCTTCAGCGCTTTTGAATCTAATTCTGAGCACAGATCTTAATGGATCTGCAAACATAAGTGACAGTTATTTTTGCAGAAATTCCTGTAACATTAATATCATTTGTGATGTGATCCGATAATAAACTAGGTCTTGATTTGTACTTTGCTACCTACTTGAAGTGTCGTTTTCCCAGTAGCAAGTTATATTGGATAGGCGCAAAATGTCAAATGGTAATAGCAAATTAAAACTTACGTCGTCTTGATGATATTCTTTCAGGTGGGAAAACGAAACAATGGGGCTGATATTATTTACAACCTAATGCAAATCTGGCTCACGAATGTCGAATCGCCATTTTCTAATCGTTACGATGATATTTAAAGACAGAGTTTTTGTTGCAAAAATAATAGATTAATCGATTTGGTTTTTTTAGGTTTTATGAAACAAAACTTTACATTGTTTTATTCAGTAACATATTAAATAAAGTGTAGGAAAAATACTAAAAAATATTTAATTTATCGTAGCATTATTAGTTTATTTGACACTTCAGAGATTTCTGTCTCCTTTGGTCCTAACTACATATACTATTAAACCGACATCACGTAAGTATTGCAACATCATTATAAATTATTTTTTCACTCTTGGGTAATTTCCGCAAAGGGCTTTTTTATTTCTTTACTATCTGGTTTTGTTTTATTTCACTCTTGTTTAAATCCATTCGTATATCTTCACTTCTAATAAATGCTTACTTTTTACTCATTTGTAATGAAGCAGTTTTATGTATTTTATCCGCCCGATTAACTATAAAAACGGTTAATATATCTCAAGAAAAATGTATTAATTTGGTAATATAAATATAAGTAACCACAAAACATATTCGTGGCATTATCAAAAGCCGGCAAGAGAAGATAGTAATCGTATCTTGTTAGTAATCGGGAATCGCAAAGTCTAATCAAGTGGCTCCTTTAACTGGCTCTTTTAAGAAAAGACACTTCCAAAAAAATGCATGCCTAGCTTGCCAGTTTAAACTAGTTCAGTGGTTCTATTTCTATTCAAGGGTATTATTATGTTACTTAACATCGATATTAACTCGTTTTCTCTTCCAGTTTAATAAAATTTAATTCTGTCTCGAATATTATTACATAAGAATTATTTTCCGGATCCACCCACCGCTTTCATAACACCCTTGCCAAAACACCCTTTAAAAGAAAAGAAGAAAATTTGAGTATAACGAAAGTTGTCATTGTAGCTTCACCTCTGTCTGAATATCGTTGAAGTTGTAATGAATATAATTTACGCCGATAAAACATAACATGGAAATTTTAAATATGCGTCATTTTTTTCAAATTAGCTTGATTATTTATTTATTAAATATTACATCTTTAATAATATACAAACATGAAGGCATGTGCTAATAAAGTAAAATAATTTATTACCGATCCGAATAATTAGAATCTTCACTGAATTTACTTTGAGATATTAAACGATATATATATATATATATATATATATATATATATATATATATATATATATATAGTATATATATATATATATATATATACATATATATATATATATATATATACGGTATAAGAATTTGATTCACCAAATTAAGCAGAATGTGTTAAGAAACGATGTGACAATCTCAATCATTTCTGAGAAATTTGCTGTCAAATTTTTGATTTAAAAGGAAAAAAATTTTTTTTTACAGAAACATGCTTCGTTTATGCTCAATTTGATGCGTAAACTACATCCCTCGTAGAAATAAAAGACAAGTTCTTTGTTACATACCGTATATTCATGCTACGTCGAGGAAGGGGTGGTTCATAAATGTTGGTGTGAAAATTAGTTAAATTATAAATGTTTGAGAATATAAATAATTATATTCCCAGTTTTCACCAGTCAGCTACTACCAACACACTAAAATTACTAAAATTATATCGTCTGCGTAATTCTAATTAAGATATTGGTTTGCGATGAGCAAAAAATTTATTTTATTAAAAAATAAAATACAAATTAAAGAAACATGTACATTATTTCTGATTGAAATTAAACGATCGAGAAAAACTTACAAAAATATAGTTAATACTTACCAATACTGATGTTAATTATATGCAATAATATTAGAATTAACAAACGTTTATTCTCATTATTATTTTTACATAAATAGCCATCACATATGCATCTCAGTAATGGCAGGAGTACTTATTGTAAAATCAACGCAAATATTCTAAAATCAATGACACATAACGACGATACATTTTATGAAATCTATTTCTATTCATTATATACAAATCGAAGTTTATCTAATTATCCAATTGAATACTTAAAATAGCACAAAAGCACACAATTTTTCTATAATTCATTGTTAAAGGTAAAGCTGTGATATAGTCTTTATTATTCCAGGAGAAATTAGCAAGTTCTTCATTATTCCAGGACAAATTAGGCAAACAAATTAGTAATTCATTTACTCGTAAATGAAAATAAACTCCATAAAAGCAAAATCTCGTGTTATGTTGCGAATAACCGAAATGAAAGTTGTAATAAAACTAACACAATATTAAAAATTAATCCGTGTAATATATGCTGCTAGAGGATTCGAACTCTTCTTAACTTCAACAATATTTGCTCCTAGCATCAAACGTGAATCGATTATATTGACAGAAGTGAATTTATGCCGAAGGCATAGGGGAACTTACAAATATATAAAATTCATATCGTCCTCATGCTGCCGGTGCCATCTATTGCATCTGTCGGAGAGCTTATTATCACGAGACGAGTAGAAAGTTCTCTCATATCTCTTATTGTGTCGGCGATAGAGACTGGACGCTGAGTTGGCAGGAACAATTCAATAATCCGTCTTAGATATTACAAATATTTCCTTTATTTCGGTTCGGATTGTATCAACTTAGTTAAACAATATTTAAGTATTTATATCTTCAATATCAATGACTTTGATCTTGAACCTTGAAATTTATGTTTTGTGTTGAGGTTCTATGTTTTAATATCTACGTCTCCAATGATCTTTAATTTAATTATTTTTGTAATTCTAAGTTAGAGAACACAATTTTTGTTTACTACTTAATATAATTTGTAATTGTGGCTCCGCTTGACTCAATGACTCAAAATCAAACGAATTACTTGGAAAATTATTTAAATGTTTCATCCTAAATTGCATACAAATTCTATTTATCGTTGGTATAAGCTATCGATTATCAAAATAATTTCATATTGGGAAAATTATTAATGATCTGCTTATCCAAAAATGCACTTTAATTTCGTTTTTCATTTGTTTTTTTTCATTTCACTGAAATACTAATGATAGGCGGTAATCCGAAGTTGCAGCACCGCAATATTCTTTTTAATGACATGATTTTGTATAATTTGGTGTTTATGCATTCACAAGAGATCGATATTTGTGAAAACACATATATTGTTGTATTTTAATGTTAATGCGATAATATTAAAAAATTAACAATTTAATGGAAGCTTTGAGAGTTCCGAAATAGTATCATTACTTTTGCAAATAACATTAGCAATCATTGTGGATACATACGTACATACATAAGGCTCACTCTTAGAGTTACAATGTAACTCTACTATAATGTTACACGCCTATAGCTTTCATTAAGGGTAACGGGTATAAGTTTATAATAAGATAAAATAAATCGTAGTTGTAATAACACGGCTACACGTATCCAATTAAGTGTTACATAAGATTATTCTTACACTCCATTTTCAATTCAATCAGGTGATCAATCTGTTCAAAATATAATCAATTGGGGTTCCAATGTAATTCGGTTCCAAATACTGGTACTATGAAAAGATAATCAATATTCAAGGAAAATGAAGTAATTAGTTATAAGATGGATACTAAATACATACTCTAAATAATTGAGATGTAAGGCAAGGCTAGTCCGCATTAAAGACACAAATGATGAGAATTGTATAAAAAATTTTAAAAAGTAGTTCCTTTTCTAAAAGTAGCTTTATTATTAATGAAAATAAATTTAATTTTTGCAACAAAAGACCGCATATTAGTCTTTTTCAAAGTCTTCAATAGGTACTTTCGGTATAACAAGCAAAGTTTCCATTTATGAGCGTCGGTTTTCCTATATCCAGTTCTGGATGGGTAATGCTGTTTAAACCCTATCAAAGAAATTATTGAAAATAAATATATCAACAAAAATATAAATTGAAATTAATATTGTATTTAAAAACAGTAACTAAAAATAATTGAAAATAAATATTTCAAGTAAAATACTATCGTTTTCCCGATTTAATTTGAAAGTTCACAATTATTTGAACATGAAACAACTAAACGTTTTTGCAAAATCAATATTTCAAGTAAAATACTAATTAAAATAAATGTTACAATTACAATAAAATAACTAAGGCTTAATATAAACAAAATTCAAGTACAAAAAGCATAAAAAGTAAAAAAAATAAAATTGAGTTTAAAAACAATCCTTTCAACAACATTTTAAAAAGCAGGCAGGTTCAGTTGAATGAAAAGTACGTAATTTTATTTGAAGATATACTGGCCAAAGCCACTTATCTCGCAAGCTCGCACAAAAACGTCAGCAAGGCGAAACTAAGACTAGGTCTGGGGAACAAATTCGATTTTCTAGGACTTTTTTACACAGAAAATACGGTTTCCACCGATACAAATTTATACGGAAATTGAATCACTTAGCGTGAAATAAATAATCTTATTTCAACTAGAAAATCACGTTGCAATTTATTTAGATATTTCTGGAATATATTTCGGTTGGGTTGAGTGTGGCATTACCACGTACCGAATTAAACATGCTTATTTCTGTACTTATTACTTTCTTTATATATTATAATAAATACCTATTTTTTATTTCAAATTTGGTGCAAACAAATTGTATCGAAACTAGATATGCCAAGATTAAATTTTTTTTTCATTATTAGATTCTCTTACATTTTATCTTATATGCACAATTGCTCTGAAATCACAGACTTGTACAAATTTTATTACTGATTTGTTTGTATTTGCTTTTCCACATGTAATCCAAGAATTGACTTAGTGTGTCAATATAAAGAAGATATTAAAATGATCTTTTCCAATTAATAAATGAAATGACACAACATCTTCTGAAAGTTCATACATTATGTTAGTTAAATATTGTTTATAATTAATATTAATAATAAAATGTATACTCTTTATGCAAATTTTAGTTATTCATTTGTGATCTGTGACCAAATTTAATTGTTTATTTATCTTTCATTGCAGTAATTCATCCGAGCAGTATCACTTCATCCGCTATTTCAAAGGCAAATTAAAGGCGAATAAAATCAATTCAATTTAAAAAAAATTCTTTGTCTTCTCATTATAATCATAAATGGTATCCAGATATATATATATATATATATATATATATATATATATATATATATATATATATATATATATGTAATATCAATACTTTTCTCAATATCGTTACTTTTTATTCACAACTTCCCACTTTTGAAGTCATCAGAAATTTAGAACTAACTGCGTGTTTACAGTATCAGACTTTTCATTGCCTGCAAATTTTTATTGTGTTTTTACTACGCAGTTGGATTTACTTATTCTTATTTATTTTGTGAATAATCTAATAAATAATTATCAATTAAAATAAAAAATAAATGTGTTTACAAGTAAAGTGCCGTCTTATATACTTTTGAAGATGTTAGATTTAAATGTTATACCATGTCGAATTTTAATTATTATATTAAAGGATAATTCATTAAAATTTTATATTAACTTAAACCATTTCAATTTACATTTGACCTTTTACTACTTACCTAAATTTTCATGTGGTACGTAGTTGACTTATTATCTATGTATAACATTATTTCGCCTGTCTTTACTTAAAATAAAAGAACAATGAAACAATGGTAGTTTATATTGGGCTAATGGAGGCGTACTTGGGGTACAAAAATTCAGAAGACACTTCTCTTGAAAGAATCGAATATAATTCTCATGCTTCCAGAATTATTTTATGCGAATTTCAGTGAAAATGCGTTTGAGGTAGCTTTCATAATCATCATATTTACATTCTTTATTGTCAACTTAAAAAAGAAAAAAGCTCACTTTATGAAATACATGTAACCGTTTACCATTATCCCCTATTTAAACAATATTTAGGAAAAATGCTAAATATAATTATTAAGGTGATATTTTCTAAATTCTATGTTGGAATCATCAAGTCTCCTAATAGATTATATCTTTTCTTACAAATAAAACTAGGTGACTAAGATTTATTCAAAATTATTCGTGAAAGAACTGTCATGTAGAGTTGATAATCTATTTGCACTAGAGTTATTATTAAAATGGTCTTAACATTGATAGCAATAAATGAATAAAATCTCTGTGGATTAAGGGTATTTCCTAGTTACACAAAATAAGATGTATCATAAATACGTAGTGAAATACTACTACCCGAAGCAAAAGGATGACGTTTGTTTTGTTTTTTTTATTCTTGTATGAAGTTTTAACGGCTGCAAATTCACATGACGTTAATTTGTTAAAAACAAATTACAGAAAAACGTGAAGTAATATCGGATTCAGGTATTTCTTTTCACCAAGGCACTGAAATATTTCACCATTTCAACGTTGTTAGACATAACAACACTGACATAAAACCTTCTGATTTCAAAAGTATCGACTTCCATTCATATTCATCAGAATTAGGATCCAGTTGTTTTCATGTATTGAAAGATAGAGAACACATTCAAACAACGGAATCAAATATTAGTAAGGCGACTCCTGTAGATGAGATCATCGTAGTAAATATAAAAATATTTTTTTCCGCCAGGAATGGAAAGACTATTCCAAAAGCATTAAGTTAGAAGGATATGCAAAGAAATGTTATTTACGACCGAAAACTCAAGCGACCCACATACGTAAAAACATGTATTTTTGTAGGCATTAGAAGCACTGATTTACTTGCTTCATCAGGTTAATTACTAACTTTATATGGCATTTATACACAAAATAGAAGATGCAACGAAAAATGTGCTAATAATTACCAAAAATTCTACTACATATATATATATATATTCTTCTAAAACACGCTGCATGCAAATATTTACACGCATGTCACTCAAATTGATCTAAACGTGGTTGCTATTTCTGAAAATTGTATGTCTTTCTAGAAATCAAATGTATCTAGTTATTATCGTGAAGACTGAACATAAAATAAACAACCTCTACGTATTGAGTAAAAGTTGGTGTGATTTTTTACCAACTTCATTTCTCCATCTTTAAGCTGTTTCATGACAGGGTGAACTCTTTTTTAATAGCAATAATACTTCTTATCTTGACTCAAATATATCTGCTCAGCTCTAGATATGCAATATTTATTATGATCATCGGTACGTTAGAGAATATCTGGTTAATGGGTAAGACTAAAGGTATTCAGTGGTTTGACTGCGGCCGCATTTCAGTTCACGTTCAATAAGGTGATGGGGGAAGAAATTTTTGCCCATCGTAAATTACGAAATGCAACTACTTCATTATTCTGTATGAAATGTTATAATTTGACATTTCATACAGAATAATGAAGTAGTTGCATTTCGTCATGACACGTCTTCCATGTTACTGTTTTAGCATAAAAATCTTTTATAATTAGGATTATTTTACATGTAATTGATTGACATTAATTTTCGGTAACGATTTATACACATCATGGTAAGTGTAGAGTAGTGAAGAAACCCTCACTGAATTCATTAGACGATTTTTAAGTTAAATAAATTTGTCAAATATGAGTGTAACTCGAACTATACGAAGATTCCGTAAACATTTAGGCGCTTTTCAATATTTTAGCGTACACTGTAATTCTGTTAAATTATTTACAAATATTAATATTATTTCTCACCGTGCAAATATATAAATTTATTACCTGGTATATAATTCACAAACTTAACAAATTCACAATAGAACGGAGTTTTTCGTGCAATTGATTTAGGGTATGTAGAAGTATGGAGTTTCCATTTACGTTCTATATGTCCTACTATATTTCATAAGTTGATTATTTATTATTCATAAACGTAGGGAGGCTTAGTACAGTAGTGCAGGCTTCTTAGCCTTAATGATTTTTCTTTCAATTTTTTTATATTTATTACCGTTTTAAATACTTTTCATGTGTTTCAAAATATCGGTTAACTTGAAAGGGGGTAAGACATGTAACTCTGACAAAAATTACCACTTTTAAAACTTAATGTAGACTGATATCAATAGGTTGCTATATCGGAACTTCATGACAAAACTCCAATATTTTTAAAGAACTATTCAAAAATATCCTACAAAATTATGCATGCTAATAAAGAAATGCCGCATTTGTTCCGGAGAGGTACCCCACAAAAAAATTTTCAGACTTTATTTCCTAGTTTTATATGATTCGTAAATATGTAAAACCAAACCAATTTTCAGATTTATAACACTATGAGTCTGATTAAAACCACTGTAACACACAGACGAACATAAAGCAACTATGAGTGTTCTTGGTTTGGCTACAGAACTCTCAACAAAAAAATACTTCTCATCATATTGCAAAAGGAAATGCGACTTAGGTATATGATTAAGGATAAATTAAATGTGTCCGCATATTTGACCTGCTGAACACATCATCACACGTGCTGAACATATCAGGATAAAAGAATTTATTTTACTCTGGTTCACATTTCATTGAATGAACTGAATATCTGTACATATAATAAAATCGTAAACGAGCCGTGTCTGTACATTCAATATTTTTTTCAAAAGAACAATTTATGCAGATTATACTTATGTTACCGAGGTCAAAAAATAGTTTTTATAATTTTTGTGTGTCTGTGCGTTTGTGCACGCTAATCTCAAAAACTGCTTAACCGATTTGAATACCACATTTAGTGTTTGTTTCATTCTAATTTGATCATAAAAAAAATGTATGCTAATTGAAATAAAACGGGCTATTTTAGTAATGCGCTTCGATTTGATTCACAGAAAATCAGGAAACATCCAACTTGGTATACTCCTAAATTGATACAGGTAAGAAAACGTAAAGAAAAATTCTGGGTAAAATGGAAATTATACGGTAATTTCTCGGATTTCTTAAATTTCTCTAAATTAAGAAATAAATTTAAGAAAATTTCGCGGTCTTGTTTTCATGACTACGTCCACAATGCTGAGAAACTTATTAATAACAATATAAAAGGTTTCTGTTCATACGTGTCATCACTAAAGAAGTCAGAAGGATACCCATCGTCAATGAATTTCGAAGGTTATGAATCGAATGACATTCAAATGATATCTAAGTTCTTCAAATCTACCTTTGAATGGAACCCACCTCTAGATCCAAATGATATTTGTGAATCCTTCGAACAAAACCTACCTCCTCATCACAATTTGCCACTTCAGATAGATATTAATAATAACTCCTTCTGCTTCCAAAGAGTTGAAATAACTAATGCCCTCAAGAAAATCAATCCCAATAAGGGAGCAGGTCCAGACAACATTGAACCTATATTTCTTAAAAACACACACGATATGATTTCTGCTCCACTCACTATAATATTTAACATGTGTATCACGCAGGGTACGTTTCCCGGGTGCTGGAAAGATGCACACATAATATCAATATATAAATCTGGCAGTAAACAATCTATCGAAAATTATCGGTCTATATCCATTTTGTCAGCAGTATCTGAGGCATTTGAAAAAGTGGGTCACAATAGGATTTATCCGACATTGCGTCGGCACATTATTGAGGAGCAGCGTGGATTCGTACGGAACCGATCAACATTAACCAACGCGTTATTGTATACGCAATACTTCTTTAAATCTATGGATTGCAGAACACAGGTTGACTCCATCTACACAGATTTTAAAAAAGCTTTCGACAAGGTTGATCATCTTATCTTGCTGAAAAAACTCTCTTTTAACGGTAAAAAGGGCAATTTACTTCGTTGGTTCGCCTCCTATCTCAGCAAGCAATAAAAATTAATGGTTATTACCTCATGTTCGTGTGACTTCAGGAGTACTTCAAGGTTCGATATTGATATTATCCCTTTTTGTTTATCATGTTTATAAATGACATAAGCAATTATTTTAAACAGAGCGAGTTCCTGTTATATGCTGACGACCTAAATATTTTCTCCAAAATAAGGGATTCTTCTGATGATTCGAAGCTACAAGATCTTAACAGGCTAGATGCATATTGCAGAATAAACAAGATACCATTAAGTCACCGTAAGTGTAAATCGATCACCTTTTCTAAAAATAAGACAATCTATTTTCGCACCTATGACATAGGTGGTCATTCTTTGGAATCTGTTAATTGCATACGTGATCTTGGTGTAATGTTTGTTCAAAAGCTACATTGTGATGTTCACGTACAGCAAATCACATCGTGAGCTTATGCTTTGCTAGGCTTTGTCTTACCAACTACCAAATCCATTAAGCAAATGAGAACATATCGAATCTTCTACACAAGTCTTGTGCGATCTTAACTTGAATATGCTGTTGCCGTACGGAATCCATACTATCTTACATACTCTGATATGATCGAAAGAGTGCAAAAACGATTTATGTTACGTACCTTGCAACATCGCTTCAATACACCCAAAATAGACTATTGTAACGCATTGTACACATTCAAATACTGTACTCTCCGCGAAAGGCGTATCGAACTCGCAGTAGTTGTACTTTATAATATTTGTCATAGTCGTTACGATTGCGCTGATATAGTGAATCAGTTGCAGTTTCGTGTGCCAGGGAGAACGACCCGTAGCACCACACTCTTCTATCTACCTACCGACGGAATGCGACGGAAAATTTCATTCTCTGGCTATATTTGCTAGCTCAGTACTTCAATACAGTCAGTTAAACGGATACTATATAACCATTAGTCCTTTGAAAACATTAACACTACATTTTCGTTTTATTCAAATCGATGTGATGTTTTTTTTCTTTTTATTTAATCGATATTATTATAAATGGGATGGTTATTACTATTAATTCTATTACTGATAACTATTATAGTGAACTTTAAATTAAAGGCTGACTTAATAATTTAAATATTTATAACTTGTTTGTTAACAATATTACTTTATTTAAAATTTAATTTAATATTTTATAACATTTCTGAATATTTAAAGTATTATTGAAATATTTACATAAGACTGAGGATATATGTACGTAGAATATTACTTTTATGTGGGAATTTTAGGATACAAGTTAACCTTATTGTTAAAAAACTCTTATTTTGTATATCACTATGACTTGTATTTGTTTTTTCTCCATAGGAGATAAATAAATAAATAAAATAAATTCTTGCGTCTTTCATTTCTGACTGTTTTTTTCCATTAATCCGTAGTCACTAATAGGCAGGCTGCCTATACAGAGTCTGATAAAATAACTTTGAGATTCCAGTGATAAGAGTGACAAAAAGTTTTTTCCACTCCATGTCAATTGAACGATTAATTTCATGGTGTGTACTTAGGTTATATTCATCTATTATGTGATAATATGCAAATATTATTCAACTTGAATCAAAATCAGGCTTAATTAAATTAAATATCTTTTGTAATTATTGCACTTAAATTCGTAAATTAATGGAAATTGATGGACATCATTTCGAACTAGCCACTAAATAAAGTTATCTGTGAACAATAATATGAATATTTGCAAATAGTTTACACGAAATATTTTATTATGTTAATTTTTAAAATTTTGTATTTAAATATTGAATTTATTTGGCGTTAATTTTGTAAAAGTTTTTCATTGACAATTAAATGAAACTACGTGATGTAGTATTATTTCTACTTTCTTTAAGTTCTTTACCACGACCTAAGTTTCGTTGTATTACATCTTCAGGTGGGATATTAGCAAAGAAGTTTGTATTAACTTTGCATTTAACTAAATGTGAAGGGAACCTTCATAGTATGAATTTTACTCGTAGTTAACAGGTTTATTATCACTAAACAAAGATATTACATAAATAATAAAATTCATTTCATAATTCATTTTTAGTTCATCAGATATTAACCGCGATTTATTCTGTGTCACACTTGTACATAATGTCCAGACCTAATTTAATATTGCTATACTGGGTACATGGTTCAAATGAATGCTTGCCCTTTTAATATAATACGCAACTGTTATTGTGTATAGTCAATGCATTAATTCAACTGCATACAGTTAGTGTATTTGAGAGTAGTTTAGTATTATGCGCGCATGTTGTTGTATTAAAATATATATCACGTATAGTTCCTGATTCACTGAAATAATATACGTCATGTAACATCAATGTAAACAAATATGTATTTTAAAATTAAAAGTTTTCACTTCATAAGTATGGTCAAACGCACACACTACTTTTTTTGTTACTCAAAGTTTTATTAACATTTTTAGTAGGCATAGTTAGTTTTCATAATTTGTCTAATATTCCATATTCATATTATTTCGATCATTACGTCACAACTCATCAAAACTTACTTGTATAATAGACAATTTAACTGCGTAATATTTTGAGTTACCTTGTATTAAAAGTAAAACTTTTTCTGAATGAACATTATTTCAAATGTGCAATTGAATACATGCAACCTTGGAAGTGATATGTAAAATTTAATAACAATGTAAGTACTACGTAAAATACCATTATAATTATGATTAACTCTCAAATTTTTAATTCATTAATTCATTTATGTGAATTTACAAATCAAAAAATTTCGTAAATTAATTTAGCCAATGTGCCACATAATTGGCAATATAATTCGATTTAGTGATATCAAGACTAATATGATTTAAATTGAATTACTCGATTTTATAGGAGATACCCAACAAGACAGATCATAAATAGATACTTTATTCGGTTAGAGTTCGGTAAAAGATCAGATACTCGGACAAAGTTAAGTATCAAAAAAATAAAAATAAACATTTTTGATTTCATCTAACTAGGATAAAACGGAAATATCCATTTTCTTACGTTTTACTGTACTAACTCGAATACTATATCCAAGATGACATCGAGTTTTGAGCTAGCTTTACAAGTACTTGCTACTAGCTTTCATAAAATTATATTTTTTCTGACTTGAAATACCTTCATTGCTTTTATCACAATCCATCCTTAGAACATCATTTGTAATCAATATCAAGCGTTTTAAAAATTACCTTACTGGTATAACATACACAGAAATACATATAATTTTGCCATTTAAATTTTATTGAAGTCGCGTTTAATTAAATTAATCTAACTAACTGTAGCTATAATTATTTTAAATTTTTACACAGTATACATAAATGAAAGCTACTGGTTTCCCATAGCTAAATAACTAGTCACGATTTATGCATCAGAATAAATAATTTTAAGAACATATCTTATTATACAAAGTCGTCTCGAAATAAATGCACGTTGGCAAACACAATAACATTTTTAAAAAGGCCATCTAAGCATTATTTTCAATAATGTGGGATTCTATTTGGTTTCTTGGGGAACCGGTAAATAGTTTCTGAAAGTCGTTATTCGCATCTCGTCCCATAATAAATTTAATAAAATTTGCATGTCGAGCAACTTGAAATTTAAAGCAAGTCCCATAAATTGTGTTACATTGAAGGCAGAGCGGCAAACTGTTTATTATGTCTTCTTGAACTCCAGCAAAACATGGACTTGCAAAAGTAATTTGTAAGTATGTTAAGTAGAGTGTGTTTTACCACGTCAGAGCAGGTCCATATGGTCCAATTAGTAACAAAATATTTTCCGGCACGTTCTCAGAAATTATCTCGAGGATGCTTCACGGAAAAAAGACGTAACAAGTTTAAAAATTAATCTTAGAGTCAGATAGAGGTAAGGTTATAAATAAGGGTAGGTTATAATAATGAAATACATAATTCGATATTTTGATAACATTATTTCTATTTTTTCGCTTAAAGAAGTCAAGAATAGAAAATTCATGAAGATATATATACATGCTAAAGCAACAAGACATATCTACGTTTAAGAAAAGTAAGATTTTTTTGTTTCGGATGTACACTTTTATTTAAAAAATTGTATTATTATTATCTAGGGCGTTAGAAAATCTTTTTATTTACGAAACACCCTCCATAAAATTTCCATTTTCTTAAATCCTTTTTCAGAATAAATTTTTCACACAAAATATATATTAAACATTTCTACAATAAATAGTGTTTAGGTTCATTTATAGATAAGTAAATAATGTTTTACACGAATCCGAACAATTTAAGAGTTAAAGATAAATACAATGTGATAGTATTGCAATGTCAATATATTCTTGGTGATTATAATTTTCATTAGTATATATTAACAAATTACAAAATTTTCCGTGAAATAAACTAAAGTATTTGGATAATTATTTAAGATAGTACGGAAAATCAGTTAACAGAGTTTTGCACTTTTTTCGTGAAGAAATAAAATAATTTTTAAATTTTGAATTCAAAACCTTAATAAATTATGTTAAGTTTAACTAGTTCTACTTTTTATAACAATGAATTATTGTACATATTTGTAAAATTGTCACTAAAAATTCCTATAAAAATTGAACTGTTAGCAATGCATACTATAAATTATATCGAAATACACAGTTTAAAATTCACAAAATCCTAAACTTCTAAATTACGAAATTATCTTAGTATTTACTTTATGACATGTAATTATCTTGAGTTTTGCTTGCATGCTATTAAAAAATTCATATCATTTGATGGATCGTTCTATTTGCATATGTATGAATGAAGGAAAAACTGATAGCAGTCTCACTTGAAAAGATAAAAGTAGCACATTCCTTCCTTTTTTATTTTTTTTCCTTTTTGTTTCCTTTTTTAGAGAGGAATTCGCAGCTTTACATGGAAAAGCTACACGATTTTGGAGGCTAACCAGATTTACGAAGGCCTTCTAGGTATACTAAGAAAATTGTTAGCTTTCCTTTCAATTGTATTCTATTCTATTAAAAAAAATTAATATATTTGTAACTCGTAAAATGAAAATTTATAAAGAGGAGTAAAAATATGAAGAATAATTCATTTATTCAACAATAACGCAAATGGCCTTAATATTATTGAACAAAACATACGCTTTACTGTCATTACAATCACAATATAACAATTGTGTCTGTAGAACTTTAAAATGCCATGGCTCTAATATACGTATTGAAAATAAGCAATAGCAACGTTTAGCTTTGTAAATATTTATTTATTTTATAAAACTTTTGGTTAATAACAGACAAGATAGTATTTAGAGGGAATTCACTTAAACTATAAACAATCTTGTTGACGATAGTTCTATATTCCAACTAAGTTTACTTACCTGCATTACTATGTACAACGATAAAAGTAACACATCAATTTGAATATCACGTCGTGGTGCATGATATCATGTTCCATTCCCAAGTTATATTAGTTAATAAAGATAAGAATAATTTTTGATAGGCGAATCAAGATACGGAGATGACATGTAGAAAATCCATTTTAAGAAAACAAAGTAACGTTGAAAGTTACGTCAAAAAGATTTTTGTAGTGAATTTTCTAAAATTATGTAAATTGATTTTCTACCGCCGTAGGATTTTCTAAGTTGGATTCTCCGTATTATTCGCCGATTCTCCGCCGTAGGATTTCTCTCAATTGTTATAATTAGAGATACTAATATTTATGAGGGAAATTGAATATAAAATTAGGTTTTCCATATGATATTCTTTACTACCTGATTCAAAATTATGAAACATGGTCCAAAAATACAAACACATTAGCTACAAATTGTCAATTGCTTACCTCACTGCATTAGATCTGTTTGGATACTGAGTAGTTAGAGGGAAACAAGACTTCAGTCCGTAACACTAATTCCGGAAACAAACCACAAATTCGACTTCCGAATAGTGGAAACAAGAACAATAACTACACGTCGTTCACGTGGTTTAAATTCTAAACTAAAACAAATTCGGATGAAATTTCCGTTAATAGCAAGAGAATATTTAAGTCTTCTTCTTTAAATGACAAAAAACATTTACGTAATTGGAAATGTTATCATAACCTATATATAAATCAAAACCTATACTATTTAAATTCTTCAATTATCTCTTATTACTCATAAAACTTAACATTTATCTTATAGGTAAAGTAACAAATAAAAATGTATAAATACCTTTAAACTCCTTCGGAAACAATGGAATTTTTTCATATTGAAAAATTACATTAAAAACTATTAAAAATTGTGTTACTATATTTAAGTAAATGTAATAAGTTTTATTTTTATTTCACTACCACAAACCAACATAACACTACACGAAATTTTTTTATTAAATATTATAAGGAACATTTGTGTATTTTTTTATGTTACTGTACTTACATTTAATTTTCTCAAGGCTTTCTTATTTTATAACTAACAATGAAAAAAAATTATAAATGAATTTAGCATCGAAATAAAAGATCATCACACTTCCTATTTTTCCATGTATCAATAAACAATTAAAAGTTAATAGAACGTAATTACGTTTATTATAATGGAGATGTTAATGATATAAAATGGGACTAGATATGTAATAAACTTTGTTTAATTAGTAATAACCTAATTCAGTCATACCATCTTGACATAGGTAATCGCATAAAGTTGAAGTCAGTTTTATGATTTGATAACTCGACAAAGTGCCTCCAATATTTCACCAATTGATAGGCGTTTTTAAATGTGGTCTATATTTATCCACACATTATTCATAATTAAAATGAATTTATGTTCACCGACGATCTAAACAGCGTATATACTGTAAAATATGAAAGATAAATTGCTATACGTCTTATTAGATATTATCAGCGTTTTCACTATATTTTTATCGCTAAATATTCGAAGCAAATTTGCACAGTTCGGTTCGAAATGTGTTGTAACAAATATCAGTTTATAATTTTTTATTATCGCTTCGCAAATCATATTTCTTCTGAGTATTTCAGCTTACATATTTGTCCTAATACATTTATTTCTTAACCTAATACATTTTTTCATATTTTCTATTACCTACAAGAAAACGGAAAACTGTGCATGGTGGAGAATGTCTCTAACTCTATTTAAGAAAAATCATTCATTTACTCGCATACTTTATAAATAAAAAGACCATAAAAATTATGTATATCATATCTACAATTTGAGGCATATATTTTTGTTACCTTTCCACCCTATAGAACCGAATTATATCGGAACTCTCCAGTTTTCCTCGATATTCAAGAGTTTAATCGCCTGAACGCGGTCGCACGAAAGTGTAATTTATTTATAGGTAAAAAAATTATTATATTGGTAAAAAATTCATAGATTGGTAAAAAAATTAGTCGAAATATGTCCTCGTTATCTATTCGAGTATTTGTGTGTTTTCACATTCAGGTTTAACCTATAAATTTAAATCTTGTTATGCCATTAATTCTTTATCGTTACGAATATGTAATATATCGATATTATCTATAATATATCGATAAATGTGTGTGTAAATAAATAAATATTTTATGTTGAAATACATTCTATGTCTATTAAATTTATTTTCATTCACAGTTTTTCTTTCCAATCCTGTATTTTGTATTAAGCTTTCAGCTTGCCTTTCAAATTTTGAGTAATTTCTAATGAAGATTTACTTTATCGCAATTTTATTTTCGAAATAATTTTATTAAGATTACAATTGATTTATTTTGGTATAATTTTACATCTCGTTACTTTGTACTTTATTATCGACAGGCGTGCTAATCTCGAGTTTTGATGATAAAAGTAATTATATCTCCAGCAATGTTATAGGATATTTATTTAATGGAGCTTTTCAAAAAGGGGAAGTTATTCTCTAGAAAATGACTTTATTTATTTCTTAATATTTGTTATGATATAAATTTGCTTTTGAAAAACAACCTGCCAATCAGTCCTTTAATTAGCACGCACGTATGTAGTTACGAACGAGAAAATACTATTGGTCGCAATTCCTGACCGATTTCCGTGATTCTTTTCTCATTCTCATTTTTACAGTAGTTTAATTGTCACAATAAATTTTCTACAAAAATCGGCTTTTAAGTTGTTCAGTGACTAGTGTCGTACTGTGAAATAAGTATCCTACTGATCTCATGATCGTTTTTAGGTTTAATTTTTTATGTCAAGTATGTGACCAATATTTTGGAATATGAGTGTATTTTTGTTGAATTTTGTCTGATTATTAACTATAATTAACTAATATTAACTTATCGCATTAATATTTAATAATACGTGAATTGGTTTCGAAAAAAAATGTTCAATTTCAAAATGACATTAATGCGAGGGAAACACGCGGTGATTAAAATTAATTAAAAATCTGAAAATAAATGTCATATGTTCAACATGACTCTTAAGGTGCCAAAAATGACAATTTGTCCTAGATCTGAATGAGGTATTTAATGGTGTGAATAGTTTTATTAAAGTAACATTGTGAAGCCAGTTTATCGTTTACCTGGAATAATTCTGTTCGTCACACTTAAATGAAACTACATGATGGTCGCCTAGGTCGTGGTAAAGAAATTAAAGAAAGTAAAATAATACTACATCACGTAGTTTATTTAAGTGTGAATAATGAATTTCTACAAAATTAACGCCAAATATATTCAATAATTCTGTTCGTATTAGGCTAATCGTTTACTAATTATAAAACAAAACAAAATTAACAAGATTACTGTCAATTTAATAATTTTCCTATGATTGTAGGTGAAAAATATTTATAAACACGATTTATTACCATGTTTAACTAACGTAACCGGTTTTAAACTAACTTCCCGTTGATCTAAATTCTTGAAACTTGCAATATTAACTCACTTTCTTGTATATATATTTACTTGTCTCTTCAGAAAAAAAATTAAATTATTTTAATGATTTTTATGCGTTTTATTAATATTTCATAATAAAAAGCAGATACTAGTTATCGACATAAAAAAAATAATCAATTTACCATGTTTTTAAATTCAACTAAAAAATTTCAAACAATTTTTCCACGCCTAATAAATATTTATACCACAATATCGATTTATAAAAACATGTTTATTGTCCTGTAAATTTGTTAACGTGAATTTTAATTGCTATGATGCTACTCGCAAGATTTAAAACGAAAAACGTGGGGCGCATGAAATAGATAATATTAAGCAGCAGTTCATATAATTTGTGGTGAAAATGATTGAAAGTAAAAAAAAAGGTATTCTGTTCTTACTTCTTGCCAAGCATATGTGGGAAATAAAATAATTACTCGTGTTTATAAATAGCACGCTCTGTTAGTACTCCATTCAATAAAGTCCTCGAGATTTGGTTTTTGCTCACACTCTGCAAGAATTTAAATAAAATTTAATTTAAATGTCGTATTGTGTCAATTGTAACGTTTTTAATTAATCTGTATAAATTTTACTAAATCAAACTTTGCGCCACTCCATTGGAAATTATATTTATTTTGCATTTCTATGTAAATTGAAAATATAAAATGCTGTCTGAAGACACAAAGCGTGGTGTTTTAAGAGGACTACGTGTTGTTAATAGTTTAATAAGTATAGTTCTCTAAACTGTCACTTAGAAATACTGTTTTCACTGCAATATCTTAAAAACAGTATTTAGAAGATGGTATTTATATTAAACTCTGTGCAAAAATGTATATCAATCCTTGCGAGGCACTTTTAAATCCTAAATGATTCACGATAAGCAGCGCCAAAACCTAAATAGTTTATAAAATTATATCATCAGTAAATTCGGATCACATTCTGATCTAAATTCTGTCAACCGTTGAACGGGATATAATAAACGAGCGATAGCGAGCGATATAATATATTAGCTCTACCTATAACTTCGTTCCCTTGAAATTTGGAATAAGACAATTTATTACAATTTTTTTTCTCTCATATATTACTATGCCGTGTAACCTATTACCATTATAAATTTCACTAAAATCCATCCAGTATATTTCCCGTCATTGCTGAATAAATTAAGATACAGATACATCAAAATTCTAAAAACAGTTTTTTTGTCTTCTATTATTATTCTTTACGCCAAATTAATCACTTATTTTAAAATATTTTCCATGTACAGGATTCAGATTTTTACTATTATATTATATGATTAGATTGATATTAGACAGAACATTTTGGCCAAGTAATCTCCCAAAATGTGTAAATATATCATATGATAAAAAAATAAACAGCTAAGAACACAAAAAAATATTTCACTGAATCACATATTTGGGGACCAAGTTTAACGAATAAAATGCTTTAAATATTGGTATCAATCATTGTAAATAATGTGTAATAAGAACATACTAGCATGACCCGTGCGAAGTCTTCGCATTATTATTTATTCCATTATGAAGCTCAGATGACAGATCAAACAAATATTTTACTAAAATTGACATATAGAGGCGCAAGTATCAAAAGCATTGAGCTAAAGCGCTACTTTATTTATACGTGAGTGGATTTGAAATTAAACAAAAATTTTACCGACCGTCAATCATATTGACGTTGAGCCGTTAAATGGCAGCATTGCTGTTTTGTGTATATAATTTTAATAATTAATTAATTTGCAAAAACAATAGCAATAATAAATTTTTTAGTTGTGGATGCCGGTAGAGCAAGCAATTCTATCTATAAAATGATATATAATTTATGTGGATTAGTTGTGAGGTTTTTTCTAAAAAGGGAGTGTAACATTTTAAAACCTTAGCGTATTAATATATATGATGATGATAAAACAAATTTTGTGTCGGTAATTTAAATTTTTTACTCTTTTCCTTCTCGCTTTAGTATATAACCGATGCATTCAGTTTACAAAATACCTAATCATCCAATTTTCAATTTAATAACTGCATAATAAAAATTTGTTGCCGATATACTTAACTTGGAAAAGATTTTCATGCTACGTGTTTGGTTTACTTCTAAATTTAACTCGAGAAATATATATTTCACATCACGGTAGATATATATTTGTGGTAACGTTAATTTCAGAAATGTATTTTACATGAAACATAATTACACACTTACACTAAAATAAATGTAAAACTTTTTCTAAATCGATTCAAACGGTTTCAAGTAAATTCTTAATAAGAAGCGCATTGCATAGTTTAAATAATGGAAATAGTATTTAATTGGAACTTTTGCGGTAAAAAATCGGTCTCGAACGTAAATAAATTTGCAAAATACTATTACTATAAATTTGTAAAAATTTTGGAATCGATACCAAGTCAACGCTATTCTTTCTCTTTCAAGTACATGTATACACGCAGAGATGAGTACTATAGTTCACTTTGCACTGATTCCGACAATCTAGCGGTAGGAGTATCAAAGAGCAAATTTAAGTCACCGTTAGTCGTGTCTTATCAGATTATCATTAGATTTATATCATACAAACTAGATCACATCAATTGTGCTATTCAGTGTTGAGAAATTCTATGGTTTACCATGAATTTTCATATTGAAATTCTAACAAAATTTTCATGGACCTATACTACCCTCATACCCTGGCAAATAAAAGAAGAAACTTCCAATATTCACAAAATTTGTCGAATTGAGAATTTCCTCCTTTCTTGAAGCCGACTAAACAATGTTTTCACATAATCAATGTCTCATAAACTGCTGAAAACGCTTTATTATTTAGTACCATCCGATACTTGCTACTAATACCACAAAAAGTAATGAATTTACAGTTAAGTATGAAATTAAGTTTAAATAGCAAGTTTTGTAATAATATAATTTAATTACTTACTTATTAATTTCGGACTTTTTTCGGTCAACATTATTTGCGTCGCTCTACGAAAATGCAGGCAGTTAATGGAAGCCTCTAAACGTAAAAGGGTTTGCCTGTGTACAAAGTCTTCATAAAACAATATTGAAATCCATAAGATTTGTTAACTGAAAAGTGATTAATTTATTTTTATACAGGTAACAATTTCAGGCTAACTAGAGAACCAGTTTATCATTAATGTATACATTTAACACTATCCACTTTGGAGGTGTTGAAACAAATTTCGATACAGTCCCAGGTCTGTCTGCCTTTCAGGTGAAGTGGGTAAGTTTGGGCAGATGATACCTGAAAAATCGGAGGGCGATCAGTTTTATTTCTGTACGTTATCATTTTAAAGTAAATGAAATGTTAGCTAAATATAACAATGACATAACAAGCATAATGGTGATCTTGGGTACAGTTTCTTCTTTATCTTATCAATATTCATTCATTTACAATATTTTTCAAGTAAGCATGCAAATAATATTCGTAACCAATGGCTTTGTGTCATTTATATGGAATAAAGTTATAAGGGAAAAGAATTATACTTCTTTTATTATAAATGGGAGTTCAAAATATATTAAATTATCTTAGTTTAATTAAGAGTTTAGTTACGTTACTAAATTTATCGATTTTAAAATATTTTATAGTTCAAATACTTTCCAAAAGACATGCTTATAATAATTTAATTTTTTTGTAATGGAACATCTTACGCCGCTGTAAATAAGCGAATTTTTATTTCAGAATTAATTAAATTACTGTCCACGTATTCGAAAAACATGTTTTGTACATAAATATATTTATTTACATATTAGTCTATAATCTATTATTGCTACCAGAGCAATCTCTTAAAATCAGTCACAACCAAAAAATATAACTAATTAATTCAGAGGTGGACTACGAAAAATTAAATGATTATTACTAAAAAAAAGAAAATTAGTACATTAGCCAAATATTGGCATGTAAAAAATAACAGAAAACCTGAGGAATGAAAATGAAGTGGACATATTGACAATGGTACAGTATAAGTCAAAATGTGTATACATTTTTCAGATGAATTTTAAAAGCGTATATGGACGGTAAATTTCTGTAAGGATCAAATGAATTCCATAATTAAATATATTTGTACAGAGTATATTGAGTTGGCCATTGAATTAACAACAACAACTGATTTTTAATAAATATATTACATACCACATCTGGTAGGCAGTAAAAATATACCTTTACCATACTAATGTGGTAACCTAGATTAAAAAATTGATATATTGCTTTGAAAGCATTCCGTATGGTTGACTTTCTTATTTTATAAAGAATTCCTTGGAGCTCTGCATAAATAATAAGCAGATGGTGCAACATGAGAATATCTGGTAAACCTACTACCAGAAATCAGCCATACACTTAACTTACTTAGTTTAACATTGAACTGTAATTAAAAGTACGTGGATTCAAAATGTTCTCCAGTGAAGTAAATGTTTTCTGTTTTTTATTAACTTTGAATTTGACATCTCGTTTGTACTACTGTTCAGTATTTATGTCAAGTTTGAACTCTCATATCTCCACTACGAGGTGTCTATAAATATAAACATAAATGCAGATAATTGTCATCAAGTTCCGTTAAAACGATTAAACATTTTTACCTGTTGTTATATGTCAATTTCATCAGGTGACTGTTTGACGAAATTATTCAATGCAATAACTCAGTCCATGTTACGGTCTATTAATAACAAGACCGCTAACAGTCAGTAACAAGTAATATTACATTACATACTAATATTTAAAAATGTGATACAAAATACTGAAACAGAAAATCGTGTAAAGATACAAACAAAGTAATTCATACAAGTTAATTGAATTGGCTTTACTTGAAAATTCTCGTTAAATATTGGTACTCTGGATTGATCACATTTTTTATATTCATATATGTATACATATATAATTTTTTATTATTATTTTGAGTGAATATTCAATCAAAAATACGTCGCCAAAGTAAATTCTTCTCTCTCTCTATCCGTCTGTCGCTAACGATTTTCTCTTAAACCATTTGACATTGTAAGTTCAAATTTGTCACAGTGATAAAGCATATTAACATTAATAGAAAACTTAATCAAAAGATAATCTTTTTATGTATCGTTTGGGATGTCAAAAAATTCGAAAGAGCAAATTACAAAAATTTCAAAATAAATGTTTTTTATAACTTTATATAAGAAAGTTCTAAAGATATTACTCAAAATATCCACTAAAGTATATATTTTCCTCCCTCCTCGGTCGTTGAAACTGCTAAAACAGACTTTGTAAAAATCCGCCTTTCTAGAAATTTATTTAAAGTTTTCTGGAAAGCTATACTTATGATTCCAAATTTATAGTCTTGGAGATATTCCGATCTTTATACGACTACGAAAATTGTTCTAGGACATACATTTATATAGTGAAAAATAATATTAAAATACGTAAATAGTTTCATATATATACTATATATTCTCCAATTCACTTCTTTATGTATGTCTAAACATTTAAAGAACTCTCTCGGTGCAAGTGGCATCGTACTTAATGGATTGTCTTACCACTATACATTTTGACTGAGCAGGTCAAAATGAATAGTTCATTACAATAAATCGTTCGAAATAATCGTTCATTTTAATAGCGTAATAGTAAAATATTCATCTCAATGACCACTACTATAGTTTTAAGCATCTTTAATTATTTCAACAGTATATATCCATAATACAAAAGGTAACCGTTCACAGAATAATATAAAATAGTCTTCTACATTCTTTTACCAAAAATTAATAAATAAATTTAGTAAATGGTTTCACTTTTTAAAGTAAAAACGTTCACTCTAAACGTTCACTGTTTATTTCTGCATGTATTAAAAAGAATTAATTTTGGAAATAGGTTTGATAACATTTATATTCCATTTATTAATTCGACTGATATATTGACAGGGAACCCCAGGTAAAAGGCTTCAATAATTGAATCTTCAGCGGACGGGGATCTCGCCGATGATAGCTTAAACATATTAATTTATTAATGTGAATTCGTTCCCATTGCCTTATTACTTCCGTTCAAAAGTAAAATTTTGACTATTTATGGTATAAACTGTTAAATTGTGTAACATATTTTTGTTTCGAGGAAGATTCAAAATTAACTTTTTTTATTAACTTCCTTTAACAACTTGAGTTAGATATTGAAAAAAGGGAGAGGCAGAAACCTAAATGTCTTGTATTGTTTGGTTATTTTCATATACTAGAAGTGTTTAATCTTGTTCAAAATATTTATTTTAATTATGTGCGTCGATCGACATGCATCGACTGACATACTTATCGGGTCTTCCTTTATCTCCGGCCTAACGGAAGCGATCGTCGATGGTTCGTCTCATCATGTCGATTTCGTAGCGAAAATGGTTACATCCAGTGTGTGATAACTAAAATTACTCATCAAGTTAGCCATATTTACATCCACCACCTTCTAAAAATGGGCTGGGACCATACCAGCAATCCCAAAGTGCACACTGTAAGGACTTAGGCATTCGCTTGGATTAAAAAAGTACTGTTCAGTAATATCCTATTGTTTATAAATCCACTTGATTTTTTTACGTTATGCTTACGATTTTTGATACTTAAAGATAGGTGATATAATATAAAGTTTACTACATGTGTTGTTTATGACATATAATCCCTCAATAATCTCACCATTATATTTCAGATGTCATCGTGGGTAGAACGGAATTGTTTTTCAAATTGAGAAGAAATGTTATGGCTCAGTTATTGTTAAGTACAACGGGACGAACAAAATGATAATGAAGAGCATAGACGATATCAACCGTTGGATGCAAATGCAGCCTCATCCGTCTACAGGAGCCAGTTTTATGCAAGACACTATTTTTCATCCGGTTACCTAAAAAAAGTACCTCGAATATTTTACGTTCAATTTCATTTGTTACTCAAGTAAATAATATAGAAGTATAAACCATCTTTATCTATTCAATTGTGATAATATACATCAATGTTGGAAAGAGATAACTTATTTACATTTGAAATAATAATTATAATACGCAATGCTCCTTGTTTACTTTCACGATTACTTGCATCGAGCTTTGTCAGCAGTTAGCATAAAATCAAAAATAACTGTTTTTTTATTTCTTACCAATTCTTCTTTATTTTTTGTCATATTCTGTATTTCCAATCCTTTTTTATCCTTATCGTTTCAGACAGTTTAGGAATGAGAACTACAATCTTGAGGACGAACCCCGTACCGGACGTCCTGTCGAATTGGATGTTCAACTATTACGACGCCTAATTGAGGAGGATCATCGGCTGATGACTCGTCAATTGGCAAACGAGCTACATTGCAGACATGACATCATAGAAACACATTTGCACGAATTGGGAAACGTTTCAAAATATGGTGTGTGGATACCCCACGAGTAGTCATCATATTACCTTCATTGCATAGTTAATACTTGTCAACAGTTATTGACATTCAAAAGTAACTTCGACTGGCTGAATCGGTTCGTAACTGGCGATGAGATGCCTGGGTGTCAGAGAAACAGGAGTTTCAGTATCCAAACCTGAAATAAGAATCAAGAAGGTGGTGCTCAGCTGCTCGTGGAATGTGAAGGGCATTATTTAGTGGAGGTTGCTTCCACAGGGATCAACAATTAATGCAGATATTTACAGTGAATAATTGGACCGATTAGCTAACAAATTGAGTAATCAACAGGATAGAGTTTACTTTCTACGTGATAATGCTTGATCACATGTTGCAAAACGTAATCGTGATAAATTAGAGGAGCTCGGCTCTTATTACCATTTATTTAGGGCTCCAAGTAAAATTCAACGTTAAAGAAGGTCTCTAAAACGACCCCCAGAGTTTTCTGAATGAAAGTCATCGGAATTTTACATAATAAAGATATTTTGTCACTGCAAACTAGAGTGCGACCAGTAGTAGATAATAATGGTGAATACTTAAATTAAATTTAGTATAACATAAACATTTTTAAATGAAAATTATCGACAGCAAGATTAAGTAACGAGTTATTAGCCAAGCCAATATATAACTTATCACTATTTCTTTCTTTGTTTTCTTCATCATATATCTCAATTACTGTATTCATTCTACCTTGTTAAATGCCACTATATTCAAATTGTATTCCAGGTCTCGACTTATAATATATTTTTTTTTTAAATCAACTGCAAATTAAGAATTGAAGACAACAAAAGGGACAAAAGAAACAATTCTTAGTTTATTCATACTTCCGGTTATTTTACGAAACTAAGCCAATATTACAAATTCCTCAAAGCAAAATACTTGTAAGGGGGTGCCAATAACGTTAAACTTCCTGATCTCAAATATTATCCTATAGTTACTTCTTATAATTCTTACAGTTACTTCATATTGCTCAAAACAACGTTCTGAATAATATAAAAACATTCAAGGCAATTATAATCATTTTAAAATAATTAATCTATCTAAAACTGACATCAAAATGCAAAAAATTGCCTTGCAAACATTCCTTAATATTTAAATCTACAATCACGATCGCGATTACACTAGATTGTGACGTGATTACGATACGTGCTAATAAATCTCTAAACATATGCCGTCATCATTCACTCGTCATATAAATTCCGTTTATATTATGCAATATATGTCTTAAACCTATTAACGCATTTTACGTACAAACGTACGTAAATACGTTTTAATTGTTTTTACCGTATATCTGTAATATAAAACATATATAAGTCTTCGAAAATACTTGTTTGCTCTCGAATATACTTAGTGAAGTTTTAATTTCTTCCTAAAACCATCAATTAAGTATTTCTACCATACAAAATTTCACATGTAACATGAATTTTATTTAAACGCGCTTTTCGATTTGGATACACTGAAATTGGAATATTACTTACGTAAGAAACATTAGTTAATTATATAATAAAGGTGAGCGAATTTAATATCAAGAAATGTGATACATTTGACCTAGAAAACATAACACATCCTAATATTTTGGATGAAAGTCTCACAAATTTTGGTGAAGTGAATTGTATGTTGTAATTATATTACGCAGTTAAATTGTTATATTTTACACCCACAAAGTTCCCGTCGTAGATAGATAATTCATGAGATACTACAAAGCTTCCGACAAAAGATGATCAACTCTAATATTTCACCAACTAGTTGCTTACCAACTTAAGTAATTAATCAGAGAGATTTAATGGTTTATACTTTATGTGAAAAATTTTATTTAATTAGGTCAGGGAATAGGTGATTCACAATCCGTAACTTTTGAAAACTAGTTTCGAAATTTCTGTTTTTAATTCTTTGCAGTATATTTGCAGACCATGTGACGTGCAGATGCAGATAAAAATATATACGAGAAAGACTAATAGAATTCCACACTATACTGAAAATGAAGGTGTGTTAAAGTTTTATTAAAACTTACAGTCGATTCTTCAAATTAAATTGCTACTTTCAGACTAGTGTCAATATTTGAAAAGCGACAGGTTCAAGTTAGATTAAGTACTATTTACTGTATGATACTATTAAGTATTGAATTTGTAAATACTGTATTCGAAAGTTAATAGAACGAAAATAGGGTCAATATTTGGTAGGTTAAATTTCTATTTACAATAATAAAATTTAACTTAATGGAATCAGGCTAATGATTGAACTTCAAGTAAGTGTACTTTGAAATGAGATATATTCCTTAATATTATCTGCCTACTCTTACGTCTCTTTCAAGTGGAAGGAATTAGAGTAGTTTTAAGTTAAGGAAGTTTTTTAAAGTTCATATGAAAACAGAAGTAGAAAAATAAATATCTATAACAACATGTCGGTGCATTAAATATTAAAAAAAGTTGCGTTTAAAACTTATAAGGCCTTGAGAAAAAAACGAAATTACGTTTTTGGTTTAATAAATTTTACAGCAAAAGTCAAAAACTGTATATAGTTCAGTATTTACCATTTCATATTTTTTGTACTGACGTGATAACATAAATTAAAAGCTGATTTATTCTAGTCTATGAAAACTTTACATAATTATTATTAAATATATAAATATCATTGTTTCCGAAAATTGAAGGATTTTTTTATACACAAACTAATTGACGTCAATTAGTGCAAGTTATAAATCATGAGCGCAAATGTTTCATACATAGTCAAAACTACAATTCTTGTGCCAAAAACATATAGTTGGAACTAAAATTATGCCGGTCAGGAAGACATGGTATCATGGAAAGCACTCAAAGCAGATGTTTTCCTAACAAACGCCAACAAAGCTCGAAATTGTAAATTCTTCCCTGGAAACAAACCATATTAACGAAGCGCTTGTTTTCATTTATTCATTCACATAGTATCTCGAAATTGAGCACATTTATTTTAAATGAAACTCCAGCTAAAAGAAAAATACAACATGGCGTTCCAGAAAACGCTAAATTGCTTTCATGACTTCGAGGTATAAAGAGTTTTCACGTTTCTTTAAACACAACACTTTTTCTTAGGAACTAAAAAATTGGTTGATTTAAATGCAAACAAATCATAGCGAATACGAGATATCATCAGATTATTTGAATAAAATTAATTAAACTGATTCGGGGCTAGGTTCAAATATTTTTCGTCGTCATGTATTTATGAATTTTTTAATAAAAATTATGCTCATGTTTGCTCATTACAATATTTAGAACAATTCAAATCGAATTGTTCCAAATTATTTCAGAAGTAGATTAATTTACTTCCTTGTTCATGATCTAATATTACGCTCTTTCATGCAGGATTATACAGCATTTCGATCGAAAACCTGTATAACCCTGCGTGCGCACATGCGCGCTTGCGTGTGTGCATGCGTGTGTGTGCTTATGTATGTAAATGTATGTATTTAATATGTTCGTCACACAATAGTAGTAACAAAGCTCAATTTTAATTTACACTTTGTTTTTGAACCCTGAATTATAATGCATTATATTTACAATGCAATTTGTTCAACAAATCCACATGGCGCATATGATGAAAGTTGTGAATTTTTGCTATCTCGATATGTTTCACATATAATCTAGCTCCGGTGATTACCAGATACAACATGACTTTTATTCTTTTACATCTGCATATTCCAATACGTCCTTGGCAGTTTTGGTATGTTTTTTTTGTTATGCGACCCATGTTTACACACAATAGTTTCGTACTCAATTTTATATAGAATTTATAAAATATATTCCTAAGGACCAAAACTCTGGTTTGCTGGCATCACCGGCAAACTAAAAAGTCGGAAAGAGTGCGGTTGAACAATGTATTTTCTCTATAAATGCCTTGATGTTCGAAAATTCAGCTTAAATTGAGATAGAGGGAAAAATTTAATCTAAATGTTACGTTTTCGTACGTCGAGGTGTATCAAATATACCAATATGGATAGGTCAACGCGCGACTGCTGTTTTTTTATTTGCAGGACTATTTAGTGGCCTTCATTTTCCCAAGTATTTACTGTAATTATATGATTTGAACTATGAAGTAACTAGTCAATATATCGAAACACGTTTGCTCAGAGTTTCACGAAATAATAGAATGTAGTAATGCTATGAATACGCTTTTAGATGAGTAAAATTTAAAAAGTATTTTTTTGTGATGGCTCGTTAATTGTAAATAAATTTCATCATGCGACTGTATCCACTCTTTTTAATGTATTATTGCTTTTGTATATAATGCAGAATATCTAAGGTGTTTCAAATCATATACTTATTGACTTTTAACTATTTTAATATAAACGTAACTCAAAAAAATATTTCAAAATTTCCCTTTCAAATTTCCATTTTCGACTTTAAAAATCATAAAAGAAAAAAAAATAAATTAACGTAACGTAGTGAAAATAATGTAATATCTTGGTTTCTTCACCTTGACAATAACAGAAACGATGGGAATAAGCAGAAGATTTTGTAGAAAATAATCTCTGTAATTTCAGTGTCTTATAAATATAGGACCGTTAACGCAAAGAACTACTAGAAGTTATTAAATTTAATATTTATTTAGAAAACGTCGAAAATAAACCCTTAAAGACATGTATCGAATAAAAAGTAAAAAGAAATTACAATTATACTGACATGGAATAAATATGGAATAAATAATGCAATATGCAATATTTTTTAAATTTCAAAAGGATTATGAGCGGACTATATTTTAAAACTATAAAAATTTATGTATTTGGATGTTTGACTGACAATCATGCAAAATATACTATTTGGATTTATATAAAATTTCGTATACAGTACCTGTACACCTGGAATACGTCATGGGCTACTCTAAAAAAATCCACCCCTAAAATGGTGGAAGGTTTGTGTGGAAGTTCATATAAATTATTTAATATGTAATATATTTTATTTAAGTATAGCCTACTTACTTATTTTAATTAATAACTTACTTGTTTAAATAGAATATTGTAACGTATTTTGTTAGAAAGCAAAATTCTTCAGTGACAGGAGGACAATGTCCACTATGAGTGTTTTATAATATAACCATTTTCAAAGTGTCAGTCCGAAAATGTGAAAATATAAAAAAAATGCTGTTTACGATGTTTGTATTAACAAATCAATTTATATATATATATATATATATATATATATATATATATATGTATATATATATATATATATATGTATATATCCACCAATAATTAATCAGCATGACATTATCTTAAATATTTTTTATAGATAAATAAATGAGATTAAGTATCTTATTTATTTGTCTCGTAAGAGTAAGTATCTTATTTTAATCGAAATTTAAATTAGAGTTTTATTGACAGAAGCAATATTGTAAAACAGTATATTATTATCCATGCTAAAATCATACTTAAACAATTTTTATATAAATTACGGTTGTGTGGCTTTGCTTATTGTAATGATTAACAATTACGACGTATATCATTATATAGATATATAGTCCACATTGATCGTAACAGTAACATATCGAGTTTAAATATCGTAAGTACACCGTAAAGTAAGGTTTAATATTACTATAATAAAGTTTAGCTTTAGTTGAATATTATCCATGTTTAAACTGGATAACATCGTTACAAACTTCATTTATTTCAGACCCCTGTCTCTGACAGACCACCGAGGTAGCTAACGCAGGAACGCTGCCTCTAATCGAAGTTAGATTAAGCAAGCACCATTAGCAGTAACTCCACGATTGTCAACGAGTTGGCCAAAAGTTCCGATTGCTGAAACTTCCTGAAAACTTTATAAACTGCACTCGTCGTAAGCAAGCTTCTGGAAGGCGAGATGCAATTGTTTGATTTTCACTTAAAATACAATGAGTTTTTTAGTATTGATCAGTATACAGTATTTTAATTTAATTTAAGTTATATTTTTAGAATTTTGTGTTATAAAATATAATGATAAACGGAACACAAAACTGCCTTATTTGCGGTAAGAATTGTCAACTATACTCGTTAAATTTTGAGGATAAATCAAAATGTATAAAGACGTATATTTTAAAAAATTTCAATAACAATGTGAAATAAATAAATACGATACTTAAGTAGAGCTACGTAAATACTGCATACGAATCATACTACTTAAATACCCTAGAAATACTAAGGTACGTACCTGATTATTACTAGAAAATAAAAATATTTGTAAGTTATTTTTCCCTCAGAAGAAGTTTTGGATAAAATTATAATACCAACAATTAAGATATCTCAAAAATTCATCACTTCCGCTTCAACCTTTACGTTAATAAAAATTCGAAAGTTATAAAGGTTATATGAGTAGAAAATGGAACGCTCAAAACGAAAAGAAAAAGAAAGAAGGTATTTATAATTGTTGAGGTAACTCGTAAGTTACTTCATTTAATTTAATTTAAACAAATTTCGAAAGATATTGTTTTGTATTCTTTTTTTAAAATAAATTATTGAAAGTTTCAATCAAATTTTATACATACATAATTAATAGTACATTTTTCTGCTTCCTACGGTTCAACAAAATTATAATAGTTTTATATAAAAGCGAATCTCATTCTAACTGAACCCATTTCAGCATGGATAAGTTAACCACAGTGGTTAACTTATCCATGCATTTCAGCTTTAGAAAAGATTAGCGCCCGTTAAAACTGGAATAAATTGATTATTTACAAACAATCTGAATAGAAACAGTACCAAGTTAATTACTTGTATATTATATAACAGGCCAAATTCGATTGAAAAAAATTATTCATTTTGAAACTACTCTGTTTAAGTTAGGTTCTTGATCAACACAAAAAAAACTTTTGGCTATGCAGAATTTATCTTCTATCGATGTGTTTTTTTGAAATCGTCAACGGTTATCAAGAGTCAGTTTTAACTAAACGAAGTACGCGATAATGTCAAGTTTTGGTTGTCATTATTGCTTACCCGACAGCGTTAGAACATATCATAATAATTGAGAAGACAAATTTAACATTGTGGAACCAATATCTCTGTCAGACTTTGTAATAAGTATTTTATTCCGTACATATCTTTTAATGTGAAGGCATTTTCTTTGAGACGTCCGACATGACTTTGTAATTTGTAAATCTGTTTACTTGTTAAGTAATAATTTCAAAATTGACATCTGAACCATTCAATTTGTTGTATGGTGTTATTGTTGGAAATCAAAGATAAAAAACTAAAATTAAATGATATAATTTATGCAAAGAAGTCAAATAATCGCCACAATTGTAAAGTATTGCCGATTGCGTATAACTAGCTAAATTTTTATTCGGACCATTCGAATCATTCCTTGGCAACTCAAAGGAGTATTTATTTTTCATATCTCTGTGTCCATGTTAATTACACGTCATGTTATCACAGGATTACCTTCCGCTTGAACCTTTACTTTAATAAAAAGTCGAAAGCAATAAAGGTTGTATGGGGTGAAAATGGAAATCTGAAAACGAAAAGATAAAGAAAAAGGTAAAAATTGTTGAGGTAACTCGTAAATTACTTCATTTAATTTATGCATTCTAAAACTTTGATTTTTTTATCTAAACAAAGTTTTGGATAATATTTTGTAACATTATCTTTTAGCGTAGTCATTGTAAAGTATTAATAAGTGTAAACTTGCGTTTGAGCGAGAAAGTTTCAATGCAATTAAATTAGATTAATTAGTGCGTGAAAACAATTTGATTACGTTAACTTTCTATTTTTTATTTGTTTTGATATTCTTTCTACATTAATATCGCCATAAATTAGCGATACCTATTTTTAAGATAAAAATGATAAAACTTAAAAAATTCACGCGCATTTAAACAACTTCAACAAAAAAATTAATGAAACCATTGACAATTTTCAAAAATATGAATAAGGTGTTTAGAGTACCATATTAGGTAGTACGATCGACTGCAATTTGTTTATATTTGGATATAAATAATTATTGAGTCGTGACATTTTGTGAAATATTTAAGTTTACATTTCGTGAAATATTTAAGTTAAGCTTTTAACTGAAACTTAGTACAAACTTAGTACAACTCAACTACCGAAAATTAAAAAAAAACAATAAGTTTTATTCAAGAAATTATCTATTGTCCTTTTACTCTCCCATGTAGTTTGCTCTAGAATAAGGATTATTAGAGAATTATTATATACATGTTCATTTATACGGATAGTTTATGCTAGATACCAAATCTAAATTAACAAAAGTTTCTTCACAATTCTGCACTTAAAATTCTAAACTAAAAAATACTTAGGCACAAGTTATCTTTTGCTAGGGTAAAGATTCCATTTAATATTATGGCTTAAGTATCGAGTGGGAAGTCTCCAGATAGACAGAATTGTAAAGTTTGTTAGCAGTTTTAGCGCCCTGATTACTCGCGAGTTACAGTAAACCCCGACCTCTCAGTTAATTTTTGATCAAATTCTGCGTATGTGTCTTAACATACTTCCAAGCTTATTTAAGTTTTTTGAAATAATTTGAGGTTAAATTTAACATATTTTTATGGAAATTTTATAACTTATTTCTTTACATTCTTGTACTGACACTTTATTTTTTGCATCCGTTGTCTTTAACTTTACATGTGATTTTATATACAACAGTCTAAAAGAGAATAATGTTTGATCACAACTGATGACATCCTTTTTTAAAAATTTTCAATCAAATTAGATTGCGCGGAAATCACAGCGGCGTTTTTATCCTCGAGCGCTAGTTTAAACAGCCCTCTTCGCGTACAAACGACGTTTTATGATTCCCCGCGTTGGCTAGTATGTTGTATTGATTTTTACGCCGTATTAAATGAATAGTAAACTTAATTTTTAAATATATAAAGTTTATAACATTGGCGGTTCCTTTCTATAACTTTTTGTCATATTTCCACCAATTTATTAATGGCAAGTTCATAAAATATTTGAAGTTTACTGATAAAGACCTAATCCGGTTATATTTTAACAGCCTTATTATGAACAAAAATTTTCCCATTCTAAGAGCTCTACATTGGCCAGAACAAACAATTCCTGCTAGTTCCGATCAGGTAAAGATATATGGAGTTTGGCTTTGTCCTGGTGGATGGCGACTTCCTTCCGATTTCCCAATTTTGAATGCTTTGTTTGTAACGGTATGCTTGAGATGATAGTAATTTTTCATAGTAAGAACTCACAACATATGATATATAATCACATCATTCTAAGAAATCATTTACATTTATTTTTTTATTACTTTTTCGCTAGTATTTAAATTAGCCTTAGTGAATGAATACCCAAACATTGTAACGACAAATGTATCCCAACCAGCACATCGGAGTTCTGTACTGATACGACATCGAGTATCGCAACAATTTATACTTGATAATGGCTGAATAAATTAGAAGACCAAAGCGAGCGCTCCACTAATTAAAAAATTCCCAGAATAAAATTTGATGTACCACTAATACTGCATGTCCTGTTAATGCCTCGTTTCCGTAAACAGTATAAATCTTCCTAAAGTTTCCACTACTGGTTTGTTTTTTTTCTTTTTTGGTATTAAACGATCAGTCCGGAATTAATCCAGAAAGAATTTTCATCAAAATAGCAATTGTTAATTTTTGAAAATTCAATTTGAAATAAATTTGGTCTTTGATTAAAAGGAAAATAAAATGAAGTTAACAAAATTTTTTGGTCACAGCTTATTCGAACTCCTCGCGACTGTTATTTTATTTCGGAAGATAAAAGCAAAAATTAGGTTTTGTCCCTATATCCTCGGAAATACTTTTTGATTCTAACTAGAAACAATCGAACGAGCAATGCAAAGAGCCTGCAGTTTAGGCTCGTATATAATTACTTTTTAGATTTTGTGGGCAATAAGTTCAAATTTTTGGTGGCGTAACTCAAGGGTGGAATGGATATCAGAGCCCTAAAATTGTCATTACATCTGTTCCACTGAGTATTTAACAAAAATCATGTATAAATTGGATGCTGTCTTCAGATTTTATAAAGGTTTGAAAATGGTTACGTAAATATACAAGGCTACAATGAAATTTATGTTTATATACTATTTACTTTGGTATTCACTATTCTATTCACTACATTTACTTTTTTCGTTGCTCTCATTAAACCCTCCCGGCTACTTGTGCAATACTTTTTTGGCTTTGATGAAAGTACGAAGTAAAACACAAAACCTAAATGCGTCTTATTTTATTCTATGTTTGAAACACGTAGCTCGTAAATAAAACTAGCATCAACCGGAGTATATTTATAGGTAAGTATGTGAAACTTCGCTCACAGATGAGCAAACGAGTTGAACATAGATCGTGGGAAAACAGTGAGCGATTCGAGTATAGAAACCCCTCTAACACAAAAATCAAAAGAAGTCAATCCAGGCAAATAATATGTCTTCAATCTGTCAACAAAATAAGTTTTCATATTCATGTTCTCAAATTAGTTTAGAATCCAAAAATGTCTGAAAAAAATGAAACCGCAACTTTACCCATGTGGCTATATAAGCCTAAACGTATAAGCCACGTGGAATATAAAGGAGCTCCACCCAAAAGGTTTCAGTTGTATTATTTGAGGTACATAATTCCCAGAAAATAGAAGAAATATAAAGAAGGCTAACAGAAGTCCATATAGCTTTGGGCTCAGGTATTATATATAAAATGAACCCAGGTGTTATGGCCAAAAGGGGCCCATGTGAAAAATAAGCTCCTACTGACTATGATCTAATTTATCAATCAGACAAATGAGAAATATTTGTGGTTTTTATGAGAAATTAGGTTACTTTATTTTTTTTATTTCTCATTAACCATTTTTGAAATTTTAAAAATATAATATGCAAATATATTATATTTTTAAAATATCAAAATCCATGAAGAGAGCTTTTTTATTTTTTAAAATATCAAATTTTATTTAATTTGATTGGCAACCAATAAACGTATTCTAAAAAACCTTTTAAGCATGAGTACTCGTACTCGTACTGCGATGGTTCCGTACACATTTAGGCATTTATAAACTTTTAATGGTACATAATATTACCAATCAATTGTTGTTTACAAAATTATTAACAAAATATTATTTGCAAAATGAATTGTGGTTTTGGAACGAAAATATATTGCTTATTATATATTTCGCAGGCACGTATAAAAAAAAAATATTCTATATGATGTAACTACAAATTAACGATTTTCAGATTTTTTCCTTTACTTGTGCTTGTGCTTCTTGCCAAATTTCATCATTCAAAGTAATCAGGAATTATGCTATACTTTTGATTTAGTTCGACCGTCAAGATATGTGGCAAAAATGGCCATATTTTTAGGGTTATTTTTTATTGCTTTGACTTAGAACTTGATGCTTATAACTATATAAGCATCAAGTTCTAAGTCAACGTCTTTGGAACTATCCAAGGGACCATGGATCTAAGTGTTTGATATTGACTTGATAGCTTGACGTGTTTCTCCGAAAAAGGGTCTTGATCGACCGATAGACGGACAACGAAGTAGTAGGATCACTAATGGTCCCTTTTTCCCGTTCAGGTACGGAACCTAAAAAATACCATCTTTTTACAAGCTTATGTTAGCTTCACTTGTATATACATATGTAAAAAATAACCCTAAAAATATGGCCATTTTTGTATGGTCCCTTAGAACTATCCAAGGGACCATGGATCTAAGTGTTTGATATTGACTTGATAGCTTGACGTGTTTCTCCGAAAAAGGGTCTTGATCGACCGACGGACGGGTACCGAAGTAATAGGATCACTAATGGTCCCTTTTTCCCGTTCAGGTACGGAACCTTAAAAATACCACCTTTTTACAAGCTTATGTTAGCTTCACTTGTATGTACATATGTTTGTATGTATGTATAATTATAACGAAATCTTTCAATTAAATTTTTACCCACTTCCAAGCGTCCGAATTATTGGAAATTACGCACACGTATCGAGAACCGATCACAATATAATAAAAAAATTATAACAAGTTGTGAAATATCCTCTCGTTTTTGACCAAAATTTTTACATTTAAAAATTATTATTTTGTTTTTTAGTTCCTTTTGCTGCGAAAGAGTATATTTTTTAATTTTTATAAACTAAAATTTAATTTTTAATTAACTTTCTATTTCTGTAACATCAAACCTATTTTTTCCCGGTTTTTTTTCCATGGTAAATACAATAAACAAACCGTAAATACTATCATTTTGCGTATCACTCTTGTCAAGTGGCCACGTTGTCAAAACGAGTACGATTACCATAATTTATGGTAAATACTAGAAGTACTGTAAATAATTCATTGCAGTGATATAAATAACAATCCTGTAATAAATCATATCTCGCATTCATCTTAAAGGACTGCTCGGCCTTCATAATTACGTCTAATTTGGTTAAAATTGTATACGTAATGAGGACGGAAAAATAAAGTAAGTTACGTATTCGACATATGTTACGGTTTCCAAGTTACCTTACGATTTTCAAGTATATTTTTCAGAAATATATTTATCCCAGAAGAACATAATTCTAAAGAGAGCCGAATTGCCCATTAAAAGTTAATCTAATTTTGAAATTATGCCAGGAAAATGTAAACGAATAAGAAAAGGCTTTACGTTAAATTTTTCTTAAATTTAATATGTATCAAAACATTGAACTTATACACATATCACTTTGCCATGTGATAAGATTTGTAAAACCATTTGAATTTTCTCTTTATGTAAATATGGCGAGTAGTATCCGAAAAATATTTACTAATGACATTTCATTTCTTTTTGTCAAGTTTCTTTAAGGGCTTGTGTGCAATTTCTTAATAACTTATTGTATTGCCTTGATGTAATTGGTATCGAAATTAATTAAGTAACGACTCCATCAAGCGTCTCATGTCTAGTCAACACGGTATAAGTTTTTAGCCACACGGGGAAACAACGAACCCGATGTCCATTACGGCATTGTTGAGAATAGGTTCCAATTGTAGTTATAATATATGCCACATATATAATGTATTTAGTTTCGAGGATATAGGATTTATTGATAATAAAGTGATTCGTATATCGACTATGGTTATAATTAACAGTGCTTTTACGCCATTCCCTTAGAAACATAAGTATAGTGTGAGACTACTAGTGTCACCGTCATATTGGTCGATCAGTACTGATCGACCAATATGTATAAATACACATTCTCGTGTACTTCAAACAGTTCGACTCGTATATAACAAATATATAGTAAATTTCTAGAGTTCTTAGAATAAAAAGTAATTACGTATACATAATAAGAAGAAAATATAAATACATACACCTTCAAAATGTGTAAATATGACGCATCACCTGGCATTTAATTATTTTACAGACACACGGCTGTCATTGTCAGTTCTAAAAAGTTTTGTTTATTTTTCCATAAACCACTCAGTAGCAAGTGAGCTTTTTTATTCTCAGCAACTTCTTTTAAAACGAAACAATTGCGTTTTTAAAGAAAATATACGTTCACTGAGTAAAATTTTGAGTGAATTCTATCAAGCGCTGCCATTTTGGTCAGATGAGCCTCCATAGATAACACATTAACACAAAAGAGTCTTGCTAGAAATAAGGTTAAAAATCCATTCTATAAACTTTGTTGTAAATTATGTACTATTTTCTACTATTTTAAATTTGTACTATTTTCATCGGTATACTTTTCCAATAATAAGTAACAACAATTTGGAGCAAGAGCATATAAGATTAATATAGACACGAGTTAATTAGAAATGTAAGAGCATAAGATGAATAATCATTTCGGAGACAGAAACAGAAAAAGAACCGATAAGTTAATAATAAAATAATTCATCTTCTGATAAGAAGCTACCTTGGAGTAAAACTTTTCTTAGATTACCCGAAATTTGAATAAGAAAAGAATATTTCTGAAGAAAAATTGAAACTTCCGATTCTAATGAAAGGGTAATGATTAAAAATAATCGTTGGAAATATTTAATACCACACTTTACAATTTTTCTCTGAGACATGCCAGCAAACAAATAATTTTCCTTCTTGCCCATAAAATTGCTTCTAAATTTCTCACTGAACACAATGTTAGCTTCCGTCGTAGGTTTTTTGCTTTCGAAAAAACCAAAGCTTTCGTGCAATTAGTGAGGAAACTTTGACGTCTTTTTACGTCATTTCATACACAACTTATGAATGAGAACGAATAAAGTCGTCATCGGAACTAAAAGGAAAATTGCTCTTTGATATTTAATTTATTAACGAATTTTATTTGGTTACTGAATATAAAATGTAGTTTGTTTTTGATAAATTTCCAAATAAAAGATTCACTTTAGCATCAAAAGTTTTCCGCGCGAACTGACATCTGGTTTTTAATTTCTTTTAAATTGAAAAAAAAATCAAATTATGTAACAAACAAAACAGTCAACAGTGTGATATTTTAATGAAACATTGTAGCGTTATATGTTTATATGAATTTAAAATTTGAGAGATATTTTACGTGTAATTTTATTTTCATATTGTTTTAATGGTAACTTTTGTTTAGCAGTGTATTTTACAGAACTTTTTAAACACTTTTAAGTGGAATTATGAGATTCATGGAACGACAATTGTGTTTGATAAGATTTATGTGTGAGTTAAAATTTAACAGAAAGTAAAAACAATTTTAAATATACGGCTCCAACCTGTCTTTTTCTGTATCGAATTTTAGGGAAAGTTTTAAAGAAATTTTTCTCTATGGAAAACAACAATAGAAGTATAATTTTAATTATTTTAAATTAATCGATACACTTAGTGTTTTTGATGGCAAGCTTAAAATTATCTGGATCAAACACCCTCTTGGGCTCTTTTTATCGTCTATATCCATTTATCAATGGCAAAAATATATGCATTCGATCCTCCTTCCTGTTTATTTTCTCGTATTGGATACTTTGATTTGAAGAAGGGAAACTTCTTTCTTTCGTTTCTGCTTAAATTTTGTAAGAAATCTAATAAATACATCGTCATAACGAACTTTTCTTTCGTATACACACATTTTTTATGGGGCACTAATTATTTATAAGTCCATAAATGTATACACATACATATATGATGACATATTATAACTAATATTATACAGGTTATCCAGTGGCAGATTTCAATGTTTGAAAAATTGTAAAAAAAACTACACCTCTAATACAAAGTAGGTTTATTTTAACTTTATAACAACAGATGCGAATTTCATTTTTTAAAAACCACGTTTTCCAAATGGCGGCCATCGAGTCTGACACACTTCGAGTCTAGCACGCATGTTTTCAAAAACGCGTTTGCAGAGCGACTGGGGTATCCTACTGACTTAGGCTCGAATATTTTCTTTAAGTTGTGTCACAGTGCTCGGATTTGTTTTGTAAACTACGGATTTTAAGTATCCCCATAAGAAAAAGTCACATGGGCTTAAATCGGGTGACCTAGGTGGCCACTGTACGGTACCGTTTCGGGATATGTTTTTTCTGGAAATAACTGCCGCACTGCATTCATGGACACATTAGGAGTGTGAGCTGTGGCCCCGTCCTACTGGAAACATATGTTTTGGTTGAAGAATGGACTATTCTGTAGTTCTACTCTGAAAAAGTCATTTAACCTCTGGGCATATCTCTCCGAATTGACAGTTACAGTTTGGCCACGTTGATTTTCAAAGAAATAAGGCCCTATGATTGCAGATGCACACATGGCACACCAGACTGTTACTTTAGGCTTATATGAAGGCTCTTGATGCATTTGTCTTGAGTTGTGTACATCCCAATAACGAAAGTTCTGCTTATTCAAATATCCTCCAATGTGAAAGTGAGCTTCGTCACTAAAGAATATGTTGCCCATCCGGGTAGCAGTACGAAATCTCTACAACATCACCTCCGCGTAAATTTTTCTTACCTTAAAGTCATAATCGTGTAAATTTTGAACAATTTGAATTTTATATGGATGGAACTTTTTCGCATTATTACCTGTAAAGTTGATTTCGAAAATCCCAATATCGATGAACGTGTACGCAGTGATAAGCGGGGATTTTCAATGACAGAAAACATAACACGTCGAGCGTGTTATGTTTTCTGTCATTTTCATCCGTGGCTACCAATGGTGTAGATCCTGGCCTGGGCCTATTTAATGTTGATCCTGTAGCTCTGAACCTTGCTACCCATGACTGAGTGAGGTTGATCGATGGTCTATCACGTAATCGACGAATACTGTAAATATTATTAAATCGACGGCGTGCTACAGACAACGAAAATCCACTCGAAATGTACGCTTCGACGGCAAAAGTGCGGTGCTCTCCACTCCACTGTTCCGCACCGCTTGCGCTTCGAACGACGCCCCCCGCGCCTCTCTTATGTGATGGGTTCAGAAACTATGTTTGTTCAAACTTTGAAATCTGCCACGGAAAACCTGTATATGCAAAATACTTTTTTAATTGTTTAATTATTGTATAACACAGCAACTGCTTAAACAATAGTTATATTTTTTTTTGTTTCATTGGATTAAACCGATAGACATTTAAATATATTATTCCTCTATTATCCTATTTCAGAATTAAATAATTGCAGACTCCCTTATAAAGAATTTTCTTCAAAATGTTAATACAAAATATGAAAAATATAGAGTTAAAATTGTCCCAAGCAAAATTTTTATTAAATTTATAATGCCCCCTTCAGCTAAACTAAAGTATAAACTAAAATAAAATAAATATTTTGCCCTAATATATTCATCAAACGTGTTGCGTCTAATGTGTATATTATATATATATGTGTGTACATATGTATATATATATATATATATATATATATATATATATATATATATATATATATATATATAAATATCATATATTAGACGCAACACGTTTGATGAATGTATGAATGTAAGAAAACTGTTTTTAATTAATTTTTTGTCGTTATTTGTTAACGGAACATTTTTTATCAATCCATTACGGAAAGCCTTAAAGCAATTAACGAACATATGACGTATATTTTTCCATATTTGTGGGATTTCTTAATTTTTTGATACTGAGGGTAAATTTTATATTTAATCGACTGAACTTTATAAAGAGTCTTATAGGAGAAAATTCAACAATAATTATAAATTTTTATCTTAAGGAATATTTTTAAAATACTCCTCGATTTTCCAATAATTCAATTTTAATCGACTATGATTATTAATACGTTGATAGGAAATTGCTAATAAAGTCGTGCTTAATAAAAATAGTATCAATAACTTACTTTAACCTATTTTTAGTATTTTCTCTCCATTAATTGATGCCTTCAGGAATATGTTTATATTTTACGGGATTTTTTAAATATATTAATCGTGTATATTTCGCGATTATAGTTTTTTCTTAATGTTGTCCTATATTTTTGAAATGGAACTAATTTTTTAGTTTGCGCATTCACATAAAACTCGTATATCTTCAAATGTGACTACAAAAACAGAGAAATGTTTATTGCAATTATAACATATTTCTTAACAAACTCAAAGTGTTGAAACAAATTCAACTAAATATTTTCTTCGTTGTTATATTTTAAACCATAAAAATTAAAGATATCTAACATCTTTGTAAACTTAAGCCCGAGCAAAATTGAAAGAATTGAACAAAATTTTAGAAAGTTTAAAGAAAGTGATGTCATTTAATTTGTAATAACCCACATCAAAATACGAAACTGACTTTAATTCACTGAAAGCGATGTATAATGACGTTTGATTTACTTAGCGTCGTTTTTTTATTAGTATCGGATCATTGATTAAAGTAATTCATGTCACCATACTGTACTATTTTAAAAAGTGTTGCCTAACATTATTCTGCTATGTTTCATCGATCTACTAAAAATAAATATTTCAGAAAATCATTTCAGGAACCGTTATGATATAATCTAACAATATTAACGTTTTATAAGTACTTAACATTCTATGGAAATATATGTGTTGATTGTGATTAATATAATCAAGTCCGAAATTGCCATACTTCCCTAATCAAAAGGTATAACGTAAATTTGCCGACGGGATCCTGTATTTAATATTAAGGAAACGAAACGAAATCAAGTTAAAGAGAAAAAGTTAATTACCTAGGTACAACCTTTTAAAATTTATGAAAGATGTAGACTTTAATTTCTTATAAATCTGACTGCCTCTAAGAGTGACAGATGAAAAAATCATTAAACGCCCTAAACATAGTAATAAGTCGATCATTTTAGACTATATTGTCTCTATCTATTTATTTATATTTCAGTCACTCTTTCGATTGATTGCAATTGTTGTCAAGTAAGTTTATTCTCTCGATCGAAATCGTTCCGTACATTAACATAATTTGTAAAGAAAATTAGAGACAGAGAACATTTTTATATTTTAAAATAATATACACAAGCTTATAAAAAATCTCATAAATGGATAAATCCTATAATCAGGGATGTCTGGTAAAGGATGGATTTATTCCCAGCGAATTAATGAGAGTATGTACGGAAATTTAAAGAATATTTAATATCAGTAAAAGTTTTTTTCGGTACAGAAATCCATTTATGATATAATATGTTCTAAAGTTAATTTTTTAAGGTTTACTTGCTCCCATTCCCTATCAGCTAAACCTCTATTTTTTAATTTCTAAAAAGAGTTCACAATATTAGTAGATATGAAGAAATTATAATAAATAAATGTTGTAGTCAAGTCGGCTTTATTAGTTTCCTAGTGATCGTTAACCAACTAATGGCATATTTGGATGTCTACAAATTTCATAGAAAATTTAATTCACAGCAACTAGAAGAAAATACTTATGCCAACTGTGAAAAGAACTTCGAATTTTAAAATGTACATTTGTTAAATTTGTGATATATATAATGGACGATATAGAAATATATATTTACAGAGTGAGAAATAATATAATTGTTTGTAACAAGTTTATCAGAAAGTCTATGCACGTACTCCACCGTTATCAACCGTTATCAAACGTTATTTCCATAGAGTTTGCTTCAATATTTTAACGATAGGGTTACATAATTTTTCGAATTGAAATATATCACAAAATTGGTCCTTCCATATCTGTGATATATTTTTTTTTAATTTAATTCTCTAGTGTTTACAATACTTAAGTAGAACTAAGTTAATAAAGTGTTGTAGTTCTGCAAGAAAGATAGCGGAAATATTTAAGACGCTCGATTGCAAGAAAGCTTTATTAGTAATTAAATATTATTTAATATAATTCCATTTTTAGCTCGTCCTAAGTATAGCTTTGGGTTATTCCAAACTTTTCGATATTATGTTAGACTAGTCGCCAAAATAATAAAAAAATTGGTACGATTTTGCTTGGTGGTAGAAAAATAAAATTTCTTAATTCTAAAAGTGTGATGGCGCTCCGTTTCCTCTTCGCGGATGTTCCGCTACATTTGAAACATCCACTTCTGGTTCTGTTTGTGCATATTTTAAAACGGCATATTAATTTTTTTAAGATATGCAGGGACGCAAGTGGTGCCTTAATTTATATATTTTAATAGTAATTTTTTATGTGCTAATTTGATACAAAACAATATTTTGGATGAGATTAACAAATAGGAGACTGAAACAGAATTAATTAGAATTACATCCATAAAAGAAAAAAAACATTTTGTGTGCTTCTCCTCAGCCTAAGGTAAAGAAAGAAAATCATACTTTCGAAAGCGCATATTAATCTCAGCCTTCAACAATTGAGATTCGATACTCACTGAGATTGTTCAGATACCGAAGTTCAGATACCGAAGAAAATATTGATAGCAATCTAGTAATAGACCCTACTGTTAACATAAAACAGGTTCTGTAGAAATTCAACAAGGAAAACAAAACTGGCATTAAAGAAAATACTTTGATGTGGTGGCAAATGAATGCTTTATTTTACTACCATAATTCGGAAAATTTTGATCAGCTCCACTTGGCAGTGTCGCAAGCAAAAAATTGTTTAGCGAAAAAGTTTTAATTGACGATGAAAATAAGATTAGATTTGATGTATATAGAGCTGCTAAATTTTCACTTGTGTACAATTTGCCATTCATAAGTTTCCAATATTAATATTTTTTATATTACTTAATAAATAATTGCCAGCGTACACACTGATGTTATTTACAGTTAATGTAAAACTTTCTTTCATTTTGAAATAAACTATTAAAAAATAACTTCACTTTTAGTACGTACTTGCGTTACGTGTTTCTATTTTCTCTTCCACTTCTACTTCCGTTATAACTTTCACTAAACATCTGTTTCCCTTTCTGCTTCCGGTATATGACTTCTCTTCCATCTCTACAATAAACGAGTCACAAAAAATATTTCCGTGTTAAATATGGCAAGCTAAAACTTTTGTACAGTCGCTTAAATAAGTGTAGAGAGAGGTTAAAGGAACAAGTCGTTTGTTGGCACGTCAGTGTTAGATATTGCTTTTAAATCTCATTTGGACGGAGATCTTATTTCCTCCTCTCTTCAGTTGTTATATAACAAAAATAAAATATAGAATATAATTTCAAATACATATATACTACAAAATAAAACCTACTACGTGGGATAAAAGATACGTTTAATTACAACTGTACGTCGAAAGCTGTTTACTTAATGTATATCGCACAACACGGCACGTATTATTTTACAACGGGACCCTTCCAAGAAGTCGTGTCTGATATTGACACGTGGTTAAAACTTAGTCTTTTTCTTTACTTCACCTTAATTGAAGGTACACATTCGATAACGGACTGTATTTAACTAATTGTGCATTATGTACAGAAATGAATTTAAGGCTAACTTATTATACGTACAACGCGTATGTTATAGAGAATCGCGTGTAAATAGCAGAACGGAATATTAACGGAATGGTGAATTATATTATCAAATTAAATTATGAAGCAAAAATATTTTAACAAATTCTTCTTTGTAAATAATAATTAATTTTCAAATTCAAATTAATATTTCAACAATTAAATTAAGTTTTGATGAAATAATGAATCTCAATTCTTTACTGTTATATGACAAAATAAATTCGCCATCTGTATGAAAAATTGGCACTCACTGAACTTAACGGAACAAAATGGTTCTCAAAGTCCTTTGCTGTTCCACCAGATGGTCCCCTGTAGGTGAAAATGCAAAATCTCGACTCAAAGCTGGTCGTCGTTGATCCGCAGGATAATTCACGATGGGATTTAAATTAGAGAAAATCTTTTAAATGTGCCTTCCGAATAAAAAAACCAGGACCAGTTTCATTATTTATTTTTGTAATACACAATTCATTAATCTTCTTATACTCATATTTTAAAATAAGGACATAGAACTTTCTCCAATTAATGTCCCATAGCACAGTCCGATTTAAAATTGAAGTTTTACCAAGGCCTTGCGGCTAAGCTGTGTAGATTGTTCGCCCACCGTAAGAGTTCAAAAATACTGATATTTTACAGCTATGGTATACAGTAATTACCCTAGCCTTTTAAAGTTTATAGTAATAGATCACAGGATTTTACTACTTTGATATACAATTAAAGATCCTCGCACTTTAGTAGTTTAAAAGTAACCTTGCGGCTAGGATATATAGTTATTATCCAGGCCCGCTGAGAACTCGGAAGCAACAGAAAAATGATTAACGATGTATACTTGTAGGTTTAATTTTTGCTAAAAGAAAGCGTAAAAACAAAGGACAATTTTATTATTTAAAAAAGGAATGCAACAGAAAATCCTTCGAGAATGTTCTACACCTTACAAAAATGATTACATATTTCAATAAAATTCAATACAATGTTGTTGACACTTAAACGTTAGATAGCCTTACAGAAGAAGAAAAAAAACATTAAAACTATTAATTATTTGACAAAAGGTTAAGTTGCAAATGTCATTCCTCACACAGGTGGCCATGAAATTAAGTTTAACAAATATTAATTGATAACTAATATAAATTATTCTCATGCAATAATTTTAATAAACAATTAAAATAAAATATTCTCATTTTGAATTATTACAATTTTCAACCATTCTCCCCGCCTTTGGAAATTCCTAGAATTTTCAAACCCCCAAAAATAGGTAAATATACTCAAACATTATTGAGTTGGTAGTGGATATAATTACACCACTGGATGTTTAAAAGTCCCGAACTTTGTTTTCACTGTGACGACACGAACTACTTTATCAGAACCTGGATGAATTGCCACGATTACACCTAATGGCCATCTTAACGGACCTCTTCTTGGTCTACTATTACCACAGTTCCAATTACCCGATACAAATGAGTCTTTAAACTCTTTATATTAGATTCCCATAATCCACCAAAACTCTTTATATTAGATTCCCATGATCCACAAAAAAACTGGAATCATTTTCCATTCAATATGTCTACCATTAAGAATACTTTAATACAGAATGAAATTCAAATTCAATCAAAAAATTTATAAAGCTCATTTAAATGCATCTTAGCACCTATAAAATTAGTACCACTATCAGAATATAAATATTAAACCGGACTGCACCGTGAAATAAAAGGACTAAAAGTTACAAGAATTCATTAGAGATTAAATAAAAAATTACATCAATTAAATGGTTATAATTACCATCAAACAAAAAATATTTAAAACTTTTTTGGCTTATCTTATAAATTCAAGAAGAAAATAATGCTTTATATTTCCTTAAAAAAAATACAAGTCAAAAAAATATCTCCCATCACTTGACTTTCCTATAAAGGGCAAGTTAAAAAAAATTACGAAAATATATATCTCAGATATTTTGACTTCCCTGCAAAGTACAAGTCAAAACAATATCTTAAATATATCTAAGATATAAGTAAGCATTATACGTGTCGTAAAGAGATAACATTTATCCTAAAGAGATATGTGTTATTAAAGAGATATAAATGATATCAGTTTCAATTCGCGCACGAAACAAATTAAATAATTTACATAACAACGATAAAAAATAACTTCGTATTATCAACGTAAGGTTGTCTCTACTACTTAAAATACTAATTAAACAAATCCTTTTTGAGAAAAACTACGAAACCAATATATATTGTAAAAGTTACTGGCAGCTCCAGTTTTTTAAAAATGTTCGAATATGAAAAATTCATATTAATGTATGATATGACAAGCCGCTTTTATTCAATTATTCTATTCAACGGAACACAAGAATGTTATATCTGATATCGTTTTTTAAAACATATATTCTATTTTTAACTTACCGTTGATAGAACATTTTATAATCGAAATTATTACCATGGCGGTCATCAAATCTATTTATATATGCATGCCTTCTTTCCATTCCATGTATATTAGAATTTAATTAAAGTTTTTAAATCTCGACTATGATACTGCCTTGAAATAGACTCAAAGAAATAAATTTTATATTTATTTCTATTATGTTTGTGTGATTTTATATTATCGTGTGAAACATAAGTATGCCTATCGATACTGATAATTTTATTAATCTGACAGTTGGGCAATGAAGTGTTATTAACAGAATTGCTAACGCGGACACTTTTAAGACTATCACTAAATTGTGTGACTCTTGGAATATATCTAGGTCCAATAAGACTCTTGTAAGACGATGAAGCAATAGAATACTTTTCATTCTCAAATCGAGGTACAGACGAATCAACCAAATTTCTATATTACGTATTACAATCCGTTTTCCGTAATACAATCGACAAAATATGCGTAAATATGATATTTCTTTTTCGGATAAACACGAGATCCAATTTCGAAATTGACACCGCCAGTAATTGGACGTGACGATGAACCAATCCCTTGCACAAACGTATTGTTTAAAGGAGTTATTGGTAAATAAAGTTTTTTACAACACTTTGTCGTGATTTAAATGGTTTTGTGAATCATTATCAATCAAACATCTTATTAAAATTATTTTATTATTCGTTTTTGCAAAAACTTCTGCTGTTGATGATAAAATATTATTATTCGGTTTAATCTCGGCACTCAACGATACCGCCGAATCATTTGGTCGTTGCGATAAGTTACTATCGTTGGAATTTTCCAAACGAGTGACTCGCGATGATGTTCTATTATCGGAATTCATATTCAACGTATGTATATGTGCGTTTGAATTTATTTTATTTTCTTTACCAGAATGCAATAATATATGATGTCATCTTCCCCATAATTCCCAGAGAAAATTTGTATTGACTATTCAAGTGCAAACCTCGTAAATAATTTACAAAAAGATTTTGCAAATTCATAACGCACTTGTGGTGATGTTAAATTCTGAACAAACTGAAATCAAATGATCAGAATTGTTACAAAACAAACAAGAATTTATGTTATTTGACGAAAATTTTGAAATATCTTTACTTTGACTATTGGCCATACAATATTTGCTCAACCGAGCACGCAATGGCCTATTATTCAAAAAAATATTTGAACGCGAGGACTTATCGATAACCGTACTTATCGACTGGACTGAATTCAATTGTTATAGCGTACCAAATCTTGACTTGGTCTTGCGCGAAAATGATTAAATCATTACACGAAACGATTACGAACTAATAATTCGAATGCTTGAACAGTTTCTGAATCTAATTTTCTCAGAGCACAATGTAAGAGAATAAAATATAATAAATTATCGAACTTCAGTTGATTTAACGCAGAGATCGATGCCGAAAATTTTTCAATGAAGGAATCAAGACTCTCTGCATTATTTGTACAACCTTTAGAATCCAATATATTTTTTAAATAAAGCGTTCCCAATGCACGACTATCTTGGCATTTTTTAACCAATTATTCCCAAATTATCGGATACGTTTCTAGTGTTGGTACAATACCAGCGATAACCTTCAAAGCGCTTTCAGTTAGTTTACCCACTAAATATTGTACGCGTTATGAGTCGATTAATCTATTATTGTCATGAATATTTTATTTGAATGACTCATAAAATTTTGGCCAATGTGCCATTTTTCCATCGAAAGTAGGTAACTCAATCGGCGGTAATTTAATAATACATTTCGAATCATCATTTGCTAATTTATTCGGAAGTACGGCTAGTATAAAATCTTGTCCCGAATATGTTTAACACCTAAATACAAGTCATCAAAGGCGTCTAAAACACTATAATTAGATATGCTATTGGGGTTTCATTCCTAATTCATGGTCAAAAATGTTTTCCATAGTTTCGAACTGATTTTTCATCTCATCCAACATATCTGACTGATGAAAGAATATTTCGTTGCTTCGTAAGTCTTTATTCCTAATAAAAGATTGTGTAACTGTGTCATTCGCGCAAACAAACGTTCCTTTCTTGTAGTTAATATCAAAAATTGTTTATCCATCTTGAGAAAGAAACTTATTATAAATATGAAATATATTTAATTAAATTGGCGAAAAAAATTCTTAAAAATCTCTGAAATGCACTAAACAATTAATAAATGAGAAAATTTAAATAAAATATATTCAATTAAACTAGCGAAATAAAATTCTTAAAAATCTCTGAAATTTGTTTAACAATTCTACGAATTTTCAATATCGTAATAACTATTATATATGTGTATATCAATTTACATATAATAATCTCAATTGAAGAAATATTCCACCACGTAATAATGTTATATATTAATTGTGATATATCCGCACTCAACCAAATATGAAAACAAATTAGGCTAGATATTAATATTTAAGTAATGCCCGAAATATATATATCCTGCTATCGAGGAACCATAAAATGATATTCGAGGAAAATCTATAATTGATGTAAATGTCTGGGTTGATATATGTGCGGCTCGAAGGACTATTAAATGACGTTATAGCGAATCGCGTTTAAAGCAGCAGAATGCCATAAGAAAAATAAAAATTCTCAAAATTTCAAATCTGACAGAATATATTAACGAAATGGTGAATTATATTATCAAATTAAAATATTTTAACAAATTAATCTTTATAAATATAATTCATTTTTAAATTCAAATTAATATATTAACAATTAAATTAAGTTTCAATGAAATAATGAATCTCAATTCGTTACTGTTATACGACAAATTAAATTCGCCATTGGTAAAAAATTGGCATTCGCTGACCTTAACGGAACAAAATGGTCCTAAAGTCCTTTGCTGCTCCACCAGATGGTCCCCTGAAGATGACGATGCAAAATCTCAACTCAAAGCTGGTCGTCGTTGATCCGCAGGATAATTCACGAAGTCATTTAAATTGGAGAAAAGCTTTTAAATGTGTCTTCAGAGTAAAAAATCAGGACGAGTTTCATTATTTATTTTTATAATATACAATTCATTAATCTTCTTATACTCATATTATAAAGTTAGGATATAGAACTTTCTCGAATCAGTGTTCCATAGCACAGTCCGATTTAAAATTAAAGTTTTACCAAGGCCTTGCGGCTAAGATGTGTTGATTGTTCGTGCACTCTAAGAATTCAAAGAAACTGATATTTTGCTGCTATACAGTAATTATCCTAACATTTTAGTGTTAAAAGTAACAGGTTACAGAACTTACTGCTAGGATATATAATTAAAAATCCTCGCACTTCATTAGTTTAAAGTAACTGATCACAGGACTTAACTGCTTAGATATACATTTAAAGGTCCTCGCACTTTAATAGTTTAAAAGTAACTTTGCAGCTAGGATATATAGTTAATACCCGTGCCCGTTGAGAACTCGAAGGCAATAGAAAAATGATTAACGATGTATACTTCTAGAAGGTTTCGAAAAGACTGAATTGAAAATTTTGCTAAAAGAAAGGGTAAAAACAAAGGACAATTGTATTATTTAGAAAAGAAATTCAAAATAAATTCCTTCGAGAATATTCTACACCTTACAAAAATTATTCCATATTTACTGTATTTGCTAATGTTAATGTTTCCGGACACTTTTATTGAAGTATTATAAAGCAGTATTATTTTGATTTTTGGTAATTTTGTGAATTATATTTCCACGGAGTTAGAGAGTAAACGGTAGGTAGATTTGGTCTACAGTGATTATAGGAAGGAATTTAAGCGATTCTACAATGATATTCCCCTAGTAAAATTATTAGAGGCTAGTATGTCTCTCATTCTGATAAAGTTGTTAGGCCACTTTCGGGCTTGGAAGCAATACGTTCAGTTTGAAAATTTAAAATCAAGGCTATGTGTTACTCAATATCGAGTTAGCCAAGATAGTTATTTAGGCCCTCGTTTGTTTATCGTTATGACTAATGATTTGTCCTCAGTCGTTAGCACCACAGATTTATAATAATAAATCAATCATCAGCACTATCGAGGTAAAGAAGCAATTGGATTGTGAGCTGTTTTAAATTAAAATCTACTCTGTATTGCAATGATAGTGCAAACAAATAAAAAATGATCATTTATTTCCACCAAAGTATTGTTGAAAATAAATGATCTTGAATGAATGAAATGAAATGATGGTGATGCAAAATTGTGAGCTAAAGGGAAGGGCACTCAAAAGCTGTATAAAGTACTAACATTTCGCGAACATATCTTTAAAACTCTTTAGAAAGCCTACGGGATGCTAAGATTTTTCGTGCGATATTCCCACGATTTCCATTTTCTATAATTTATCACAAATAACTAAATATAACTGACTCAATGCGATTTTATCGGAAACTCAAACAATATTTACTTTTCTGAAGAAAAATAACAAAAAAATCAACTCGTTTTTTGTGCTCATAACTGAGCACAAAAAAAGAAACATTTAAATATAGTATTAGCACTAATATCATTCGGAGTTGAAACATTTCCTTATTTTTATATAATTCATGTAACATCTACCTGAACCGTTAATTTGACGCGCATATATAAAATTGACAAGCCTTGAAATTTACGGCCTGTACACGTCTTGGATGTCATGCATCCAGCGAATAGTTACATTTAGTAATATACGAATGGACATACGGAGTATTTCGACGACAATCGAGTTCTGGTCTTACTCCTCCGGTAGGAAATAATACAAATTAGAAAACCGTTTAATATAAAAATATTTACTGAAACACTTTTCAACGAATAACATCTTTACAAACAGAATAAAGATTAAATAGTTTTATAATTAAAAGACGACGATGACAGACAGCTTTTAGTCTTCAAGTTAAATATGGGTTAATTTCGTACATCGAGTATTATATTTTGTGTGTGTCTTTATCTAATTAGATAAATAGTATTGATCGAATGACGTTTGACGACACAATCAATTTTTATTTTGTCGTATAATCTGATCACATTCTGCCACATAACAATATTTAATTCCATGCTAAGTAAAGTAGGGTAATAATATACGTAGCCATAATATGTGCACTAGTGTTCAATCAGCAAATAATTTTTTTTTTTAATTTTTTCCTTGCCTTTTAAGACTTGTTTATTTTTATAGCAACATTTACGTTAAAGGTTACGTCAAAGCTTTTAATTTTTATTCACTTCAACTTTTAAATTATGTTGCAAAAATTTAAATGGTGTTTGTTGAATAAGGTGTAAAATAACATCTTTATCAATATGCCTTTTAAACAAATTTTAATTAAACATTTGCAAATTAAAATAAAAATTACAAACAAATTAACTATGACATTAATTTGAATTGTCGACTCTCTCTCTATGTTATATAGGACACTGTATACATTTCCTTTAAATTAAAATTTGTTTTGCGTTTATTTTTTTTATTTAGTGAGATTCACCTCATTACTTTGACCACTGCCTGCGTCGATAGATGCAATTCTTTTCTGAATTAAGCTTTCCACTATCAAATGTTGGGATATATGTTGAGAAGTTTGGTTCAACATTTCATTTCCATTAAAAGAGAAATTTAGTTATTAATACATAAACAATAAATTCAGGAATTATTTCCTATACTATTTTCTTTTTCAGAAAAATATGCGCTAGTAAGAATGTTTGGAATTGAAAACGTATGTGATGGAGAACTGTTGTCCATCCTAACAACTGAAATAAAAAAAATCTTGATAATATTTTAACGACATTTCAATACCAAATATTTAGATCAGTCACGTGTTTGAAAATTCCTGTCAGAAAAAAAATTCAAATGTATTAAAAAAGTTTACATTTAGTGGAAAACTTTACAAGGAAATCATATTTTATATACGTCGAGATTTTTGGTATATATATATATATATATATATATATATATATATATACACATATATATATATATATATATATATATATATATACATATATATATATATATATATATATACATATTTATATATATATATATACATATATATATATATATATATATATATATATATATAAATTCAATGGTTCCCTTTGATTTTACGGTTGAATAAGCATTTTAAAACAACTTAAAACACTCTTTGTACCAAACTAAAATAACTAAAACTAATTTCCAGTAATTAAATATTTTCATTAATTTTTTGGTTTTTAAAATTCAACTCAAGCCCTTTGCTGTAAATCTACCATCAATTAATTTCCCAATGTAACTAAATTAAATACGTGCCTCTCGTGATTACACGAAATTCCACACAAAGCCTCTCTGGTTTTGCAGCACCGACCCTGTTCTCCATAACCGCTTATTCTACTAAATAAATAACAAAATAAATTAATTAATTAATACATCGTCCTCGCTAAGCGCTATTTAGTCGAGTGTGACCGCCGCGTTTAATACCACCGGCCATAAATTGCCACTCTGTCAGAGAACGCTCCTATTACGGGCCCAGCGGTCCTGGGACACCGGAGGATACATACGAATGTCCTCCTTTACCCACATATTTACCTTAACATCACATCCTGATATGCAAGTAATACCTAACCAGGCATACGGGTGCACAGGGTGATTACAAATTTTATTTGTTTTCTTATAAATACATGAATTTTTATGAAAGTTGTAATAGAAATGTGTCAGCTTAATAACGAACCTTCAATGTTTTTTAGAAAATAGTATTTTTACTGATATTATATTAAGAACTAATCAAATTATACGCCATCGAAAAGAGAAAATTTAATTTTAAAACAATAAATTACACATTAAGAGATTTATTTATTTGTCCATTCGTTTGTTTGTCCGGTAAATATTTTAACTTTGCGTGAGCTGGAGACTTGAAACTTTAAACATAGCTCAGAACTGGATGACAATGCAATTGCGTTGAACTGTTACTTTTTTAAATAATAGGGTTCATACTAGAAAGTTTGACATTATAAAAACTTTCTGATAAAAACTTTTGTTTTTTTTTCTTTTATACAAAATGAAAGTCACCATGAATTCTAAACTAAACTTTGCCATAATTTAAAACTACGATGAACGTTTTTTTATTAAATTTATTTCTTTTTTCCTTTAAAATATTTAACATTTATAAAAATTAAAGATGGAATTATGGAAGAATTATTTAAAAAAAACTATCAATTACAAGTAGAAGCTGCACTACATGGATTTCGTATATATTTTTCCTAAAAGTGTACATAAATAATATGATAAACATTTAAGTGTATATTGTATGTCTAACTAAATTACTTGCCATTATTTATTTTCAGCAACGCGACATATAAAAATATATATATATATATATATATGTATATATATATATATATATATATATATATCTATGTATGTATATATATACATATATATATATATATATATATATATATATATATATATATATACAATATTTTTCAGATGCGTGAAAACAAACTAATTATAAAAAATGTATAAATCTGCAGAATTAGATATTGATGATTTTTTAATTTTCTCTTTGCTTGCGGTGTAAGACCGCTTACTATGCTGACTATCAAGATTGTATGTCGACCGGAATTACCCTGTAGCTTTTTATGATAAGTGACTAAGACTGCCCTATGAACAAAAATATGTTTTAAAAGGCCATTTTTTGTTGCGTGAACGACTAAACTTTAACAGCAATGTAATATTATAAACCTCCATATACGATATTAATTAAAACTTGATATCTTAAGTCGTTTATTAGAAACGGGGCTTCGACCGACAAGCGGACAGATGACCGTCGGAAGGACAACCCAGTGATCCTAAAAGGAATATATTTTTCTATAGAAAATAAAATTCTATAAAAGTATACCATGGAATACTTTCTATAAAAAACAAAATAAAAAAATAAAATACAACCAAATGAACTTAAAGGTTCCCGGCAGATCCATAAAAACACAATTTATCTTAAATTAACAAATAAAAATAAATACCAGTGACATTACACACTGCAAACACCCTGCCAACTCAATATGCCCACATCCGCACACACGTAACGTAAACTGTACTGCTAGTTGCCTACATCTGCAGAACAGAGAACACAACATTGTACAGCCTCACGACGGAGTAGAATAATTAAGTTTAATTTGTTCATTACACATGTAAATATGCCGATAAGGACGCGGACAAAGGAGGCTTCGCTTAGGCGCGAAGGTTTAAACTTCACACAGATAAAAGACCGCGCATTACGCTTTAAGGTTGTAAGTACATGTGCATACGTATTGCGGACAATGAATGTTTACAGAGGGAGACAAATAGAGGAAAACACTTTGGTGGCATTTTATTCTATTTTTTGCTACAAGTGTACGAGTTTTTCATTTCTTTTTTCTTCTTCTATATTGGCGGAGTTGAAAATATCTGTTCAAATAGACAATTATGTTGGATAATTTATTTTTAGTAACCAAAATAATCGTCTTCATCGTGGTGTATTAGGTTGACCACGAGGCATACGCTCCTTGATTCCCGGTCGTTCGTCGAACGGGGCTGAACTGGTGTTATGGTTGGCTGTAAGAAATTGCTGTCGTAGGAATAAGTCCCCCATTTGTATCAATTAGATACATTAAAGTAGATAAATAAGTAATAAAACGAGTTATAGTAAAAAAATTGAAAGAAATTTATTTTATGAAAATAATTTGAAAAAGGGTATTTCAAAATATCATATGTTACTAAAATACAAACACACAAATTTTGTTTAATTTTTTGTTATGTAAATTACCAATCACATTTTCTTCTTTGTAAGTGACATTATTTTGTACATTTAGGTATTACTTTGCTTCCCTATTTACGAGTATCAGTTAATTTACCGGAAGCGGATTTAATAGACGAGATTTCACAAATATTTCGAGTATATGGAACTTCAAAATGTTATTTGTATACACAGTATGTTTTACAAGCCAACATATTTTTGATCACAGATGTCATTAAACACCAAATAATCATAGATTTTACTCATTGCACAGGATGTAATATTAGTAGTTATATTATCATGGTTGTAGGATTAATGTTTAATTAATAATGAAAAAAATTTAGAAGCAAAAACTTAATCAGACCTTCATTTTTATTTTCTTTATCAAACACAATAAGAAACAAATTTCGAGTATATTTCAGTGGAAAATAATTTTGAGAATTTTTCAAAAGTTTTCAAATGCCGCTATTTTGAAACATAGTAACCGATTTTGAATGGAGATAATTTTTGGAAAATGAAATTTTAAAACTTTTAAATGAAATTTTAATTGGAATATTAAAACTAACAAAATTTTGTTACTATTTTGATTGATAGTATGAGAATTTTTCTCTATATTATGTTAGTAGGATCCAGGATTTGCAGGATTTTCTTGTAATTTATAATGGTTTCCCATGTCCAGAAATGTAATAGAATTGTCCCGGAAATATAAAAAGTTCCGGTTATTCTTAAAAATTTTCCTTATTGTAATTGTTCGTGAACCTATATATTTGTATCATAGTCCCATTGCATTTTTATTTGCTTTATGAATGAAAACCGGAATGAAATGGTTGCAAATTTAATAAAGGCATAACTTAAATTCGAATAAATTGCGAAGGGTCTTGCTCCAGAATTTAAGAGTCACTGTTAATTAATTATTAACAGATGGCAATTAATTGATTAAAATAGTTAAATCAAAACATGAATATAATATATTGAATAGATGTTATTAACATAACGATAGTTTTTATGTTAAATTATTATTATTTTCTGAGTCAATCAGTTTTCATAAAATATTTACTTCATATTTGGTAGTAAAAAACATATTTTATTTATCAAAATATTTCGTTAAGCCCAAACAAATTTTTGGTTGGGTCAAAGTTATTGTTTTTCTTAAACTGCTAGTAGTAATAAATGTTAAGTGTTACAGTATATTGTGAATAAATAGGAGTAAGTAATATTATTTCAATGAGGTTTTATTTTTAACTTTACAGTATTCTACTACAGGGTGCACCATGTAGTAGAAATATTCCAGAAAAAGCGATTTTGCACATGGCAACCCTAGTTTCACCAAAAAAAAAAGAATTTTCAAAAACGTTGTAGTCCTGCCACATTATTATTTTAATTATTTTCTTACAAAAAATATTTATATTTTTATAATAATGGTTATATTATATAAAGTATTATAAAATGTTATATAAAGTGATATTTGTAAAAGATGGAACCGTTTCGTTCGGTAATAAATTTACAATTTATTACCGAACGACGAAATAAGAAATAAAATAAATTAATAAAAAAATATTTCCCTTGTGTGTGTTGCGAAAGAAAAATTATACTTCATACATATAATTTATACACATTGCCAACTTTCCTAAATTTACGATAACTACGGTCATTGAACTTTATTGTTATTTTGTAACATTGTTTCATTTCGTTTTATTTTTTTAAATAAAAAAAAAACAAAATGTAATGTTATCAAAATCTACACCGCTGTACATTTGGACCTCAGTTTACAATCTTTTTTAGAATCAGCGTAATAAATATTTGTTTACAATCTCTGAAAAGAGAAATTCTCATTTGTCCGTATTATCATTCGATATATATATGAATGTGTAAGATATCATATATTTCTGCGCAGATATTTAAAACAATCACACACATTTTTATATTCGAAGACAGACAGAAGAAGAATTTCATAAAAGTGTGTTTTGAATAAATTATACATGTAATCATAATAAAGTATACGTAAAATATTTATTATTGTTACTATTGCGTGTCACTTTATCTCGTGTAGTTTAGTAAATAAACGTATAATTTCCTCATTAAATATAAAAAAAATATTATCATTTCAGAAGACATTACTTCCATTATTCGTTACTTAACTCAGAAAAGTAATGAATAAAGCCCCCTGTGATTTGTGCTCCGAATTTCGACATTCACAGCAATGAATTCGATACATATCATCATGGAAGTACTTGTATAAATTGACCGATGGATGGTGTTAGGATAGCATCATATGTCCACATATGACCACATTACGTTTTAACCTATTTGAGTGCAATAGGATTTTGATTTTAAATATGAAACTAACTTTCGAAATAAATATAGCTATTATTGTTATAGGACAGTTGCATGAGTTTATTTATTCGGGGAGATTATTTTGATATATCGTAAACACAAACAATATTGTGAACACGAAGTGTACGAATAAAGTAAAATATATAAACAAAAGTGAAAATAGCTTTAGATAATGATTTGGTAATATTCATAATCATCTAAGAAATTCAGACTCGGATAATAACATATAAATGACGATATTAAAATAAACACAGAATAAAAGTATATTTTTAAGGAACAGAATGAAAATGCAATTATACAACGTGAACACAATGTCGAAGAAAGTATGATTATAATTTTAAAAAGAAACATGTCCAGATGGTTTAACCATCGGTGATGATTGGTCAACATATCGTAACATATGTATATATCGTAGTAGTGAAATAATACGAGAAATATATCTGTGGAAGAAATGAACAGAAACAAAAACAGAAAAAAATCGAGTAATGTCTGAAAATGGAAATTATAGCAAGCATGCTTTTGAAGAGAAAAAGTGAATAGAAGAACTAAGGGTATAGCGCAAAAGGAGAATCACGGCATTTTATTATCCCTACCTACCCTCTCCAAAAAAATAGCTAAAAAAAATATATATATATATATATATATATATATATATATATATATATATATATATATATATATATATATATATATATATATATATAAATAATATCCTTTAATAGTAATGAAATGGATTTAAAATTCTTAGATAGTAGATTTAACAAAATGAAATTGAATTGAAGAAAAATTAGATCAGTAGTAAAAAAAATCCAATATAAACCAATCATTCGCCCAACAATTTCCAATTTAAAGAGCTCTAGCTAATATGGTTATCTCGATCCAGACTATTTCATAATTTATTGAAATGCGTTGTCCTGGGGATGCATTGATATTTAATGGTAGAAATGTTAATAAATTTAAGATTTTTCCTGTTAAACGAAAGAACTGAATTGAGAGAAAACAATTAAAATAACATATTTCTGGAGGGAGTAAGACAAGAAGTAAAAGATCTACTAGCTTTTGCTCATTGTCCTTTTCTTGTCTGGAACAAATAAATAATAGGCCGTGCACGCAAAAATTTGAGTATTTATATATATATTTTAAACAACTGTTTCGTTTTCTTATTGAAATCAGTTCAATGCTTCTAAATTTGTAAGTTAGAAAATATAGAATAATTTTTTTTACAATTTCTAGCCTGTTTTACCTTTGCTATAAGCTACCAATTGTCAAAATAATTTCATATTTGAGAAAAATACTGATGAAACATTTATTCCACAAAGCCACTTCGATTTAGTTTTCCATGCATTTTTCACTTGTAGTACAATTTGTAGTAATATTTTACATTACAACATAATTTCGTGTAATTTCGTTTCTGTATAATCACAGGTAGAGTTATTCTTCCGAGACTGAAGTTTTCACGCAGGAAATATATTGTTGTCGTTTACGTTTCTGCGACAATATTCCAAAATATTTAATGGTTGACAAGATCTGAGAGTATCGAAAAATTAACATAAATTTTGAAAACTATATTGGCTTGCATTTTGCATACATACGTATATGTGCTCGCTTTACGGTACATTACCGTCTTTGGGTTTCAATAAGGGTAATTGGAATATATTTATGACAAGATAAAACAATTAGTAATTATGATCATGCTGCCGTAAATACCAAACGAATGTTTTAAAAAAATACTCTTACACATTGCAAACAAGTTACACTCCTTGTAATTTCGATCAGGTAATTATGCTGTAGAAAACCAGATAAAATGAGGAATGGTAATATAATTCGGCTTTAAATGTAGGTTAAAAAATCGTTATGTTTACAAGGACAGGAAGTAATTAAATGTATGGAGTGAGAGTTTTTATAACGAAACAGGGTGCAAAATACATACTCCAAATGAATAAGCTACCTCCTAACGCAACCGTAGTTTGCACTAGAGACGAAAAATATAAGCATAGAATCGAATAGTTTTAAAAAGATATACAAAAAGAAATATCGTGAAAAATAAATTTAATTCGCTAATTTCCGTAACAAAATACTGAATTAAATCTGTAACAAACTCTCTTTAATAAGAACTTTTGACATAGCGTATTGAGTTTCCATTTTTGTGTATTGGTAAATCCAGTTCTAGATGGGTAATGCAAATTAAAAACTCCCAATCAAAATAAAAACAAATTTAATTTATGTTAACAAGAAAATGTTTCATTAAATCGTGGTGTTTTAGTCGAATATTAATAGGCCTGATTTTAAATGGTGGACGTTTTTAATCGGTTATAATCGAAAACCCACTTTAAAAAAAATTATATTGCTACTTACTGAAAATTTCAATTATTGTGAATGAATAAAAGTCTTTTTCTCAACTTACAGTATTATAATATTTAAGTAATTTGGTATATGTGGGACTGTATTTTAATAATAACTTTTGTCACAAACAGCTAATCATTTTACGATTCCTTCAGATGCTTTCATCTGTTATATTATTAATATTATTATAGCAATTTTAAAACAAATATATGTTATAACATTGATATACTAATTATAATACACCTTTAATTGAAAATAAATCTTTTAGTCGGAAAATATAATTGAAATTAACATTTTGAGTACAATATAATCCGTAATTGTTAGTTTTGTATTTCAAAATAATTTCTTTAAAATTTCTTAAATTATGGAAAATTTCATTAGCACATTCAGTGAATATTATAAAAATTTGATGTTATTTGAGATGTAATAATTATTTGAACATGAAACAACTCAATGGCTGTCTCAAAATCATTACGCAGGCCAAAGAAACTTATCTCGTAAGCGAAATAAAGCAAACGTCAGCAAGCGAAATAAAGAAGAGGCCTGAGGATGCAATTTAATTCGCCAGGGCTTTCAGACTTGAAATACGGTTTCCGCCTATACAAATGAATACGGGACTTTAACCACTTAGCGTGAAATAAATAAATTCATTTTAATTACAAACCGCGTGGCAATTTATCTAGCTGCCCCTGGGGAGATTTGCTATTAGGTTTTGTGGGGCAATATCGCATGCCGGGTTAAATATGTTTATTTTTTACTTTATATTTTATTTATACATTACAGTAGTACCTTTTTTATAATATCAATTTTATATAAATAAATTATATTAAAAGTAGATGTGCGATGACTTAATTTATCTAAATTATTAGATTCTTTTAAATGTTACTTTAATTCAATAATTCTAAAATCAGAAACTTGGACTAATTTCATTGTTCACTTGTTTGTATTAAATTTTTCATGTGTATACCAAGAATTGACTTAATGTTTGATAAAGGTGAAATTTTTTTACGTTGAACATAATTCGATTTATTTATGTTTCCAAACTCATGTACTAATTTAGATATGATGTTAAAAGATCTTGCAATATGGTATATAAACACACCGTCACTAATTAAATAAGCATACTTTCAGATTTCATGTGTTCACCTAATTTCAATGGAGATTCCATGAACCAAATCCTACTTCTTATTAAAATGGGAACCATCGACATTTGAGTCGACCAATCTAGCTTGTCAATCGACCAATCTGTGTTGCAGTCAGTCGAATAAGGTAGACTATAGTCCTCTAAGCAATAATTTTCAATTTATTTTTATGTATTTATTTTAGTTCTTTTTTAAATTGGGAGTTTTCTGAAAAAAAAAATTATTAGTTCTCAACATCTATTTCATTCAAATTTATAAGATCAATTTAAAATCAATACCTAATAATTTGTATCGCTTAAATGTTAATAGTTTCAATTAAAAGAGAAGCCGTAATTTATTAACTTTTGTAATATCTCCCCAAATGAAACGAATATGTCTGTTCTGTGCAATATTATATGATTAACTAATTAAATACATTCTCGTGTTTTCTATAATTCGACCATTTAACTTAAACATATTCGTTTAACATACCTGTGCATTCAAATTCGAAAACGCTTAAATCGATAATGTCAACACAAGTAGCGCTCTTGGCGAATATTGAACTGCCAACTCCAACATCTAAGTCCATTGGCAACTCGATGCAATAATTTAAATGTTGCCAGGCAATGTTCTAATCGAATCACCTGCAGCGGCCCGCAGTCCATTTAGCCTTCTGTGCAGTACAGTCATTACAAAATTTAGCAAAATGTCTTTTATTAGTAATGTGTATTTTTATAATAAACTAGATGTGTATATTTCATGCTTAAGTGAGATTTTATTTAGCGATAATTGAAGTATTAAATAAAATTTTGTTTTAATTACTGAGGTGTACGTTCATTTCTAAGTCCCAAGAAGGAATAATATCTACGTAACTTGTGTGAAACTGTTCTCTGTTATGTAAAATGAAATATAACATATTAAGTACAAGTGAAATATATAGCGTTACGTAAGTGGTAAGTTCGTAATGTAAACAATGACGAAGGGGTTCTTAATAAAATTGATGGCACTGTTTTTAAGTTATATTTAATTATAATTCAACTTGAGACTATTTTTTTAAAATCAGTAATTAATTCCGACAAGCAAACACTTATTAGCTAATTTCTTCTCATCATAGCTGCATAGAAAACATCGTGAATTTTTTTTGTTCTTGATCAGTTATCTTTACCGACCCTATATTTTTATTTGGATTCGAAGCCTACAATTTCAAGCCAATTTTAAGTGGTAGTGGAATTTATGGTCTAGTAAAAAGTAGATTTTAATATATGATTTAAAATGAGATTTCACAAAAAAAAAATGGGAATTTTTTCAGGTTCGAGTTGTGTTCGAGCTAGTGCATTTATATTTTTTACAAAATTGTATTGCTTTAAAATTACTTATCTATACTTATTTGTAAATAAATTGAAATAAATCGACAAACAAATAGAATTTCCCAAACTTGCAATAATGTGTAACTATTATTACTTTTACTTCTCTAAACCATAGCTCATTTTCCATAAAAATAGTGCAGGCTGCAATTGGGATGTGCAAAAATGATATAATCGTTTTTATAATACATCCGCTTATTTACCGGGAATGAAATTTTTGTCTAAAAATTCATTTGTCTTATATATCCAAATGAGTTCAATTCAACGGTTACTAATATTATTAAATACATCTAAATTCGTTAATATTTAATAGGGAAGATATTATCTTTAGTGACTTGTTCGTCTGGCGCCGATTTTTAAATATTTGTTACATGTTGTATGATATATATTTTTTCCTTTATTTACGTATACTTTGAAATGAAACCTGGCATCTTGGCTTTCAATAGAAAGCAGTAACCCTTGGAAAGAAGGACGTTGAAATATTGCTTCAAATAAAATATTTATTTCACGGTTATATTGACACCTGCAAATGAGTTAGTTTTTTATATTGTTTTGTTGGTTATACTTTTTTATACTCTTTTGAATAATATTAAATAAAAAATCTAACAATAATTCCTGCTACAAATTATTTTAAATTTTTGATGGCTACATTATTACAATTTATACTGTAATATATTAACTACACTCGCTCTTGTCGCTTTTCATTGTTCACCATTTGTTTATTTTTAACGTATTTATAAAAAATATGTAAACTAACATAAAGAAAATATAATAAAACCTAATGTCACTTAAAATAAGTTCGCATTTTGTGCCTCTGGTGACTGTACCACATGTTCATACAACTACGGCCACCCTTTCCATACATATAACGTTTAGAGAGTAGTACAAGTTGTTCGTTATTTGAAATGGGACTTCTCACCGGTGCTTCATTAAATTCTGTTACATATCAATATATAATGCCCTCCAAAGGGGTGAACTTCAGCAGTGAAGGTTCTACGAAAAAAAATTGACGTCACAATATTATCGAATGTAGTTTGCTTAGATTTGTTTGTTCTTAGGCAGGCACTAGACCTGGAGTTATTTATAAATATTTAATGACAGATTTCAAGTGAACACGTGCCAGTAACAAAGTGAACGAACTCGTTCATTTGTTGTCATCGATCATCATTTTGAGTTTGACAATGTAATTTTGCTATTAATCATTGCTATTATTTGCTATTAATTATTCATGAGACTTATGGTGTAGGATTTATTTATTTATTATGTCTCCTCTATTTAGTTGATGCGATATTACAAATCCTTCGACCTGAGTTATTTTTTCACCTCACTGATTTTATTAATTTTAATTTTTTTCTATTTCGTCACATTACTTTCCTATTCATATTAGTTTACCTGTTTTATTTTTATTTTTAAATCTACATTTTTATTTGGTCTCGGTTTATTTTTTTATACAAACTTTAGTCAGATTTAATTACCACACTCGGAATATAGAATATTGCTCGTATATTTTAACGATATAGCCATATATAGCCTTGGTGATGAAGATTCGATTCAGTGCAAACTTTTTATGAAACAGTATTTACATAACTGTATTTACATAACTGCCGCAATATTTCATTAGCAAGTTTTTTGAATTGAATCTAGTATAAATATAGGAGAATAAAAATCAATAAACAGATTTAATTAACGTCGTTTTATTTCAGTTGTAAATACACTGCTAATGACAAATTTCAATGTTTAATATGATATTCCCTATTGAATATAAAATTAATACCAATAAATATTTTCTGTTTTTAATATACATGAACGGTTATGGCGAAAACTAATTTTTGACTTACTCATTGAACTTTTCTTTGTTCATATTTTGTACAAACTGTATAAATGTTTTTGCAAGAACAAGTGTAATAACTTTATATATTATGAAATTGTAACAGAGTAAATTCTGCATATGAAAATGTTTTTAAAAGAATTATTGATTTCATACAGAATGATAAAAGAAGCCAGAAAACCTTTTTTATTATTTAATACTATTTTGTACATCAATCATAATATGAACAACTTATGAGAGAACATTTTTTTTTTTATAACGAATTTCGAGGGAGTGAATCCGTAGGGCACAGCCAGTAAAACATAAGCATACACACAGCCAGTAAAACATAAACAGACACGAATTCATGACTAAAAAGGTATTAGACATTAAATTTAATTACAAATTATTTTTATTTGAAATTGTATTCCTAATAAAAGTGGAGGAAGTCATTTATATCGTTAAAATTTTTTCTGAATTTTTTGATCATTCTTTTAGCATTTAATCCTAACCACGAAGAAAGAATAAAAACAAAATAGGTATGTGTATATTCACCATTCACATAATGTGATATATGTAAAGTGTAAACAATAAAGGCAATTTAATATATGCAATATAAATAAAGGTAAATGGTAAAAGTTATTTTCTAAAACAATAATTTATTCGGAACAAATCGGAATGCATCGATTTCTTGTCAAGCTAAAGGTGAGGCTAGGCTGTATGAAACATCAGTAGCTAATACTGCAATGCTTTAACTATATAGTTTCCAATAGTGAGGGACTTGCGCAAAACATAAAGTTAGTCAAATCGAAACATGACAAGGAAATAATTTACCATTAATAAGTTATCCGAAAATAAAATGCGAAACATGCGCATTACTTTGTCTAATACGTAAAAAAATCACAAAGATGGTTAAAAAACTGCAGCTTAATAGTTAATTCTATAATGTTATTTTTCTACAAATAATAACTTTTCAGTATTTACATTAATCTACATTCACAAGAACATAGCATTGTTCCGAATGATGTGAACAACAGCGTGTTATAATGGTGTACGCTTATATTATATAGACTTAATTTAGGAATGGAAAATTTATGGCGAATTTCTTGAAATAAAACAAAGGAGTAAAAAGAAGAGTATCTATGATATCTTTATAGTAAAAAGAAGAGTATCTTTTAGATGTATCTCTCATAAAACAAGTTAATCATTGAAAATTAATTTGTTAAAACTAATTCTTTCATTCCAATATAAATATTTCTGATTTCCCCGAATCATACATTATATCGGATATGACTTGAATTTGTACTGAAGGATGTATTTTCCGTTTTTTTTCACAAATTGTAGAAGGGTATTTTGATAATCCAACTAAAAGCTTTGTTTTTGTTAATTCCCTTATTTTACATTTTTCTATTTGTCTTTTACGTTGCTTGGAATGGTAAAATTATTTCTTAAATTTGTTATCACCACACGAATATAATGTTATCTGGAGAGAAACTCCCGATGACTCAAATTATTACGTATAATCACATTTCTTTTGATTAAAATCTGAAAGTGTAAGCAAAAATTTAAATAAAAATTTATTAGTACCTTTTTGCCAAGAAAGCAGTTAAGACATTTTATGATAAAGACCGATATTCCCTTAACGACATACTATATTTTTACTAGGAAATATAGAAGTTGCTCAGTAAGAGATGATGTGAGGGAATAATAATGATGTTAACAACGTATAACAAATATTTGAAGAAAATGTTAAATTTAATTAATATTTTAAATTAATCAACATCAAAATATTCAGTCTCATTGATCTATCTTTAAAATCCTTGTACCATGTGTTTGTTTCCTTAATACATATTAAATTGTTTTAAGAACTTTTTTTTCTTTGTAGAATTTAGTGACATCTTTTGTATAATATATCTGTAATAATTTCTGTATTATATGTTTACTTATAAAACTTGTATTCATAGATGGGTATACATTCAACAGTACAAATTGTTTGAAATATATTTCTATACATAAATCACCAAAAATCACGAGATCTTCAAACAATTTACAAATATTACTTGTTTAGCATTTAATTTCGTGTATTATTTTGGTTATGTTCATTAGCTGTTACAAATTAGTAACGTGAAAATACGAATTATTAAGTAAGTATATTTGTTTTTATTTTAAAACATCTCCCATTACAATTTTCTATAACGATAAGAAGAATTGATAGACAAACTACCAAGTGTCTATAACTAAAATGTAAGACTATACTAAACTTTTACACATGCTTACTCGTAAACACTAAATTGCACAAAAATGTCTTCATTAAAGAAATTATGGGATATTTAATATTGTAAACAAAAAAAAACAAATTATTTATTCATTCTTGTCATACTTTCAACACAGTTCACGAGATATATGCCATTAAACTTTTTACAAAAATGAAAGATTTATCTTTTCATTTCATACAACATTTTAATTAAGATCATTAGCTGTTACAACTTAGTTACGTGTAAATACGAACAAATGAGTGACTGAATCTTCAATAGAGCACAAATTATCGACCTAAATTACACGTAACTAAACGTACCGACATTGAAGAAACACGTGCGATAAGAATAAATACAATTTCTTCTATTCTTCTACAGAAGAACTGAGATGCTTTGGAGGAAATATTAAACTATTGAATAATGTTTTTTAATTAATTCAATACCATTTTATTTTCTTTATCGAAGTGTAGTTTTATTTGCTTTATCAATGACCGGAATCCAATGAATGAAGACCTATTTTAAATTGGAATAAATTTCGAAGAGACTTGCTCCAGAATTTAACAATCGCTATTAATTAATACAGATGGCAATTAATTGATAAAAATATTGAAATCAAAACTTGAACATAATATATTGAATAGATGTAATTAATATAACGATAGTTTTTGTGTTAAATTATCATTATTTGAGGAGTCAGTCCTTTTTCTTAAAAGAATTACCAATCTACCAATTATGAATAATTGGTAGGAAGACAATTTTTTTAATTTATTTTCAATGTACGAAATATTCCATTAGGCATTTTATTTGGACTTGGAATGAATTGTCGAGATAAGATAAAAGTAAATTCTGTTTAATTCAACGTAGACTAAATTCAAAGTCAGGAATATAAAACAATTCCAAAATTGAATATTAATTCTATAAACGTTTTGATTATTAAGATTTTATTTTCAAGGAGCCAACCATTCAAGAAAAACTTGCCTCTTTCGACTTTTCTTAAATTTCTAAATAAAAAGTTAATATATTAAAAAAAGGATTTTTTAGTGCAAAAGAATACTCGAAGGATAATTGTAAACCTTTGAAAACTTTGAAATTTTAGTCAAAATCATTTCCTTTTAATCAAGCGCATTGACTTTGCTTCGTTGCTTCTTGGACATCGAATAACATTTTAATTGGTCAACATGTGTATGTAAAAATATATTTTTTTATTTTTATAGTAGCTAGTTGTAAAACATTGATATTATGTTATATGTTGATATAACATTAAGTTTTCTATGATTTTTCATAAAAGCATAAAAACATTTAAGTAAGAATACGTAAAATTTTACAAGGATTTATTTTATCAAATTATGTTGCAAAATATTAATAATTTGCGAAATAATACGAAAAAAAGTACTAGTAAACGTCAAAATAACAAAGAGCCATATTTCATGGCACTACCTTATTTATAAACGTTGTTATAAAAGCCGGTCCGTGTTTTCATTCAACATTTTTGTTTCAGTATTAATAGTGGATGAGATACAATTAATGTTTTCAAAACAGTTTTTCCTAAATGTGTAATTAGTTTTAACAAATTCCTCACTAATTATTCATCGTATTGTGTATTAGTTTCTGTTAACAGTATTGTATTTTCGTTGTAAGAATATTTTTTTTAAAAGTAGAGGTAGAAGTGAAGAGAAAAAGTAGAAGGGAACATTATATTCTTGGCGCGCCTGTTTTTAACTAGAATTTATTAATAATATATTTTAATGCATCTTAAAAAGTACTTAAAGTAATCGAAATTCAATTTCATCTAGGAGTCTATATTTAAAAATAGCATTTTGCACAGTGGGTATCTAAATAGACAGTGGAAGAATTGAAACTCGAAATTGAAACCACTAAACCTACTACAAACACGACTCCAAGAGAATGTGCACAGATTCTGACAATGTCTAAACATTAGTGTTTAATAGTAATAACGCTACGTCTAAAACATTGAGAAAACTATTGGAAAACGACTAGTGTTTATGAGTATTGGCTTCGAGCGCACATCAGCGCCTTCTAGCGCCCCAACAGTAAAAGCGCGTCAATTTTATTTGCGCGCTTCAAATTAACGATTCTGGTAAATGTTTACGTGAATAATATAAAAATAACGAAAGACGTCAATTGTGTTGCGTTTTAACAACGTTTTAATTGTTCCTATGTTATTTTTATCGAAAAAAATATCATTTGTAGTTTAGATCTAGCTTGTCTTGTTGTTTATTGTAAAGTAGAGAAAAATACCTAATGAATGCTTTTCTTAACGAATAATAACGACCTATATTCACCAGTTTTAAAAAAGTAGCAGTACACGTTAAGCAAATAAGATAAATTGAACTATTATATAATGGTATTTAGTAACATAGAAAAGGTGTTTAATAAACAATTAAGAAGCTATATCTTACAATTGTTGTCAAAAATCGATTTTATTTGTTGTTGATAAATTGTGTATTCCATTGATTAATAATAAGCAAAAACGATTTGCTATTTGAGAACAGTGTCTAAACGACAAACTAAAAACTTACTTTACGGTGAAGCATTAAAAGTTATAAAGTGTTTAAAATTTACTGTTCATTATACATTGCCAAGGTAATAAATGTTTTGTGAGTATTTCTCTTTAATTCTGTTAGTCCATAGTTTTTTGTTATAACTTAGTTACATTCTCGAACAAGCACATCACGAAATTTTTTTTAAAAAACTCTCGAAAACGTATTAAATATTAACGAATGTTCAAAGCAGCTAATAAGAATACATATGTTGTTTTGCATTAGATGCGCGTAATGGTACGTATAATCAAATAAACTTGTCGCTTTGAAGAATTAATTATTTCCAAACTAAATTATTAAACGCAAACCGCGTGTTCATGTTTCGTAATAGCGAAGCTATGAAAATTTCTAAATTGGGTAAAATCTTCTTGACCAATTTGATCGGAAGTCTCCCGGGGACACTGGGACAACTTGTAATGCGATTTTATAGCCAACATTAGACTATGCAGTCCAGCCAAATTGATTCAATTTCCTTATTTACTTGTTTCATCAAAAGTTATATTTGCTGGTTAAAAGTCCGAGCAAACCAAATTTGTATCTTGTGACATATACAACGCATCCACTTTTTTATTTCCTCCATTTAGAAATTCTTTTTTTTAAATAAGATAAGAGGCTTTGTTCACGGAATATTCGATGCTTTTGCTGAATCATTTCAAATATTAAGGCCGAAAGTGTATGTGACTAGAAAATATAAATTTTATGTTTAATTACTAGTATTCCATTTACCATGTTATTTTTTTTAAGAAAAAATCTAGATACCATAAATATTGCAACAATTGAGTTATTCCTACGGAACGATGGAGAGAGTTGCATATTGTTCTTTATGTACATATTATTTTGTATACAAATCGCGTAAGATATTCTTAGATTTGACGCTAAACTATATAACGATTACACCCTATAAATTGTCACGCGATCTCATTATTCTGTCTCGCAGTTCCGAGTTTGAGTTTACCTTCAGTAATCATTCCAGTTGAAAAAGAAGCAAGAATAAAACTGCTGATGTATCTGGGTATTTTAAATTGAAGAAATTAAAAAAAAATTGAAATGAAACTGCTGCTCCATCTGGGTATATTGAACTGATTTCACTCTTAATGATCATTTATTGGCTAATACCTTTTTAGTGATGAATTCGTGACTTGTCTATAATGGTTGTCGAAAGTTTGTACATATTTTATTATAAGGTATAAATAAACCGAAGTCCACTCAGTTAATGGCTGTTAGTATTGATACCTTCAAAGGCATTGCGATAAACAAAATTGATTCAAATCTACATCAGTACGTACCCTTTTACGTCGTTCTTCAATGTTTAATTCAATGACCTTGTGAACGACAAACATGTTTAAAGTCAATGGCCTTGTAAAGGACAAATATGAGGTTTAGTACCAAATCTGAACTAAATACCAAAAAAAGAAGTTCTGAGTACCTGCTTTCATATCAAGGAACTTATTCATTGGTAATTATTTCCAGATACGGTGAATGCCAAAATTTAACATCAGTAATTAAATCGACTGACTGAATTAACAGTATCGGGTTTAATATATGCCTGATAACATTAGACAATATACATCGATATATACTATAATGGAATCTCTGGGCTAGTATGTATACACAGAACGTACATCAACCTTCAGATTTTTTTGCTGAAAGCATATTGCCATTTATGGGTTAAATACTTGTTAGCCAGCCCGATATTACAAGCAGTATTGAATACAATTAATTGAAACAAATGCGAGAGTTTTTATTTCAAACAACTTGTATGATTGAATGTATACCCATATATGAATACATAAATAAAAGTTTTATAAGTAAACATATATATAATACGACACATATAATATCGAAATTATTACAGATATGTAATATACAGAAGATGACACTAAATTCTACAAAGTTAAAAGTTCTTAAAACAATTTAATATGTATTAAGGAAACAAACACAAGGTATAAGGATTTTAAAGATGGATCCATTAGAATGAATATTTGATATTTATTCATTTGAAAAAATAATTAAATATAACATTTTCTTCAAATGTTTTTTATACGTTGTTAACATCATTATTATTCCCTCACATCGTCTCTTACTGAGTAACTTCTATATTTCCCAGTAAGAATATAGTATGTTGTTAAGAAAATGTCTTAAATGCTTTCTTGGCAAAAAGGTACTAATGTATTTTGTTTCAATTTTTGATTATACTTTCAGATTTACATCAACAGATATGTAATTATATATACTAATTTGAGACATCGAGTATTCTCTCCAAATAACATTATATTTGTGAGGTGATAACAGATTTAAGAAATCATAATGCCATTCTAAGCAACTTAAAAAAGAAATAAAAAAATGTGAAATAAGGGAATGAACCAAAACAAAGTTTTAACATAGATTACCAAAATACCCTTATAAAATTTGTGAAAAAAAAATGTGTCCTTCAGTACAAATTCAAATCATATCCCATATAGTGTATAATTCGGGGACATCAAAAATATTTAAATTGGAATGAAAGAATTAGTTTTAACAATTTATTTTCAACGATTAACTTGCTTTATGAGTGACATATCCAAAAGTAATAGATCTTTTAGGTACGACCCTGAATTGTTTATATCTATTTTAAATTCAGCCTTGTATAAACATTATATTCCTTGTTATTTTTAAAAATATTTTGTTCTGTACTTTACCAAACTTGCTCAATTTCTTAGAATTGATACGCGATGATGTATCGTCCTTTGTTTTATTTCAAGAACGTTACGAGTAGAGTTTTCCATTCCTAAATTAAGTCAATATAATATACACGTACACAATTATAACACGTTGTTGCACACATCATTCGGAACAATGCTACGTTCTTGTGAATGTAGATTAATGTTAATACTGAGAGGTTGTTATTTGTATAACAATAACATTATAGAATTAATTTTGTGTTTTTTTTACATGTAACACAAAGTTATAAATAATTTTATACATATTACACAAAATAATGCGCATGTTTCGCATTTTATTTTCGGTAACTTGATTCCTTCGGTACAGTATTTTCTTGTCATGTTTCGATTTGACTAACTTTATGTTTTGGTCATGTATGTCACTATTGAAGACTACACAGTTGAAGTATTGCAGTATTAGCTACTGATATTGCGTACAGCCTAATTTGCTTGAGAAGAAATCGATGTGATCCGAGTTATTTCGAATAAATAATTATTTTCAAAAATAACCTCTTATAATTTACCTTTATTTATATTGCATAAATTCCATTGCCTTTGTGAATTACACTTTACATATATTACATTATATGAATGATGGATATATACATATTTATTTGATTTTAATTCTTTCTTCGTGCTTATGATTAAACGCAAAAATGATGTTCGTAATTATTAACAATAAAATGACTACCTCCACTTTTATTAGGAATACAATTTCAGTTAAAAATAATTTATGATACAATTTAATATGTGTAGTTGTATGTTTGTTTATGTTTGACTGGCTGTGTATGTTTATATTTTACGGGCTGTATATATTTACGTTTTACTGGCTGTGCCCCACGGTTTCACTCGCTTGAAATTGGGTATAAAAATGTTTTTTCCCTCATAAGTTGCTCTTAGTTATAAACTATTATGATGCAGTAAAATTTGATTTCTTAGTGTGATTGATGCACAAAATAGTATACATACAGAAAGGTTTTCTGAATTCTATTATCATTTTATACGAAATCTATCACTCTTTCAAAAATATTTTCCATGTACAGAATTTACTCTATTACAATTTTGTTATATATATATATATATATATATATATATATATATATATATATGTATATGTATATATATATATATATATATATATATATATATATATATATATATATATATATATAGATAACTGCTTGTGTTCTTGCAAAAACTATTATATAGTTTTTATACAAAGGAAAGTTCGATAAATGAGTCCAAAATTTGTTTTCGTAGCTCTAGCTTTAAAGGAGACAATATCGAAGAAACGTTGAATAGTGAAAGAGGTTGTAGCACCAAAACAGTTAACGATTGAATGTGATATTAATTTTTTTTATTATCTCTTATAACCGATTGAAAATTATCATAAAAATATGTAAATTTACAAAACAAAACAACCGATTGCGGAGAATAAGAGTGTTAACACTTCACTTTTGCGGCCTAAAAGTGTTTAATATATTTACAACAGCCAGAAATAAAACGACGTAAATTCAATCTGTTTATTGATTATATATTCAATTCAAAACACTTGCTAACGAAATATTGCAGCTGTTATATAAATACTGTTGATATTTATTAGATTTTCATAAAAATTTTGTACTGAATCGAATCTTTATCCCAAGGCCATATGTATATCATTAAAATATAAGAGCGATTTTCTATATCCCGAGTATGATAATAAAATCTAAATAAAATTTGTATAAAAAATAAACCGAGACCGAATAAAAATGGATATTGGAAAATTGTAAGTAAAGCAGATAAATTATATGAATAGGAGAGTAATGTAACGAAATAAAAAAAAATGAAAATTATTAAAATCATGAGGTGAAAATATATCTCAGATCAAAAGTTTTGAGATGTCGCATGAACTAAATAGAGGAGACTTAATAAATATATAAATCTTACAAAATAGGTCTCATCAGAATGATTTATAGCAAAACTATATTGTCAAACTCAAATTTATTACAGATGCGAGCGAATGAAATAAAATAGTAATTGGCTATTACTTGTCACCATTAAGTTTCTATTTATATACATAGTTCAAGTCCGTTCAGTTCATTAGTGGCACGTATACATTTAATATGGCATTCAAAATAAACTTCATATTCAATAAACCTGTGACCTTTCGTCACAATATACGATTTAGTTATTAAATATTTATAAATAACTCCAGGTCTAGTACTTAGCTAAGAACAAATAAAACTAAGCAAACTAAATTCAATAACATTTTAGCATCAATATTATTCCATAGAAACTTCACTCCTGAAGTTTACCCCTTTGGAGGACGTTATATTTAGATATGTAACAGAATTTAATCAAGCATCGGTGAAAAGTCACAGTTCAAATAACGATAAACTTGTACGGTTTTCTAAACGTTATTCGTATGGATAGGGTGGCCGTAGTTGCACGAACATATGGTACAGTCACCGGGATCGCAAGATTGAAATTTAGTTTAAGTGATATTAGGTTTTGTTATATTTTCTTTGTGTTATTTTATATATTTTTATATCAATACGTTAAAAATAAACAAATAATAAACAATCAAAAGCTACGAGTGCAAATGTTGTTAACATATTGCAGTGGACATTATGAAGATATCAAGTTCTTAAAATAATTTGTAACAGGAATTATTGTCAGATTTTTTATTAAATTTTATTTGAAAGAATATAAAAAATCATAACCGACATAACAACATGAAAACCTGAATAATTTTCATGTTTAAATATGCGTCAATATAATCATTAAACAATTATTTGATTTAAAGCAATATTTCAATGCCTTTCTTTCCAAAGATTACTGCATTTTATTGGAAGTCAAGGTGCCAGGTTTCATTTCAAAGTATATGTAAATATAGAAAGAAGTATATTTAATACAACATATAACAAATATTTAAAAATCGATGCCGGAAGTACAAGTTACCAAAGGTAATATCTTTCGTATTAAATAATAATGAATTAAAATGTACTTTATAATATTATTACCTGTTGCAAAGTAACGCCAAATATATTCAATAATTCAACATTTCACCCAATTTGGTTACAAATGTTTTAATTTATTTTTATAGAGCTAAGTAATTTGAAAGAAATAACATTTTAGAAATAACCTGTTTTTTCTTTATCTCCTAATCATTATAACCTAAAAGTAGGAGTACTTGAAAATGATATGAATGCACTAGCTTAAACACAACTCAAATCGGGAAAGATTCCTAGTTTTTTTGTGAAATCTTATTTTAATTCATATAATAAACTTTACTGTTCACTAGACCATAAATTCAACTATCATTTAAAACTAAAGAGAAATTATAGACTTCAAATCCAAATGAAAATATAGGATCGGTAAAGAAAACTGATCAGGAACAACAAAAAAATTCAAGATGTTTTCTGTTCAGCCATGACAAGAAGAAATTAACTTGTTAATGTTTGCTTGTCGGGATTAATTATTTTCAATTTTATGAAGGAAATATTCTGCCGAAAGGAAAAGAAATTCTTACGTTGAATTATAATTAAATATAACAAAAACAGTATCATCAATTTTATTATGAGTCCCTTCATCATCGTTAGCATTATGATCTCCTTTTACGTAACAAAATGTATTTCATCAGGACTTAATATGTTGTGTTTCATTTTACGTAGCAGATACTGATTTGACACAGCCATGTAGAGAATATTCCATCTTAGAACTTGGAAATAAACCTATTATACGAGTTTTGTTTAATTCTTCAATTATCGCTAAATAAAATCTCACTTAAACATGAAATATATACGATCTAGTTTATTATAAATATATACGTTAGTAATAAAATATATTTTGATAAATTTTATTATGACTGTACTGCACATTGTACTAAGTGCACTAGCTGTCAACGCGGTTGCAAGTGATTCGATTAGAGCATTGCTTGGCAGCATTTCAAGTTGCCAATGGACTTAGATGTTAGAGTTGGCACTTTAATATTTGTCCAACGCGCAGTTCGCGTTGACGGTATCGATTTAAATGTTTTCGATTTTGAATGAAAAGAGATTTTAAACGAATATGTTTTAGTTAAATGGTTGAATTACAGAAAACGCAAAAATGTGTATGCATTTCAATTTAATTAATCATATAACATTGCAAAGAACAGATGTATTCATTTCATTTGGAGATATATTATAGAAGTTAACAAATGATGACTTCTATTTTAATTGGAACTATTAACATTTAGGTAATACCAATTATCCTGATCCTGAATTAAACTTATAAATTTGAATATAATCAATCGAGTAGATTGAAAGTAGATCTTGAAAAATTATTGTTTTTCTTTCAGGAAACGAAGTTATAAAAAAACTAAAATAAAAACATAAAAATAATCTGAAAACAGTTGCTTCAGGGACTATAGCCTGATAGTATACCCAAATATCGATATTTCCCCTTTTTAGTAAAAAATTGCTTGTGGATCATGAAATCTCCATTGAAATTGAGCGAACACGTGACATCTGAAAGTATACTTATTTTATTAATTACGATGTGTTTATATACCAGATTGCAAGATCTTTTCACGTGATGTCTGAATTAGTCTTTGAAATCAGGTCCAGTTTGGAAACATAAATAAATCAAATTATATTCAATGTAAAACATGTCTTAATAAAATGAGATAAATGGATGATCCGCATAATAAAATAAGGAGTATATGCCGAATTTAATCTTCTGATAAATAAAATAATTTTAACTAAAATTTGTATAAATATATGTCCAGAGGAAATACATTTAACTGAAACTATTTAACCGATTTTGAAGACACTGTCAAAAAATCATTAAAGCTTTATAGATAGCGTTGGCTGCCAAATCGGCCCCACCGGTTTCGATATTAGCATGCACAATAACGTAAACAAAAGACTGACGTATTTTTTCATTGACCGATTGATTTTTTCATTGAACGAATCTTGTTGGAATGAATGAAATTTTTCTTGCAAAAATATAAAACAACAGACTGAAAATACTTGCTTAACTAACAACAAAATCGAATCTCTTATGACTAGATGTCTAGGTCAATATATTGTGATCACCGCTATTTACTATTAAAATGTTAAAGCATTATACGTCAAAATAAAATTAAATAAGCGTATTTACTTGTTTTTCAATTTGTACTCTCAGACACTACTTACAAGATTGTTGCAATACTGTTCTCGATATATCGCATCGAGTATTTAGAATAATTCTAATTAATAAAGGGATGAGTTTGCATGTTTTGTTTCTGCCTTGTGTTTCTGATTCAATTCAAAGATAATTTTCACTATAATACCGCGTTTCGAAAGTAGTTTAGTCAATGATAATGAAAGGCAACATTTCGACATGTTGCCTGATACCTATACGAAGTCTGTACGCTCACTCCTATATATGGTATTGATATATTAGTGTATCATAATACTACATAGAAATAAGACTTACACAGCTACCTTTTGTAACAAAACGAGTCAAGTGGTAATCTCGTTCAAACTGCGAAGGTTTTGTCTTTATTATTTAAATAAATTTATACTTCAATATTAAAAATGTACATTTTTTTCATTCAAAGAACGTAACATAGTTTCTAAATTTGCTTATTAACACTGTGTTTTAAAATCTTACTATAGAGAATCGTAATAACAACAAAAAACATTAGCATATAATTTAAAACATAAATCAAGAAATTTTCAACAAAGATCTGGAAATCTTAGTAAAGAAGATACGTAACAAGGTTTTCAATATCAACAACAATTCCTAAGATTAGTTAAAAAAAAATTTTACTTCCTCTTGAAAATATGTGATTTAATTTATTAATGCATGTTTAAAGTGTAATTAAGATAGCGTCATACGAATTATCATAAAAATTTATATTATTTTCTTTGTATTTTCAATGTAATTTTTCATGAAAATAAAATAATTCGAAAATATAATTTTAACACCATTTTCGAACCTCTAGTAAATTCTTGGATTATATTTAAAAAATTGAATACAAACAAGTGAACAACGATTTTAGAATTATTGAGAAATTAAAGTGACAACTAGGAGTATCTATTAGTTCATATGAATTAACTCGTCGCACATCTACTCTCAATATAATTTCTTTGTAAAGAATTAATATTAGAAAATAATTACTATTGAAATAGATAAATAAAATTAAACTTGTTCATGTCTTATGCGATACTGCCCCACGAACCCTAATAGGAAATCTCCCCAGAGGCACCTAGACAATTTATAATGTGGTTTTATAGTTGAAATAAGATTATTTATTCCAAGCTAAACCAAAAGAAAGGTCAATTCGAACCAACGTTTTCCCTAAGACTATTGCTATTTAATTATTACAAATGCCTCCATTTGCTTGGATTTCTAATCTACAAAATTCCCTATAAACAATAATACTCGCTACGTACAAAACTCGCTTCCTATCATATAGATAAACAAAACGGACTAAATTGATGGCAACCGTGAAAAAAATAGTGGAATCGATGTTAAATATTCAATTTTGTCGGTTTTTACTCAACGGGTATGACCAACGACACGTTATTTTATGGTGGTCAACATTATATCATTATCAGTGCCAATGACTGGGTTCGCATGGACTTTTGGATTTATTATGATATGTTAATAATCACGAACATATATAACAGGCTATTTGACAACATCGAAAATATACCATAATGCGTGGTCATCGTATTAGATTATACTGTAAATAAGCGTATTCAGTTTCAAAAAAACAATTTAAAAAAAGGCAAAAAATCACAATAATTTTTGAAAATCATTGAGCCTTTTAAACGCCCTATTATTCATTAAAAGTCAGATAACGTCACGTGCAAGCGAACAGACCGATTTTAGTTCACAAAACTCGGTTTTAATTCGGGTATTATCTAAATCTTGGATATTTTAATAACATATTTCTTAAATGAAACTAAGTGATGTAGTATTATTTCTACTTTCTTTGATTTCTTTACCACGACCTAGGTTTCGTTGTATTACAACATCTTCAGGTGGGATATTAGCAAAGATCTTTGCTGATGTTGTAATACAACGAAACCTAGGTCGTGGTAAAGAAATAAAAGAAAGTAGAAATAATACATCACGTAGTTTCATTTAATTATGAATAATGAATTTCTACAAAATTAACGCCAAATATATTCAATATTTCTTAAAGTTTCCCCATATTTGTTCATGTATTTTGTTTGTAATAGTTTATATATTTTCAAAATGGGGAGAATTGTTGTGTAAACTGATAACAAAAACCTAAGTATAATAGACGCGTTTCTTGTTGCACTTTTCTTTAAAAATAACACCGATTTATTTGCTGGGTGTCACAATTTAAAAACTCAAAACTGTAAAAATTGTTATGAATTATTGGTTTACAGAAATCACTAAAAATCTTAAGAAAATATTTTCGAAAAAATAATACACGAAATATCTTCAAATTAGTATATTCCCAGATTATTTTTCAACAAATTCACAAAGAACTTATCGTTCGACGTTACACAATTAACACTCACAAAAACAATAACGTTAATTAGAGAAATAAAATAAATTGAAAATTAACTTTTAAATTACGTTCAAAACATTTTATTAACGGAAAATATAAAAATTATCAATCATACCAACGTAATTTATTTCACTGTCTTTATAACTATAATTTATTGTCCATTTTTCTTTTCATAAATTTATGATTATCACTCTTTGTATTTACCATAAAATTACCAGTAGCATAATTAATGTAATTAATTATAAATTATAAATTCATTACATGCTGTGTATTACGTTAAAGTAAATACATTACAAATAATATACTAAATAAACTAATTTCCGGTCTTAAATAACGTATCATAAAAATTTATCTAAAAAATTATTTCCAAAATGCGCTTGTGTTCTAGAAAAAAAATTTGTTGACCTAAAATATACCAAAAAGGGATTTTCAACAAAAGGAACATGTTTACATATCATATATATTTAAAATAAAAAGGATGAATCACGTTATAAAAAATATAAATTGCCTTTAAATTATAATTAATTGCATAACAAATTTATATTATATTAGGTAATTTATAAAGAAGACAATTCAAATTAAATAATAATGAAAAGATAATATATAAATTTAAAATATAACTAAAAAATCAAGTAACCACAATACTATTATTATATTGTTTATACGTATATATATATATATATATATATATATATATATATGTATTTATATGTTAACATACATAATACAGTAAAAATAAATTATTCAAATTTAAAAAACAAAACTTTTTAATTATTCAAAATATTTAACTAACATGACACACCATACAAACGCACGCAAACACATACGCACTCACTAATGTATGTACTAGCATTATAATATTCGAAACGTAAACCATCGATAAATACACTTTATTGTTTCATGAATGGTACCACATAAACAAAGTGTAATTTTTTTAATCTACAGGTTAAATAAGATTCAAGTTCGATAATTAAATTTACTTATATTTTTGTTATTAATACTTGTGAATTTATAAAAAAATGTGCTTTAACTGTATAATAAGTGCTTAGAGCTAAAAGAAAAGGTGAATTAACAGGAAGAAATAATTATCACATATTCCCTCGCAAACAAAATCATCAGGAATGACATTTTTTAAATACCTTTTAATAATAAATAATCACCAGCTGCATATTTTTTTAATATGTCGTATTTAATGTATACTACTATACTCCATTGAAGTGGTATATATGGATAACAATTACACGCTATTTATAGACTATTTTAATATGAAATTAAATAGCAAGCAGGACTATTGTTTATTTTTACTTGCGCTTGACGTCATGTGTCAAGTAACCTGCCGCCATTACAGAAACTGAGCTTTTAGTGCAAGTTTGATAATTTAGAGTTGAAAAAAGATTTTATATAAATAGTACGGCGTATATCCTAGTAATATAAACGTGGTGTGCTTGTAATGAAAAACAGAACAATTTGGACCGTTTTCAATATAAGTCAAATACTCTATTAATCAAGGGCTTTACTATCGCACCGTAGGTTTCAAAGTTTTTGATATTATATCGTAGATGGATCTCTATGAAATTGGTTTTACTACTTCACCACAGATATTAGATACCGGAAAAAGCGTAAAGAAATATTATGGTTCTGTACTGGAAACTTTCAAGATTCCACTATATTGGACTACATATTTGGCCTATATTACGTATATTCTATGAAATATCCAACGCATGCTTATAGGTGGATGTGCCTTATAAAGCAAGATTATGAAAACTTGCTACACGGAATCCAATACTAACATCATGAAACCGTTTAAACGGAAAATATCAAGATGAAATTAAACCGAAAGGGTTACTATGTATAATCAAATTCAGTAACAAATTACGAAAACTGAAAAAAGTCAATAATTCGAAAATCTTATTTTTGTGCTTACTAATTTCAAATAAATTGTAAAAATAAATATAAAAATGAAACAATAATACACTATATATTTATTATATTAATACGATTGTGTTTGCATGTATCTCATACATTAATAAACAAATATTTATAGAAATCATTGAATACCAGGTCCTTAAAATGTATATAAATGTGTTTCCTGTGTGAAATAATCAATTTCAGAAGAAAAACTTGGTCATAGACCAAGTTTTTCCAAGTTATAGGTGTATGCCAACTTTGTGTTATTTACCATTATTTCAATTATATTTTAGCTGTCGTCAAAATATATTTTAGACATCATCTGACATACTAACGAACACCAAACTCTTTCTTTGACTTTGTTCTCGATTCTAATTTGGCTTGTGGTAAAATCGGTAAGTCAAGACAACTTCAAATGCTAATGATTTTCCTTCAAAATAAAGTCTAATGTTAAAGATTCGAACGGAATATCGGCGCACCACTGTGGCTGCTTCTGAAGCGTTTGTCTAATTTTAAGTGATCAAGATCAAGCCGGTCACCTTTGTGAAATTTTCACTTTGACATAAATTCCATCAAAAAATATTTTGACGAAGTTTTAGTCAAAGTAAAAATTGCACAGAACTACCTTAGTATATTTAATTTGTTTTTCAATATGCTAATTTTAACGAGTGATTTAAAGATATTTTCAATAAGGAACAATATTATTTTTTTTACTAGGTTTTCGATTATAAACTATTAAAAACTTCCACCATTTCAAATCAGTCCTATGATATTCGACTAAAACATCAAGGTTTATTTAATAAAACATTTTCTTCTCAATATAAATGAAATATTTTATACTTTCCTTGAGAGTTTTTAAATTGCATTACCCATCTTGAACTGGATATACGAAAACCAATCCGCAAAAATGGAAACTCAGCACGCTATATCAAAAGTTTTTATTAACGAGAGTTTGTGAAAAATTTAATTCAGTCTTTTGTTACGGAAATTAAGGAATTAATTTATTTTTGATTGTATTCCTTACTTTTTTATAACTTTTTTAATTCTGTTCTATCCATACATTTTGTTTCTTTAGTGTAAACTAGCGTTATGTTAGAAGCCAGCTTATTCATTTGACTTGAATAGAATAATCAATTTATAACCTACGTTTAGAGCCGAATTACATTACAATTCCCCAGTTTGTCTGGTTTTCAACAGCTTATTCACCTGATCGAAATTACAACGGCATATAATTTATTTTTAATGTGTGAGAATAATTTTTTATAACACTTTGTTTGTATATAAGGGAGCATGATTACAATTACTAATTGTTTTATCTTATCATAAACATACGCCGGTTATTGGAACCTATAGGCGTGTAACAGTAAAGTACCTGTAAAGTGAGCGCATATACCTACGTACGTCCACTATGCTTTTAAAAAGTTACGATAATTTTTCGATACTCTCAGAGCCTGTCATCGATTAAATATTTTATTTTGGAATATTGTCGCAAAAATGTAAACCACAATTTCTCTTGTGAAAATTTCAGTCGCAGAAGAATAACTGTGCGCGTGATTATACATAAACGAAATTATACGAAACGATGTTATTATATACGCACTTTCTATTTGAGTCGCGTTAGTAAGTTCTCGGACAGACTCGATAGATGGATATGAATTTTGTATTTTTTAAGTTTCGGTACGCCTTCAGAAAACATTTACTTCCGTCATTATTATCGACTCACTTTGGTGATATAAGCAAATATTGTTGTTCGTTAAAGTTCACAAGAGTTCAAGAGTTCGAAGCAAGAATCCCCCAGCATATATTACACGGATTCATTTTTATTAATTTAATCACAACCTAAATTACTGTTATTTGCAGCATAACACTAGATTTTATTTTTTCATCATTAAATTAATATATCTAATACTCTGCATTGTGTTTGAATAATAATGAAAATTTCACGAAGTTAACATATAGAAGCGAGTTACAGGGAAATTATTTGATTTTCTGCTATATTCATCTTTTAAGTCATGTACTTATATAAATTTCGATTTGTTTATAATAAATAAAAATAGATTTCATAACATGTTTCGTCGATACATAGAAGGGTGTCACAGATTTCAGAAATTTTGAGTTGCCTGTACAATTAGTTTTCTTACCGTTACTGAAATGCGTATATCATGTTTTTTATTTAAAATAATAATGAAAATAATATGGTTATATTTGTTTATTTTAATGTTCATTCCGTGTAATTAATATCTGTAGTATCAAAAATCTTTATTTCTTTATTATAAATTTTAAATCTTTATTAAATCGGGGAATATTTTTTCTTTTATTTTATAGTATATTTTTGAATAAAATATATTGTTTTAGTCTATCATATACAGATATCTTAATTAGAGTTATGGAAGATATTCCAATCAATTGAACCCGTAATAAATTAGTTCATTTTTGTCAGTAGCATATACTAACAAATTCAACTACATATTTATATATTATTAGAGATATTATATGTATTGAATATATAATCAAGTTAATTTGCAAAACTAAGATATGTTTAAAGTTTTCAGGTTATTTATTGTCTCATAGATACAAAAAAAATAGTGAGCTGTTTATTAAGACTCTGCGGCGTAGGTGATTCGCAAATATTTCATTAAAACCTCAACGATATCCAGAGAGAGGTTAGGCTAAAATGATGACTTTCAAAATACTAAAATTTACTCCTTTTGTTCTAAAAGAATATTTTTTTCAGGTTATCACAAAGGAAACATTGTGCCGAGCGGGCGGGTTTGGAAAATTATTCAAATATAAGTTTTGGGATAGAATTTAATGTTAAAGTTGAAACGAAAACGAGTTAATAGCGACGTTTGTAATAAAATAAGACTCATAAACAGATATATAACTACTGCAACTAGTTCGAACTGATAAGCAACGCGTGTATGTAGACTTGGAATTACTCATTATTTTTTCGGAAATGTCTTTTCTTAAAAGAGCAGTTTAAACCAGTCACTTAAGAAGAATCTTTAAGATTCTTATTGATAATATGACACTATTACTATATTCTTCATAATCTTCTTAGATAATCGTTTATGGACGTATATTTTGTGCAGTAATTGGATTTACTTTAACTTAGTCGTGGGGATAAAATATATGAAACCGCCTAATTACAAATGCAAAAAGACGGGTATATATATCTGAAATGAAAATATGTGAATAAATGTAACCACAAATGAAGTAAAACAATCTTCATTTTTCAAAAAAATACTAGAAAGTAAAGAAATAAAGAATCCTTTTTTCGGAAATTACAGAACAGGGAACATATCAGTTATAATAACATTGTAACTGTTGGAAACACAATGGGAACATTTGATCGCAAAGCAAAAATCTAGAAAAAAATTGAGGTGAAAATAAGACAAAAGTCTTTAGTGCCATTGACACTAAAATATTACCCTAAATTAAAAAAAATGAAGTGTTCCTACGTATTATGTAATTTGTTACTGAATAAAACCATGTTACAATTCACTACATTAAATTTAAAATAAGAAACAAAACCTATTTTCTTTTTTTTTTGGAACTAAAAGTCCCGCTCTAAAATATAATCATGATAACTGGAAATCAACAATTTGAGGTTCCCAAGCCAGATTCACATTACACCGTAAATAACATCAACTTCATTGCTTCAGTTTCTCACCTGAAAGAAAATCACAAAAACGGCGGAAATTATAATTTATCTTTACCGGATATTTTGCGTACATCCGACATGATTTGTTGTTAGGAAAACTGGATATGAAACCAAATATGCAGCAAAGTACATCGCTCAAGATATAATTACGTTTATTGTCAGATTACATAATAAGTGATTTTAATGTTATAGGAATTTCCACAAAAATAACTGCCACGATTGCAGATCCCGTAATATCTGTACTCAAGATAAAAAAGCCTTTTACTTTAGGAAATACAAGAGACTGTAAATAAAATGACAAGTAAAAAGAAGTCTAGTACACATATTATTCAACAATCAAGTACATATGTGGGCTCAAATTTATGAAGGCACACGCAGGTTTTTTAAATAAAACCGTATACCACAACGGTAGAATCACTGTAATTTTAATTTTATTACGTTTATATTATTGGATGTAATTTTATATTTATTTTATAAAGTTATTTTCATATTCCATATTCATCATTTCAGTTAAATGAGAAGAAAAATGCGAATTAAAATGAGAAACAAAAAATACTGTGTGCATCTTTGTAAATAAAAACAATTATCTTTACTTAATTATATAATAAAATCAGAACTGAAGTTGGCATCTCATGTACATTTTCGTGCAATTACACAGTACTTTTAAAATCATTTACAATTTACGAGGGGTATTAAAATATATACTCCTCGTAAGTTGTAAATGTTTTTAAAAGCACTGTGAGATTACATGAAAATGTACACGAGATGTCAACTTCAGTTCTGATATTATTAAATAATTAAGTACAGGTAAGTGTTTTTATTTATGAAAGTGCACACAGTATTTTTTAAATACAAAAAAATACAACACCGTACGGTTTTGATTTAATAATACGCATATTTATTTATTGTCTAATAAAGTTAAGAGAGACTAAATTGAGTTTTATTCTAAAACTTCGCTTTTATTTAATGAACATAAAGTGCTATATAATAAAAGTGTGATCTCTGGACACAACACTGCTTTCTGTCTTTCTTTTAAATTTTTTTGTTTTTTGTTCATTTTATACAATTATTGTAAAAAAAAACGATAAAGAGTATTGCCTCAATGTACATGTGCCGTCAAGAGAATAATATTGATATTATTATGTATCAAAATCAGTCGAAGAACGAAGAAATTATTATAGGACTAAAACGTGTAAGATTTTGTAAATTTTGCTCATTCACTAAATTTTGGGAAACAAGTTGAAAATTTTTTTAAAAAGAAAATATCAACTTCCATTGACAATAAGTGACATCACATGCCAGTGCAAAATAATACACTTCAACTTTGAAAATGAATTCATCAATAAAAATTAAATTTCAACACGCATATACTGCGAAAAGGAAGACAAAACCGGTAAAGTGAAGATGTTCAATATGGGTGTTCTGAAATCGCAGAGGTATTTTAATTGACTTTAATTGGGACGCTGCTGGAACTGAGGAAGTAAATACGAGTGGGAACTGAAAACAACGAAGTGAAATATTCGTGCCACGGAAAAAAGTTATTATTTTCCTTTTATTGTTGCCAGTGGTGTAAATTTAAAATATGCCCATATATATACACTATAATATTATACATACTATATATATATATATATATATATATTATATATATATACTATAATTTGGAAACATATTTTACAACACTGAGACTAGTAGTTTATCAACTTTTTCATAAATTAGATAGTTAAAACACATATGTCTATTTCATCTTGCATATCCATTATCAAAAAAATCAAATCACCATTGTTTTCAATATATTAGCATATATCATTAAAGAGAAAAGATTTGAAAGAGTTTTATAAATAAATTTAATTGGTGTAATTGTTTACTTTCTACGAGTGTGTCTTTTAATTCAAGGAATTACAAAAAATTAATATATATATATATAAAAATAAATATACTATTTTAAAATTATTAATAAAGTTGGCCTTGTACGGTATAATAAGATTTTTTAAAAATAATGGGTATAAAATTTCAGTGTTAAATTTAGAATAAAATATTATCTTGTATACAAATTTTTAGTGACATTTATTACTGCATATATTTATCAGTTTACTTTAGCACGTATCATAACTTTAGCACGTATCGTCACTAGCATTACTTTAGCACGTATCGTAACTATACGATTCTCGAACAAATAATATTATTCATAACTACGATATACTTGGTAGTAATATCCATTCAAGAAATACGAAATCTTTATATTTTTTTTTCTATAACAATATTAAAGAATAATATGTGACGAAACTACTTTCTCTTTTCAGTATTATCTATTAAGAATTATGGCTGGTTATCAATATATGGAACCATGAACACTATAAATTTAGAATAACTCCTAGTATACATTTAAAATTGATATAATGAAATTTAATCTACCTCCTTTGAATTATAATTTGTACAGAAATATCATTTATATTGTCTGTGTATTCGTACTTACAATTGATACGCTGTTTGGTTTAACCCTCGTACATCGATCAACTTGTTATAGCTATCGAGCTAATTTCAGATAATACTGAATGAAAATCGTTTAACCATTTCCTCTCTCGTTTTTCCTTTTTGATTGTCTTGTGTACACTGTGTTATTGCATTGTTAATTATTGGTAACGAGATACATTTTTGATCATATTTGATTACACTGTAATGAAACGCACTCTTCTGTGTACATGCTTATTCTTAATATTCAAATACATCTCGCCTTTTAAATGGAAGGTCGTAACCTCGATATCTAATATCCATATCAATTGTTTTCGCTTTTATATTTTCGCGATATATAATATCTATATCAATTGTTTTCGCTTTGACTTTCAAATTTAATTCTAAATCAAAAATTATTATATAAGAGCAATTTGTAGAACAAATTATCTAAACTTGAGTATTGTGAAAGTCGTCATTGTAGGCTAAACTCTGCTCGAATATCGTAAATATTCTAATGAAATATTTACTCATTGGAATCTTAAAAAAGTACTCACTATTTTTTTAATAACTACTCTGTAATCATTAACCATTACATTAATAAATAACATGAAAATCATTCATCTTTCTTTTTCAAAATAGCTTGAGTATATATTAAATATGTATAATATCTCTAATAATATAATTTATTGCCGGCTCCGTTAATTAGAATTATCGTTGAGTTTGCATTGAGACATTAAACGATATACATATACAGGCTATAACAAAGAACATACAATTATTTATACAAGGGATTCTATGCATGAAACTAAATGGAAAATATTCAAAATCTATGTGATAATTCTTAATCGGACAATTTCTGAGAAATTCATCGTCAAATTTGCGATTTACTAAAATTTAGTAAATCGCTGTGATTGCGAAATATGCTTCATATAAACTCCATATTATGCACATAATCACTCGTATGAATTAAAGAAAGGCTCTGTTACATTTTATATATTTTCGCCATATCAAAGGAGGATTGCTTCTTGAATGTTAGTGCGAAAATTCGTGATAAACTCGAATGATTAAAAATACATGCAATTATATTTCCAGTTTTCAAAAATAATTTCCTATTATAAACGCAATAAATTGATTAAACTTACGAATACGTCACTTGCATAATTCTAATTAAGGCATTTGTGTGTGAAGAATTAAAATAATAAATTTTATTCAAAGATACAGTACAAAGTAAATGAACAAAATTTCCACTCCTTCTTTTTAATTAAAGTTAAACGATTGGCGTAAACTTATTTAACGATCCTTAATAAGTACCAATACTAGTATTAATTATATGCAGTAATATTAAAATTAAAAAACATAGCCACATTATATGATTATTAATTTTATATCAACAAACATTATATATGCATTTCAGTAATGGCAGTAAAACTAATTGCAGAATCAATGCAAATTTTGTAAAATCTATAATACCGGATATATAACGGCGAAAAACTTTGTGAAATCTGTTTACATTTATTATAAACAAACCACAGTTTTCTAATTGCATACTTAACTATAGCAGAAAACCAAATAATTTGCATATAATTTGCTTTAAAAAAATAACATTATGGTATAGTCATGATTATTCGAGGACAATATAGAGAAATGGATATATTCATTTAATAATGAAAAAACAACTTCGTGAAATGAAAATCGCCTTTTATATTACGAATAACAGAAATTGATGTTATTATAAAATCAACGCAATATTAAAAATGAATCCGTGTAATATGCGCTTGAGGATTCGAGCTTCGAACTCTTAAACACTTGTTAACTTCTCACGATGAGCAATATATGTCGTCACCGTGGTATATCGGGTTGATGCATGGTGATCAACCCAACATACCACGAATCAACCCATCAACCCGACATACGGCTTTTGCCTGCGAGGCCACCGCGGGGACCCAGATTCGATTCCCAGCAGCTCGTCGAGCGGAGCTGAACTAGTGTTATGTTTGGCTATAAGAGGTTGCTCATGTAGCAATAAGTTCTCCACTTGTATCAGTTAGATACATTAATGTACAGAAATAAACATTTGCTTCTAACATCCAACGTGAGTAGATAATATTGACACAAGTGAATTTATCCTGAAGGCATAGTGGAACTTACGAAAATATCAAATTCATATCGCCCTCATACCGCCGACGCCATCATTTGCATCTCTCCGAGAGCTAACTAACACGAGCGGAGTAGAAAGTTCTCTCATATTTCTTATTGTGTCGGCGGTAGTGATGGGTCTCTGAGTTGGCGGGAACAATTCATTAATCCGTCTTAGGGATTACAAATATTTGCTTTGAAATGTTCGGATTGAATCAACATGGTTATAAAATATTTGAGTATTTATATCTTCAATAACAATGACTTTGATTTTGAACCTTGAAATTCGTCTTTTGTATTAACGTATAGGTGGTTAACAAAGGTATCACATATAGTTTAAATAAGTTATCGATTATCAACCATTTCATATTTGAGAAAATTACTGATGAAACGATATTGAAAAAACGCATTTTAAATATGTTTTTCATGGAAACACTAATTAATTACGGTAATCCCAACTTGAAGTAAAGACATAATTTGCTTTCTACCTAACCACATCCAAAGTTATTCTTCCGAGACTGAAGTTTTCACACAGAAAATATAGTTTTGAAGTTTTACGTTTTTGGAACAGCATTTCTAAATTGAATATTAAATGGATGACAGGCTCTGAGAGTATCGAAAAATTAATGTCACTTTTTGAAACTATATTGGTTGTGCATCGTGAATGCATACGTATATGCGCTCACTACAGAGTTGCATTACTATTGTACGCCTATAGCTAATAAGGAAAACAGGTGTATGTTTACGAAAAGATAAAACCATTTGTATTTGTAATGACACTTCTGTACATACCTACCAAGTATCAAAAATTATTCTCACACATTACAAACAAGTTACACTCCGTCATAATTTTCATCAGGTGATTGAGCTGTTCAAAACCATGTTGAAGTGGGAAATTTCGAATCGATTCGGCCTAACATGTAGATATTACAAAATAATAATAAATATTCGAATGCACGAAGTAATTAGGTACACAGAGTGAGATATTTGTTTTATAAACAGGAGGGAGAAAATACAAACTCGAAATAATTAGGCTAGCTTCCAGGGTAATGCCAGTTTTCACTAAAGACACAAATAAAAAGAACATATCGAAAAATGTTAAAAAGTAAATAAAAGTAGTGAGAAAAGTAATATAATAGAGTTTAATTCGTTAATTTTTCCAACAAAAGACCGTATTAAGTCTTTTTCAAATTCTTCAATACGTATACCATACAGAGTTTCCATTTTTGCACTTCGGTTTTCGCTTATCCAGTTCTAGATAGGTAATGCTATTTCAAAACTGTAAATTAAAGTAATTGAAAATAAAAAAACATCAGCTAAAATATTAATTGACATTAATGTTGTATTTACAAATAATAAATAAAAATTACTAAAAATGTATATTTCACGTAAAATATCAATGAAAATTAAAATGTTAATTACAATAAAATTAGTAAGGTTTAACGAAGCGGCAAAAAATTGTTTTCGGTTTCAAAATGATTCCTATAAACAATCTTAAGAGTCTAGAAAGGTTCATTATCAAATTATGTGAATAGTATAGTATTCTGAGTTTATACAGGCACACAATTATTTGAACATGAAACAACTCAAAAGATATTTCAAAAATCAGTACGATGGCCTAAGCTACTTATCTCGCAGAAACATAAGCAAGGCGAAATATAGAACAGGTCTAGGGAACGAATTTAATTTTCCCGGATTTTTTTCCCACAGAAAGTACATTTTTCGTCAACACAAATGAATACAGAAATAATATCACTTAGCGTGAGATAAATAATCTTATTTCAACTAGAAAACCGCGTTGAAATTATCTAAGTAATTCTGTGGAGACCTGGCTCGTGTGGTATCACATACCGAGTAAACACTCGTGTGGTATCACATACCGAGTAATATAAACATATTTTGTTTCCTACTTTCTTACCTACTACAATAAATACCCATCTTCTATTTGTAACTTAATGTTGAGGAATGGCATTGAAACCAGATATGAGACGATTTAATTGTTTCGAATCATTGGAAACTCTTAGATATTGTCTGATTTGCACAATTGCTCTGAAATCAGATACTTGTACTAATTTTATTGTTCACTTGTTATCCAAGAATCAACTTAGCGTACAAATATAACAAGTTATTCAAATTATATTTTATATGCAATGTTTTTATAAAATTATTTTAGTTTCATAAAAATCGCATTGGAAAAAAGAACGAAATGATATAATTTTTTTCAAAAATTCAAATACTATGTTAGTTAAACTTTTTTATTAACAAATAATAATAATAAAACATAAACTTTATTGCAAGTTTTAGTCATTTGCTTGTTTTGTACTACTAATGCTTTAGTCTTTCATTGCAGTAGGTTGTACGAGCAGTATCACTTCTTCCGCTGTTCCAAAGACGGATTAAAGGCGGTAATAAAATCAGTTCAGTTTTCAAAGCAAAATTCATCGAATTTTCATTATCATCGTAAAATGGCACTCAGATAAATCATACAAATTACTATAAAGAGACGTTTTTGATACCGTTTCTTTTTCTTCACAATTTACAATTTTTTAACTGATAACTATCGTCACAAATTTGGAACTAACCGCAAATTTACGTTCTCAGACTTTTGCTTGCTTGCTAATTTTAACTTTGTTTTTTAATACGCAGTTGGGTTTACTTATTTTTTTTTTATTTTTATAACTAGTCCAACAATTATTAATTAAGTTCCAAAAAATATAAAAGTATTTTTAGTTGAAATGTCGTTTTATTTATACTTTGAAGATTTCCGATTTAATTATATTTCGTAAATATGTTATTTGATCTAGCTACGTAACCTAGATTTATCTTATTATGCCCTTTCATATATCAACAGTGAAAAGGACAATCATATAGGATACTATTAAGGATTGATGATATAACAGCTTTGAATATTGAATATATTTGGGGTTAATTTTGTAGAAATTCATTATTCACAATTAAATGAAACTACGTGATGTAGTATTACTTCTACTTTCTTTAATTTCTTTACCACGACCTAGGTTTCGTTGTATTACAACATCTTCAGGTGGGATATTAGCAAAGATTAACTCTTAGGAACAACTAATAGCATTTATATGTTTCAAACACAATAGCGGAAGCATGAAGAAAATTTGGTGTAACATAATTTTAGCAATGCAAGATAGAATATAGTAAATTACTTGCTTTGAATTTTTTTTTAAACATCTTTATTGGATAGACATGATACAATCTTATTATACAATTAATCAATTATCATTGATGAAATGTACTTACTTTGAACGTGGTAATATTTTTACTTTTTTCTTTACAATTATAATTTAAAATATAAAAAATAAAAGTATTTATAGGTTATGTGTAAGTTTTTATTATGTCTTCGTAAATAAATAATTTGATCTACTTTTAATACTACTTTTATGTGTCGCAATCTACAATTCAAATGTCAGAATGCGCAGAACTGAAAGAAGTACAGGCAAATACGATACTGTAAAAGACGTTTTGTTGTTGAAGACATAATACCTCGTAAATACACTAATTTAATTTAATTTATAAATTACATGTGTAATATTAGTTCATCTGTTTCTAGAGAGAGTAAAATAAAAAATAAACAATGAAGCTTTATACTGGACTAATATAGATTTAGTTAGAAGACAGTAAGATGCACGAGACATTTTTCTTAACTTTCAATAAACACTTTTTAGAGAGCTTTCATAATCATCAAAATTACGCTTCTCATTGTCGACTTCCAAAAGCAAAAGCTCACTTTATGAAATATATGTAATCATTAACCATTACCCTCTATTTAAACGATATTAAAAATATAATACTAATTATAATTCTTTAAGTGGTACTTTCTAAAAGCACTTGTGAAATTATATTATCCAAACACAAGCATCAGCAAAGCTGTCATGGGTCACTTAAATAATGTCATTTTGTACAGGTAAGATTAGGTAACAAGGATGTGTTCAAAGCCGTCCATGAAAGAACCACTATATATGAGTTGATAATCTGCTTGCATTAGGGATATTATTAAATTCGTCTTAAAACTAACACTAAAAAACGAATGACAAGCCAGGATCAAGCTTATTTTATATAATATATAATTCTGATGCACAGTTATGTTGTTGGTAGCTAATGAATCAAATATTCTTTAAATGCCAAACTTGCATAAAATTTGATATGGATCTTTTCCATATCAAATTTTATGACAATGACAATCAAACGATATCAATAATGTCCGTTATGTGTACAATAGCACTTTATGTAGCACTCAATATGACACTACAGCCTCAGGTACGGATGTATGTATGTAACAGTATACCCTTCCCTACCTAAATAAAAGCTCCTTGTTGACTGTGGACAGTCCTTAATCAAGTTACGTAATATACAATTATATATACAATTATATCATGCAATTTAATTACGACTTATATGACATAAGCTTCCGGGTAAACATAATTATAAAATTATCAGATTCTGGAAAAGAAGATGGGTCCGGCAAATGCTAATATTTGCAACGGGAAACAGTGTGGTAAAATTTCAAAGCGAAACCTCAGCACATATACCTAAATCCTCAGCTTTCATTACGTCATAATATAATAGCAAATTAAACTCTATTGGTTAACAAAATATGATGCATCACAAAGACAACATTGGAGTACTTCCAATAGAAGCAAAAGGGTGACTTCTATTTTTCAAAATTCAGTTTTTCATTCTTGTATAATATTGTAACAGCTGCAAGATTATACTATGGTAATTTATTTAAAAAATACTACAGGCGAATATATAAAAAAATATCTTTAGATGATTTGTTGCGCCAAGACACTGAAACAAATCACCGTTCCAATGTTTTTAGACATAAAACAAACAGAAGTATTGATTTACCCACGGACGCACAGATACATACAAATTCATACACTCATGTCTCTCAAATTATTCTAAATCTGGTTGCTATTTCTGCAAAAATTGTAAGGAATGAATTTACCAACTTAATTAGTAAAAGCTGACTACAAAATAAATAGCCTCCACCTACAGAGCAATAGTTGTTCTAATTTTATTACAGATTTAATTTCAATAACTTTAAGCGGATTCATGATAGGGTAAACTCACTTTTAATAACATTAATACTTCTTATCTGGATTCAAACATGCCTGTTTTATCTCTCGATATTTACTTATTAAGATTTTATAAGATTATTATAATCATACGTTATGTTCGAGAACATCTGTTTAATGGGAAAGATTAATATTATATATATATATGTATATATACATATATATATATATATATATATATATACATATATATATATATATATATATATATATATATATATATATATATATATATATATATATTTTGTGGTTTGTCTGCGGCCACATTTCAGTTCACATTCAATAAGGTGACGGATTAAAAGAATGTCCATCCTAAATTGACAAACATTTCTTTAACTTTATTATTTTCTATGAAATGTCAAGTCATGCTTCATTTACTTCTAAAAAATGACATATCATCGATGTGACATTTTTTATATACTTTGTATTATAATACACTGACAACCAAAGCAGAATTCTTCATTTTTTTTCAATAATTTTTCATTAAAGATGTAAAAACGATTAAAATGTTTTTTTAGGCATTTTCATGTAAGAGTCATTGATTGACATTAATTTTGGTGACGGTTTGTTTATATATTTTGGCGTACATTTTATTTCTAGTAAATAATTTATAAATGCTAATATTACCTCTCAATATGTAAATATATGAATATATTAGCTGGTATAACTTTAACAAACTTAATAAATACATAATACTACAAAGTTACTTTACAGTTGATTTAAGGCATAAATAAATAATTATCAACCAACATTGAAATATTTTTTAAATATAAGTTTTCTTGAAAAGACGTTTATTAAACCTCGATTTTCATTAACATAAATTAAGCCATGTACTATATTTAAAATAACATTATTGTAAATATATAAGAATATTAAAATGAAATGTCGTTTTAAAAGTTAAGTTTTAATTACTTAATCCAAAAATAGGGCAGATTAATAAATAGATTTGACTTTAATTAATTATTAACAATAATCTCAGTGCTAATTTTTGATGCCAAATAAGTCCATAAACTATTAACATTGCGATAAATTTTAAATATATATAATTAGATAAGCGGTGATTAGGCTCAGTTATACGTGTGCACAAACGACAAGGTACTTTCTTATTTTTCACATTATTTAGGGATAAGACACCTGCCAAAAGTATTTCCGGTCACCCTAGCGTAATTAGTTTTAATCGATAGAATCAATAAACATTGAAATCTTTAGTAAATATAAGTTTTCTGGGAAAAACTTTTATTATACCTCGATTTTCATATATATACATTAAACCGTTTCCTTTATTTACAATAATGTCATTATTAATATATTAAAATATTAAATAGAAAATTGGCTTTTAGAATGCAGAATATAATATATAATGTAGGTGTCATTAGAAACAATGACACTGAGTTTAGAAGGCGTATCAAGTTTGACATATAAAAGTATAAAGAACAATTTGGCCGTAAAACTTCACAGAATTAGTAATGAGCTTTTCTTCAGATTGTAAAACCTCTTCGAAGATGACCGTACGTACATAGTGCACGTTGGTTTGCTCAGTAGGTACCTGGATATAGTATTATACACGAAGTATTTAACAAGTGTTGCCCACGAAGTAGTTATGTAATATCATTCAATAAGCTGTTCTCAATTTAATACTTATTAAGTATATCGGTCACTATTATGAGATGAACTTGTAGGTAGTAAGTAGTACAGGATTGATAAATATCGAATCAACCGGACTTCCGCCCTCTCGTATCCATCTGATGGGACAGTTTGCGATAATAACTACTGCCTATTTGTAATTACAGTTAACGACGGGTTAGTGATAAAATATTGCTAATTATCAAAAAGTAACACTGTGAATTCGATATGAATATTTGTAATCGATTCTTAAATTCCACATTTATTGATTCCTAGCTTACACATTTCCATTTTGAAAATGTCTAAGCTATTACAAATAAGATACTGAAAAAAGATGGGGAAAATTAAAGAAATGTATAGTTAAAAGATCCAATGATGAAAGCTGAATGAATTTCAAAAAAATAAAAATATTGTGATTACAAATACTAAATAACATATCAAAATAAATTCAAAAGTCGACGCGAAACAAGTCACGGGTACTGTTAAGGATATAATGTTGATTACGGAAAAATAACCTGTCGTTGGTCATACCCATTGAGTAAAAACCGAAAAATGGAATATTTACCATCGATTCCACTATTTTCTTCACGTTTGTCATCAATACAATGTAACTAAGCTCCAAGCAAATGGAGGCAATAATGATAATTAAATAGCAATAAGCTTTTTATATTTATATATATATATATATATATATATATATATATATATATATATATATATATATACATATATATATATATATATATTTATGGCGTTACTGCACAAATTTAAAATATTAAACGATGCACTACTAGAGTGGTTATGCTACGGAAGACGGACGACTTAAAGAATGGAACGTTTCATTAAAATAAATTATTTTAGCGGAACACGTCATTTCCTGTTTCTCTTTTCTTTAATATTCATCTTAAATTCCATCTACTGTCATAATGGAAGCAGAGTCTATCACAGATAATATTATATATAAGTGGCATATATCTTCAATGTTGTAATCCGCCCTTGTTATTCCTTCCATCTTGTTTGAAAAATATTCATATATCTGACTATTCTGCGTATCAAAAAATTGGTTGTCTAAAAGGCAGAAAATTTTGCTTGTGTCCAAAAAATATTTAGTGTCCAAAGTTGAACTATCTTTTAGAGTACTAATAACACCATGTCGTAAAAATCTAATGGAATTATATAATCTTGGTAATAATAAAAAAGAGAGTCATATATACGTGTATTCGTAAAATTGATACATGCATGTCTCTACACCTATGTTTCTGTTGTATTAATATAAGCAAAATTGTTTATTAAAGTAGCGTAACTTTTCACCGGTATTTATTAAATTTCGGCACACGTGATGCTCTTACAAATGAGCCAACGTAAGTGGAGGAGACTCATTTGAGGAGACGAATATTATTTTATGTATGGCAGACTGTACCACTATTATTTATTGGCCAGTACCAAAATTAGGAAAACCACTTATGAAATGATTTTGGTATCAGGCTACCAGTCATAGGCACTTTTTTCCATAGACACTTTGAAATTTAGAAACACGTCTACAAGAAGATGTGACCCAATTGGTATGGAATACAAACAATTAAATTGTAATTTTCGGCGACTGACAGAGGTAAAAGGAAGCGAAACAAATTTTTTAAACTGTTGTATGGAGCATAAAATGGAAACTCCATCCTAGATTCAATAACAGATATAAATCCTGTTTTTTTCTGTAAATTTTCCAAAGATCTTTTCGTAAAAATCCTCAAAAATGGTTGCACGCACCACATCTCCGTATCACTCGATCTTTGTCATTTTTTAAAAAACAATTGATCATGTGGAACAATAATGGCGCAAGTGGGACCAATTAAGGTAAATGAGGTTTAACACATTTTTAGATTCCAGTGATTGTGAATAAATAAAAGTATTTTTCTCAACTTACAGTATAATAATCAATAATAATAGTATAATGATAAATATCACTTCATTATTTGATCAAAGCTTGGTAAATTAAAAGAATAAATAGTAGAAACAAGAAAATAAGGTAAGCGTGACTGAAATACGAATAATATGCTCTTTCACTATTTTTTTGTGTAATTTAGTATATGTGAGATTGTATTTTAGTCATAACTTTTAGTACAAACACCTAATAATTTTACAATTCCTTCAAATGCTTTCATCTGTTATATTATCAATGTTATTATAGCAGTTTTATAACAAATATTCATTATAACGTTGATATACAAATTTTAATACACCTTTAATTGAAAATAAATCTTTCAGTCATAAAAGATAATTGAAATTAATATTCTCAGTGCAATATAATCCAGATCTGTTAATTTCGTGTTCCAAAATATTTTTTTATAAATTAATTAAATTATGAAAAGGTTCATTAGCACATTCTGTGAATATTATAAAAATTCGATTTTATTTGAAATGTAATATTTATTTGAACATAAAACAACTCAACGGCTGTCTCAAAATCATTACGTCGGCCAAAGCTGCTTATCTCGTAACTGAAATAAAGCGAAAGTGAGCAAGTGAAATAAGGAAAAGGCCTGATTCGCCAGGACTTTCAGACTGAAAATACGGTTTTTTCCGATGCAAATGAATACGAGTATTGAACCACTTAGCTTGGAACAAATAATCTCATTTCAACTATAAAACCACATTACAACTTATTTAGGTACTTCTAGGGCGATTTCCTATCAGGTTTCGTGATCCAGTATCGCATAGTGGTTAAACAAGTTTATTTTTTACTTTGTATTTTATTTATCTATTTCAATAGTAACTATTTTCCAATATTAAATCTACTAAAATTGCATTGAAAATACTAACCAAATGCTATGTTAATTACACTTTAAACAGGTATTAAGAATAAATCATATATTTTAAGGCACATTTCAATTGCACGCTTGTTTTATATTACTAATGTTTAAGTCTTTCATTACAGTAGTTTTTCCGAGCAATATCACATCACCCACTGCAACAAGGATAGATTAGAGACGGGAATAAAATTCGTTTCGAAACATGAAATTAAATTGAATTTCGAATTTTTAAACTGACAATCGTCAGAAATTTAGTATATTTAATTAAACTGACCGAAAGATAGAGAAAAGATAGCCATCAATTCCAAAAAGAAGGGACAGAAAGGTCGAATTCTTAGGAATCGTTGTTGCATATCTTGATACATATTTTCTTTACTTAGATTTCCAGGTCTGTGTTGAAAATTTCTTAATTTATGTTTTAAGTTATAAGCTTATGTTTTTTGGTTATTACGATTCCCTCTAGTAAGACTGTAAACCATGGTTTAAATAAAGAAATTAAGAACCTATGTCACGTTCTTTAAATCGAAAAATATATAACTCTTTAATATTAAAGTAAATTAAATAAACTTTTATTTAAAAATAAAGTAAAATTTGAATGAGTTTACCACTTGACTCTTTTTGTTACAAAAGATTACTGTATAAGCCTTGTTGGGACATATTATCATGATATACTAATATATAAATACCGTATATAATAGTAAACGTATAGTCTTATTACTCGACATGTTACCTGTCATCGTCATTAATTAAACTAGTCTTGAGGCAAGATTTTATATCGAAAATAGTCACAATTCAATAGATCGGCGAAAATTATTTTTGAATTGAGCCAGAAACACAAGGAAGGAAACAAACAAGCAAACTGGTTCCTTTTATTACTTAGAATTACCACAAATACTGTATGCAATATATGGAGAACAGTAATGCCACAATCGTGTAACTAGTGTCTGAGAGTACGAGTTGAAAGAACAAGTAAATACACCTATTTATCCTCATTTTGACACATGATGCCCTAACATTTTAATAGTAAATAGCGGTGATCATAATATATTGAACGTGAAATCTATTCATAAGAACTTTGACTTTGTCATTGGTCAAGTAAGAATTTTCAATCTTTTGTTTTACACTTTTACAAGCAATATTTCATTAATTTAAGGAAAATGCATTTCAATCGGTTCACAAATAAAAAAATACGTTAGCCTTTTGTTTACGTTGTCGTGCAAGCTAATATCGAAACCGGCGGAACCTATTTGGCAGCTAACGCCATATATTATCGTTTTTTGAAAACTTTACGCTTATAGAATTATGAGAGAAAAGAACACTAAAAAAATTCAGACAGCTTTTATTATTTTGAATTCTACGCGAAGTTGCGGACACAGCTAGTAAGGAATATAATAATACTCTAGCCAAATCGTAACGACGACATACCCTAGGTAAGCACAATATCTGAGGCTTTTAAGATTTGACAGTGTCTTCAATATTGGTCAAATAGTTTCTATTAAATGTATTTCATCTGTACATATGTTTATACATATACACGTTAGCTGAAATAATTTTATGTATCAGTAAATTCATGCCAATTTATAAAATAATGAGGAGAAAATATACGGGTCGTCCATTTATCTTATTATACTAAATAAAAGTATTTGAAAACGTTTTTTACGTTGAATATAATTCGATATATTCAAGTTTCTAAACTCGACCTGATTTCATAAACTAATTCAGATATGACGTGAAAAAATCTTGTAATCTGGTATATATACACATCGTGACTAATCCAATAAGTATACTTTCAGATTTCATGTGTTCGCTCAATTTCAATGGAGATTTCATGATCCAAATCCAACTTCTTTACTAAAAAGGGAATTAGCGTCTAGCTAGTTAATCGAACAATCTGGCAGAGTACAGTCCTTTAAGCAATAATTTAATTCTTTCATAACTTAAAATTTTGCTGCAATGTGTTCATTATATCTTGTAGTAAAATCTCTTCCTGATTGATGTACGTATACACTATTACAGTCGTTACACTTAAGTATTATACCACTCTTTTTATGTTTATTTATTTCTTCTTTATTATTAATAAGGGTTTTACCCAAGTTATTTAAAGTACTATAAGCATATGTTATATAATTTTTATTTTTATTATTAGTTAAGAATTTTCTTAATTTGAGTGATACATTACCTATGCCTGGGATAGATTTACAGTAAATTTTATTATTATTTGGTACGACCGGGTATATTTCTTGTATTAGTATTTTTCTTAATTTATTATGTTGCAGTTTTGTGACAATTTATAGGTTATAATTATTATTTACTGCGATTTGTTTTATAGTTTTTATTTCTTTCTGTAAATTAGGTTTTTCTAGAGGGATGGTTAACGCTCTGTGAATCATAGAATGGAAGGCTTCTAACTTATGGGTGTCGTGAATGACCATTAATTATAGAGACTGCAAATGTGTGTTTTCTAAATATGCTCAATTTATGTTTATTATTTTTGGGTTCTATTGTGATACCTAAAAAGTTATCGGATTCTACTTCTAAAGTGAATTTGGTATTAGGAAGTTGGCAAAGTTAAAAAACTGGTCTAACTGTCGCTGTGTACCTGTCCAGCAGATAAGGATGTCGTCAACGTATCTATAATAGTAAAATATATTGGTCGATAATTTACTGTTTAAGAAGCTGGTTTCTAGATTGTTCATAAATAACTCGGCCGGGGGGTTGAGGGGGGAGCCCATTGCAAGGCCATTAAATTGTTAAAAAAAATGTTATCGAATAAGAAATAATTTTGGACAATGCATAATTTAAAGAGGTCTCTAATTTCCGATGTTCCGATGGGGTTTAACCGTTTTTTTTTCTAAGATATCTAAAATAATATTTAAGCAATCTTTTGGTGGTATATTAGAAAATATTTTACTACGTTGAGTGATACTAATTTACAATTGGGTGTTAAGTGTATATTTTCAATTTTATTACAGAGATAAAGGGAGTTTTTAATGGTATATTTAGGCGCAAATCCGGTTTTATTTCGAAAGATCTTATTAAGGTGAAAAGCTAATTTTTTGAGGATGCGTTTTTGTATGAGACTATAGGTCGTTTGGGTGTATTTGGTTTATGAATTTTGGGTTGTCCGTAGAGTATTGAGGGTCTAGGGTTCATTTCTGTAACTTTACGTTTAGCGAATTCGTTAGGAAACATGATGTTACAGATTTTAATTATTCGTTTTACGTTATCTGCAAATGTGGTGGTGGTCCCTTGGTAGATTTAGGAAGTCTTCTGGTTTAAGGAAATCGTACACTTTATTTTTATATTCATTTTGGTCTAGAATAACTAAAGTGTTGCCTTTATCTGCTTTAGATAATATGAGCTTATCTTTATTAATTTTAATTTGTAAATTACGTTGTGTCAAAATTTCGTCCTTAATGTATGTTTTGGCTTTAGAGTATTCTTTACATATTATATCAACAGCTTTGTATTTAGTAATTGCGTGCTGGTTACTGAATGCAATCGTGGTATCTACTACTAGTGATTCTATGTTTTTTCGTGAGGGTGCGGTGGAATATTATATTTAAATCCTTTATTAAAAAATTCTAGTTATTTATTATTAAATGTTGATTTTGAAAGGTTTATTGTTCTAGGATAAAACGTTTGTTTGGGTATGACTTTTGGTGTCTGGGTTTTAGATTTTAGTTTTTTAATTTTGTTTAATTGTTTTTGTGTTATGTTTTTTATTATGGCACTGACATCATTAACAAATATATTCAATATTTAAAGATATTAGTTTAACTTCTCTCTTTATTCAAAATCGAAAACTTTTAAATCGATAATGTCAATACGAGCAGCATTCTCGACGCATATTGAAGTGAGAACTCTGCTATCTATATCCATTGGCAACTTAATGCAATAACTTAAATGTTGCCAGGCAATATTCTAATCGAATCGCATGCAGCCGCGTTGACAGGCAGTCTACTTGGCCTTTTGCGCAGTACAGTCATAACAAAGTTTAGTTAAATAACTTTTGTTAGTAATGTATATTTTTATAATAAACTAGATCGTATCTATTTCGTGATTAAGTGAGATTCTGTTTAACGGTAATTTAATCATTAAGTAAAACTCGTATTGATTACTGTGATGTAGCTTTATTTTTAAGTTCCAATATTCAATATTCTCAACATGACTTATGTGAAACCAGTATCTGTTACGTAAAATGAAACATAACATATAAAGGCCAAGTGAAATACATTGTATTGCGTAAATGACTCCATTAATGTAAACGATGACAAAGAGATTCATAATAAAATTTATGAACCGTTTTAAAATTATATTTAATTATAATTAAGCGTCAGAGCATTTTTTTTCCCAGTAGAATATTTTTCCATAGAACTAAAAATAATTATTTCCGACAAGCAAACACTTATAAGCTAATTTCTTCTCACCGCAGCTGCACAGAAAATTTCGTGAATTTTTTTGTTGTTCCTAATCAGTTTTCTTACAGATCCTATATTTTTACTCGGATTTCAAGTTTTAAATTTCAAATCAATTTTAAATGGTGGTGGTATGTATGATCCAGTCAACAATATATTTTAATATATGATTTAAAATAATATATCACAATAAAACTAGGAATCTTTTCACTTTCGAGTTTCATTCGAGCTAATACATTCATATCTTTTCTCAAATACTTCTACTTTTAGGTTATTATGATTAAGGGAAAGAGAAAAGACAGGTTGTCCCTAAAATTTTATTGCCTTAAAATTACTTAGATTTACAAAAATAAATTAAAATATTTGTACCAAAATTAAAAGAAATCGACAAACAGATAGAATCTCCCAAACTTGCAATATTGTGTTAATTATTATTACTTTTACCTATCTCAACCATAGCTCATTCATTATAGAAATAGTGCAGGCTGCAATTTGGGTTTTTATAACATACCCACTAATTTATCAGCAATCTTATTTTCCTTTATACTTTCATTTGTTTTATATATCCAAATAAGTCCGATGTAACAGTATAAAATACATCTTAATTTATTAATAATTAATACGGAAGATTTTACCTTTGTTGACTTGTTCTTTCAGCATCGATTTTTAAACAATTGTTACATGTCGTATTAAATATATTTCTTCCCTTATTTACGTATACTTTGAAATGAAACCTGGTACCTTGGCTTCCAATAGAACCCTAGGAAAGGCGTTGAAATATTGCTTCAAATAAAATATTTATTTAATGATTATATTGACACATATTTTAACATGAAAATAAGTCAGTTTTTTTATTTTTTTATGTCGATTATGATTTTGTATACCCTTTCGAATAAAATTAAAAAAAAAATCTAACAATAATTCCGGCTAGAAATTATTTTAAGTACTTGATGTCCACATAATGTCCACTGCAATATATTAACTACACTCGCACACGTGGGTTTTTATCATTTACTATTTGTTTATTTTTTAACATATTTCTATAAAATATGTGAACTAATATATAGTAAATATAGCTAAACCTAATGTCACTTAAATAAGTTTTAAGTGACACGCTCCCTGTGACTGTACCACCTGTTCATACAACTATGGTCACCCTTTCCATACAAATAACATTTAGAAAACTGTGTAAGGTTATTATTATTTGAAATGGGACTTCTCACCGGTGCTTGATTAAATTCTGTATAGATCTAAATATTATGTTCTCCAAAAGGGTGACCTCAGGAGTGAAGTCTCTACGAAAAAAGATTGACGTTACAATATTATTAACTTTAGTTTACTTAGTTTTATTTGTTCTTAAACAGACACTAGACCTGGAGTTAGTTATAAATATTTAATAAGTAAATCGTAAGATATTTTGTGAAGATATTTTGTGACGTAGATCGAATGTGAAGTTTATTTTGAATGCCATATTAAATGTACACGTGCCAGTAACAAATTAAATGAACTCGCACCTATGTATATAAATAGAAACTTAATGGCGATAAGTGATACCCAATTACTATTTTGTTTCATTTGTTGTCATCTATAATATATTTGAGTTAGACAATATAATTTTATTATTAATAATTCTGATGAGACTTATTGTGTAAGATTTATATATTTATTAATTCTCTTCTATTTGGTTAATGCGATATCGCAAGATTTTCGACCTGAGATATTTTTTCACCTAATTGATTTTAATAATTTTCATTTTTTTCTATTTCATTGCGTTACTTTCCCATTCACATTAATTTATCTGTTTTGCTTATAATTTTTCAATCTACATTTTTTTCGGTCTCGGTTTATTTTTTATACAAATTTTAGTCAGATTTTGTTACCTCACTTGGGATATGAAATTTTTCTATTATTTTAATGATATAGCTATATATAGCCTTGGTAAAGAAGATTCAGTGCAAATTGTTTAGGACATTTTGACAAATATCAACTGTATTAAGATGACAGCTGCAATATTTCATTAGCAAGTGTTTTGAATTGAATCTAGTATAAATATAGGAGAATAAAAATCAATAAACAGATTTAATTAACGGCGTTTTCTTTCTGGCTGTTGTGAATATGATCAATACTTTTAGGCCGCAAATCTGGAGAGTAGACACTCTTAAGCTCCGCAATCGGTTGTTTTATTTTGCAAACTGACTTATTTTTATTACAACCACCAATTGCTTAGATCAGATATTAAAAAAACTGATAATATATCCAATTTTAATTTTTTTTATGTGCGAGACCATCTTTCACTATTCAACGTTTTTTTTCAATATTATCTCCTTTACAATCATAGCTACGTAATAAAATAATAACATGATTTATAGCGAGGTATGGTAGGTGTGTATTGGTAAATTAAATGAAAAGCAGTATAAATTTAACGAGTATGTACCTTGTGAAATTATATATAAATAATAATCAAGATTGTAGTTTAATTTATGCATATTCATTTTATCAGTTGGATACTTCTGAAAATATACATTATATATAAGTATATTCGACAAAGATAAAAGTTTTAAAAAAGATACTTGAAAAAAGCTATTTAGCCCATGTACTGCCACTATCAGGTAAATGAAATATATGGTTTTTAAATTTAATTAGAAAAAGTTAAGGTATTTTAAAAAATATGTTATTGTTGTCAACATATTTTGATATATTCTTCAAACACTTTTGTGTCATCATTTCAATTATTTTGATTTCTAGTGTAAAATTTAGATTATTAACTATTAACGACAAGTTTCAATGTTTTATATTATATTCCATATTGAATACGAAATTACTACTAATAAATGTTTTAGGTTTTTAATATTCATGAACATTGGGCGAAAATTAATTTTGGGCTCATTGATCGAACTTTTTGTTTATATTTTATACGAATTATATGATTGTTTTTACAGGAACACAAGTAGTTATATATATATATATATATATATATGTATGTATGTATATATATGTATATATATATACATAGAAAGATAGAGAGAAAAATGTTTTTTTTATTCCGAATTTCAAAATTTAAAACGAGTGAAACCGTGGGGCAGAGCCAGTAAATTCTATCTATTCTTGTCAAGCTAATTAGGCCCTTTACAATATCAATAGCTAATACTAATTTAACTGCATAGTCTCCAATAGTGACATACGTGTGCAAAACATAAAGTTAGTGAAATAATTTACGGTTAATAAGTTATGCGAAAATAAAATGCGAAATATGCGTATTACTTTGCCTAATATATATAGAATTATTTATAACAAATTTGTGTTGCTGGAAAAAAAAACAGTAAAAATGATTAAAAAGTTGCACGTTAAAAATTAATGGTATAATGTTATCATTCTACAAAAAATTACCTTTCATTATTCACGTTAATCTACATTCACAAGAACATAGCATTGTTTCGAATGATGTGCACAACAGCATGCTATAATGGTGCACGCGTATATTATGTAGACTTAATTTAGGAACGGAAAACTTTTCTGTGAATTTCCTGAAATAAAACAAGGAAACATCATTGCATATTGATGTTAAGAAATTGAGCAACTTTGGGAAAGTACGTAACAAAACATTCTTAAAAATGACAAGGAATATTGAATTTTAACTAGGCTGAATATATAATCGTTAAAAACAATTCAGTGTTGTATCTAAAAATCTATAACTTTTAAACCAATTATTTCATTTTAATATACATATTTCTGATGTTCCCGAAATGTACGTTATATAGGATATGACTTGAATTTGTATTAAAGGATGGGCACGTTTTTTTCCTTTTTTTCACCAATTGGCTAAGGGTATTTTCATAATCCATGTCAAGGCTTTGTTTTCGTTAATTCCCTTATTTCATATTTTTCTATTTCTATTTTACATTACTTGGAATGGTATCATGATTTCTTCAATTTGTTATCACCACATGAAAATCATGTTTATCTGGGGAGAAGTACTCGATGACTCAAGTTGATACATATAATTACATTTCTTTTGATTGAAACCAGAATTCCAAGCAAAAAATTAAAAAAATACATTAGTACCTTTTTACCAAGAAAGCTTTTAAGACATTTTGCAATAAAGGCCGATATTCTCTTAAAAAGTCACAATATTTTTATTAAGAAATATAGAAATCACTCAATAAGAAATTATATGAAGAAATAATAGTGATGTTGACAACAGTTAACATATAACAAATATTTGAAGAAAAAGTTACATTTAATTATTATTTCAAATTAATCAAGAGCAAAAAATTCAGTCTCATCGATCTATCTTTGAAATCATTTTACCTTGTGTTTGTTTCCTTGATGAGCATTAAATTGTTTTATCAACTTTTTACTTTGTGGAATTTAATAATAATTTCTACAAATACTTTATTAATATATGTCTGTTTACTCATAAAACTTGTGTTCATATATGGATATACATTCAACCGTACAAGTTGTTAGTTATGAAATAAAAACTCTTGCAGTTGTTTAAGTTAACCGTATCCAAGACTGCTTGTAATATCGGGCTGGCTAACAAGTATTTAACCCGTAAATAGCAATATGCTTTCAGCATAAAACTTTTACGAAAAATTGGAGGTGAATGTGTAAACAGAACCCAGCCCAGAGTTCCCATAATATTTAATAGGTATATATCAAGGTATATTGTCTAAAGTTATCAGGCAGAAAATAAACTCGATTCTGTTGATTCGGCTAGCCAATCTAATTACTGATAATAAATTTTGGCATTCACCGTATTTGGAAGTAACTCCTAATGAATGTCATCTTTGATATGAAACCAGGTGCTCAGAATTTCTTTTTTTGGTGTTAAGTTCAGATTTGGAACTAAACCTCACATTTGTCCTTCACAAAGCTATTGACATTAAACATATTTGTCGTTCAGAAGGTCATTGAATTAAACATTGAAGAACAACGTAAAAAGTACGTACTGATGTACACATAAGTCAATTTTATTTATCGCAATACTTTTGAAGGTATTATTATACCGGTTTATTTATACCTTATGATAAAATATGTGCACACTTTCGACAACCTTTATAGATAAGTCACGAGCTCATGACCTTTAAATGATCTTTAAGAATGAATCTAATTCAATATATCCAGATAGAGCAGTACTTTTATTTTAATTTCTTCAAAAATTTCTTCAATGTAATATACCCAGATATACCAGCAGTTTTATTTTAGTTTCTCTTTCAACTGTAATGATTACTGAAAGAAACTTAAGCTTGCAACTGCAAAACAAGAGAATGAGATCGCAAGAGAAGTTCTAGTCCTATTTATTATACAATCGTGATATATTACAACATCAAATCCAAGAACATCTTATGTGATTTGTATACAAAACAGTGTGTACATAAAGAACAATATGTAACTCTCTGCATCGTTCCTCAAGACTAATTAAATTGTTGCAATATTCATGGTAACTAGATTTTTTCTCCAAAAATTATTCATTAAATAATGAAATGTATATTTTCTATTCGCAAATACTTTCGTCCTTAATATTTGAAACGATTCAGCAAAAGCATCGAATATTCTAAGAACAAAGCCTCTTATCTTATTTAAAAAAAGAATTTCTAAATGGACGAAATAAAAAAGTGGATGTGATATATATATATATATATATATATATATATATATATATATATATATATATATATATATATATATATATATATATATATATATATATATATATATATCGCAGGATATAAATTTGGTTTGCTCGGCCTTTTAACCAGCAAATATAACTTTAGATGAAACAAGTGAATAAGGAAATTGAATCAATTTGATTGGAGTGGATAATCTGATATTGGCTATAAAATCGTATTACAAGTTGTCACAGTGTCCCTGAGGAGACTTCCGGTCTGATCAAATTGGTCAAAATGAATGTACCCAATTTAGAAATTTTTATGGCTTCCCCACGTCCTTTCATATAGTTTGAATATAATTAATTCTTCAAAGCAACACTAATGTTTAAAGATTATCATTATCTGTGGAGTCGTGTTTTTAGTAGATTTAGTAATTTATACACAGTTCTAGAGATGGCGCTGTCAATCATTTATCAATAATGGTGAATGATAAGCAGTATCCATTTGAAAAAAATTTTAGGCTATAATTCTTTAATTATTTACTAAATACCTTTCCCATGTTAATGAAAGTCATGGGCATAGTTTAATATTTACATTTTTTTCAAATTATTTCGTAAATTACTAATATTTTGCAACATAATTTGATAAAATATATCCATGTCAAATTTTATGTACGGTAACTTAAATTTTGTTGTGCCTGTACGAAAAAGGCTGCACGAAAAAATTATAGAAATATAATGTTGTATCAACATATAATATAATATCAATGTTTCATGAGTTTTAAATATTCCGCACAAATTGCGAATTTAGCATAAACTTTCAGACATCTCCAATTCGATTAATTACTCTGGACATGACTCTCAAAAATATTGTAAAAAGAGTCTATGGATGAAGCTATACATTATGAACTTATATTTTTGGATAATTTTAATGGGCTGCATACTATACACACATTGGTCAATTAATATGTTATTCGATGACCAGGAAGCAACGAAGCAAAGTCAATGGGCATGATTAAAAGGGAATGAGTTTGACTAATTTTTCAAAGTTTTCCAAGGTTTACAATTGTCTTTCGAGTAGTATTTTACACTGAAAAATCCTTTATTTATTAAATGAACTTTTTGATTTAAAAATTTTAGAAAAGTCGAAAGCGGCAATTTTATTCTTGGAACATAGGGTCCAATTAAAATAAAATCTTAATAATCAAAATATTTCTAAAATTTAACAACAAATATTCAATTTTGGAATCGTTTTATGTTCCTGACTTTGAAATTAGTGTAAGTCGAATTAAATAAAATTTACTTTTAGCTTATCTCGACAATTCATTCCAAATCCAAATAAAATGGTATTCAATTAATTAAACAACATTATTCAATAGCTTATTATTTCGCCCAAAGCTTCTTTGTGCTTATGCAGAAGAATAGAAGAAATGGCATTTACTCTTATCGCATGGGTTCGTCCAATGTCGGTACGATTGGTTAACTTGGGTGGATAACTTGTACTGTCTTGAAGATACCCAGTCATGCGTTCGTTCGTATTTCTACGTAACTAATTTGTAACAGCTAATGATCATAATCAAAATGATGCACGAAATTAAATGATAAATCTTTTATATTTTTAAAAAGTTAAATGGCATATATCTCGTGAACTGTGTTGAAAGTATGACAAGAATGAATAAATAATTTTTTTTTTAATATTAAATGTCCCATAATTTTTTTAATGCAGATGCTTTCGTAGTACTTAGTGCTTAGGAGTAATTATGTGTAAAAATTTAGTGTAGCCTTACATTTTAGTTATAGACACTTAGTAGTTAGTCCATGACTCCTTCATATCGTTGTAGAAAAATGTAAAGGAAGAAGTTTTGAAATAAATACAAATACACATACTTAATAATTTATTCATTCGTTACTAATTTCTAACAGCTATTGAACATAATCAAAATGATACACGAAATTAAATGATAAATAAGTTATATTTGTAACAATTTTGAAGATCTCATGAATCGTGTTGACAGTAAGACAAAATTAACTAATTTTTTTTTAATTTTCGTCCAAATTGGTGTTTACGAGTGAGACTGTGTAAAAATTTAAGATAGTGTAAGTTTTAATTATGTACCTACACTTTATAGTAAGTGTGGGATGTCTTCATATTGTTGCAGAAAAAAAGTAACTAAAGAAGTTTTAAACTTGATAACAAAATTTAAATGATTTTCGATCACTAGTCCATAGAGAAAAGCATTTTTTTTTAATTTTAAGTAATGAAAAAATATATATTTATAAATAATACTTAACCCGTGATTAGCACTGTTGGAAAGTTCTATCAGTAAACATTTGGGTGCAATTTTAAAACAAATTTATGGTAAAATAATAACGTTAAACTTCAAGTTTAAAGGAAATTAAAAAGTCTCCTTTACCATCTTTGCGACACAGTCAGTTACAATTCGAAATACTCTAACGGTCAGCATCAAGTAACTGTACAAGTAACTGTCCAAATTAATTAATTGACTATATAAATATTATCAGTGATTAAAACAAGAATGGGTTATACTGTGTTTTGCCTATATTGTTGCCAGAATTATCAAAATGATCAGCGCCTTTTGAATAAAAATTGTTAATTAAAATAAAATTTATAGGAAAACTCTAGCAAAGATTCTAAACATCACAAATTCTGCGAAATTCTCGATGTGTTTATGTTTGAGAGATAAATGTTAGGAATACATATACGCATATATGCACATGACGCAAAATTTTTTTAGAATTTCAAACCATTAGCTGTTTTTTTTCTAATTGAAAATTGCGAGAAAATAGAGTCACAGGCAAGAAGTATTATAGTCTTAGTTTCTCAATTCACTCATTCTCTTCATAAGTTGTCATGATTTCTATAATTTCCATTTTCAGACATTACTCGATTTCCTACTGTTTTTGTTCCTATTAATTTCTTCCACAGATATATTTCTCGTTCTATTTCACTACTACGATATGTACATATGTTACGATATGTGTTAAACCATCTGATCATATCTTTAACATTATATTTACACTTTCTTTGACATTCTGTTTACGTCTTATATTTTCATTTCCATTCTGTGCCTTAATTCTATTCTGTATTTATTTTACTATCCCCTTTTATATGTTATTATCTGAGTTTGAATTTTTTACATGATTGTCGATTTTTTACCTGTTGTCAAATCATTATCTATAGCTATTTTTACTTTCGTTTATATATTTTACTTCACCAATAGAATTATAAATGTACAATCCATTAGATATACATAATAGAAATATATCACATTTTACAAATTAACATATATCGAATGAGAATACGGACAATAAGAATTTTTATTGTCAGAGTTTTTAAACAAATATTTATTACTCTAGTTCTAAAAAGAAACTCAGATCTAAACGTACAGCAGTGCAGATTTTGATAACATTTTATTTTTTAAATAAAACGAAATGAAACAATGTTACAAAATGACAATAACGACCAACGACCTTGGTCATTGTAAACTTAGAAAAGTTGGCAATATTTATAAATTATATCCATGAAAATTACTTTTTATTTCGCAACACACATCGGAAACGCTTTTGAAAATTCTTTTATTTGGGTGCAACAACCTTTGTTGGTTGCTATGTGGAAAATCGCTTTTTCCGGAATATTTCGACTGCAGGGCGCAGACTAAAGTAAAGCTAAAAATAATATCTCCTTGAAGTAACATTTCTTATTCGTTTTTATTTACAATATAATGTAAATCTTGACACAATATAACTAATCCTAATTTAAGGAAAACGATAAGTTTGACCCAACAAAAGATTTCTTTGCACTCAATAAAAGCCACAAACCAAACAAACAACGTTAAATTTCTTAATAAATTATTTTTAACTAAAATCGTATTTCTAATAAAAATTAGGGTAGTAATTTTTAATTTTTAATAATGATTGTGAGTTTTATGAACATAATTTCTTTATTTAATCATAACCACGAAGAAAGAATTAAAACAAAATAAATATGTGTGTATTCATCATTCACATAATGTGATATATGTAAAGTGTAATTAATAAAGGCAATGAAATTTATGGATCATAAATACAGGTAAATGGTAAAATAATATTTTCCAAAATAATTATTTATTCGAAATAAATCGGATTGCTAAGTAAGGCTATATAGGACATCAGTAATACTGAAATGCTTAAACTATGAAGTAAAGTTAGTCAAATTAAAACATAACAAGGAAATAACTCGCCGTTAACAAGTTACCGACGAGATATTTCCTTGTTATGTTTTGATTATCCGAAAATAAAATGCAAAGCATGCCTACTACTTTGTCTAGTATGCATAAAACTATTTATGACAAGTTTGTGCTGCGTCTAAAAAAACAACAAAAATGATTAAAAATCTGCATCTCGAAAATTAATTCTATAATTTTATCGTTGTACAAATAACAACTTTTCAATATTCACATTAATCTACATTCACAAGTACGTAAAATTATTCCGAACGATGTGCGCAACAGCGTGTTATAATGGTGTATGCGCATATTGTATAGACTTAACTTAGAAATGGAAAAAATTATGGTGAAATAGAACAAAGAACGATACATAATCGCGTGTCGATGCTAAGAAATTTAGCAAGTTTTGGTAAAGTACAGAACAAAATATTCTTAAAAATGAAAAGGAATATCGAATTTTTATAAGGCTTAATTTATAATTGTTATAAACAATTCAGTGTCATATCTAAAAGATCTATAACTTTTGGATGTATCTCTCATAAAACAATTTCATCATTGAAAATAAATTGTAAAAAATAATTCTTTCATTCCAATATAAATATTTCTAATGTCCTCGAAATACACGTTATTTAATTTAAATTTATGTAAGCTAATAGCACGTCTCTGTAAAACTCGCTCAAAATTTTATGTCTTCTTAGAGATAGCATTAAAAATAGTTCACAGAAAAGATATTGCTGTTTCATCCTAGTTGAATAAGGTTGAGATTTCTTTCTTTTTATTTTTTTAACATTTAACTTTGACTGAGTATCTGATCAAAATCAAAAGTATCTCTTGATGATAAGGTAATATTTTTTAAAAATTAATCAGTCTATTTAAATCGTATTGGTCTTGATATCACTAAAACGATTAATTTTGCAAAATATATCACACACTGGCTAAACCAAGTTACTAACTTTTGGACTCCTCCAGGCTAAATGTGGAAATTTGCCAGGATTAGTGAAATGACAACGGCAAATTACAAATATGAAAACTTTTGACCCGCATTATTATGATTTGATAGTAAATCATAATCATAATAATAAAGGTATTTTAAGGAGTTCTTATTTTATTATATAATTTTATAACTTAGTTTCCAGATTGCGTGTACGTAATTATGCATTCCAGATAATGTTCGTTCAGACAAAATTTCTTGTTTTTAATTTAAGGTAAATAAAAGTAATTAGACTCGGAACGTAATTAAATAGTATTTTATGAAAATAATTTTTCATGGGCTGTGAAGGGACAATCCAAATAATATTAATATAAATTATTGGACTCATTTTGAAAACTAACTGTCTACTGAAGATATTATTAGTACATCGTTAAATGGCAAACAAAATTCAATTGGAAATAAAAATATCTATATATAATATATAATAACTATGTTAAACCATATTTTATAAAATAAATTTTAACAAGATTTTATAAATTAAAAAGAAAAAAATCTGATGTTTCATAAACTTTTCAGTTTTTCCTTTTGGCAAACACTCGTAACAATAAATAAGCCTTTGACACAACAATCCATTTATATCAGAAATATTAGACGGGATCTCATTTTAATGTAAGATGACGCATTTTTGATATTCTGTTAGGTATTTTTTTGTTTTTAGTCACATAGAATGTAAAAAATATATAACATTGCGATACATCTTTTATTCAATTTTTCATTAATATAGAAGTCACACATAATTAATTTCTTATGGATATTTGAAATCCAAAACACGCTAGGCATTTCCCTATTATGTTCATTCATTTTCCATGATAATATTCCATGAATACTGCAATTCCCCAACTTTTGCAAATTTTTTAGGGATACGTCATCCCTGAGTCATTTTCACTTTAACGATCATTAAATATCTACAAAATATTATTTTTAGGTAAATCATTCCAATTTTCCTATTGAAATATTAATTTAGGTTTTGACATTATGTACAAGGGTGCAACGGACCATACATTGCTTACTATCTAACGAATTGAAAGTGAATTATGTAATTAATTTTATTTTTTGTGTAATATTTTGTCCAATGACAATAAACCAGGCAAGTATGAGCAAAGCTCGCATTATGAAGGTTCCGTGCACATTTAGTTAAACAAAAATATAATAAAACATTATTAAATATTTCGTATAAACTATTTGTAAATCTTCATATTATGTTCACAGTAAATCTTCATATTATGTTCGAAATAATTTCAGTCAATTTAAATTAATTTATTAATTCAAGTGCAATACTTATCAAATAGATTTTGTTTATTTAAACCGGATTTCGATTGATGGTGAATAATATTTGCATTTTAACAAATTATAGACGAATCAAACCTAAGTACACGCCACGAAATTCATCAATCAGTCGACATGAAGTGGAAAAAACCTTTTGTCACTGTAATCACTAGAAACTCATTGTTTATTTATTAACTACGGAATAATGCAAGAAACGGTTAAAAATGGAAGACGCAAGAAATTAACACATTTGAGTAATTTGTGTCAAGAATCAATTATAAATATTTAAATCGAATTGACATTAATTTTTTGGATAACTAGCAATCATTCATCACTAATCCGTCGTTTGATGCAATTACAAAACAAGAAATTTTAGTTATTATCGCAACACTGTCTCAACAGATGGATACGAGTAGCTGGAGGTTCAATTGATTCGATATTTATCTATTCTGCACTACTAGGTATTAAACCCTGAAGTCCCTCTCATAGTAGTGACGGATAAACTTAATAAACTATTAAGTAGAGAGCAACTTCTTGGATGATATTATATAACTACTTCGTGAGCAACACTAGATAAATATTTTGGGTATATATATATATATATATATATATATATATATACCATATACAGGTTCATAGAAAGCAAACCAACGTACGCTACATACGTACTTAGTTACCTTCAAAGACCGGTTTTATCAGCGGACGAAAAGTTTATTACTAATTCCGTGAAGATTTAAGTCCAAATTTTTCATTACACTTTTATATGTCAAACTTGTACGCCTTCTAAACTCAAAGTGTCATTGTTTCTAATGATGCCTACATTATATATTATACTCTACATTTTAAAAGCCAATTTTCAATTTAATATATTAATAAAAACATTATTTTAAATAAAGGAAACGGCCTAATTTATATGTATGAAAATCGAGGTTTAATAAAAGTTTTTTCCGGAAGACTTATATTTACTAAAGATTTCAATGTTGATTGATTCTATCGATTAAAACTAATTTGCGCTAGGGTGAGAGAAATATTTTAGGCAGGTATCACTTAACCCTAAATAATATGAAAAATAAGAAAGTACCTTGTCGTTTGTGCACACGTATAACTGAGCCTAATCACCGCTTATTTAATTATATATATTTAAAATTTATCACTGTGTCAATAGTTTATGGATTTATTTGGTATACAAAATTAGCACTGAGATTGATGTTAATAATTAATTAAAGTCAAATCTATTTATTAGTCTGCAAACGATTATTCTTAATACAGAGGCTTATTTTTGGATTAAGTAATTATTCTATAAATTAATAAAACGGCGTAATTTCTTCTTCAAACAAAAATGAAATGTGAAGTAATTTTTGTTTGAGTTATTCGTCGCATCTCCTTTCAGGTTAATCGATATGTACTAATATTTTGGAAGCATTAACAACAGTAATAAATTTGACAAAATTGAAAAGAAGAATATTACAGCTTAGAAGCCTTTACTACTCCGCTATGCGTCCCTATGTTTATGAGTAATAAATTATCAACTTATTACATATTGTCGGGTATATAAAATGTTAATGGAAACTCCATACTTATATATGCCTTAAATCAATAGCAAACATTATTCCGTTGTATTGTATATTTATTAAGTTTTTGAAAGATATACCAGGTTACATATTTATTTATTTACATCTTGAGAAATAATATTAGCATTTGTAAATTATTTACTAGAAATATAATGTAGGCCGAAATGTTCATAAGCGCCTAAATGTTTACGGAATCCTAGAAGTCCTGAAGTTATACTCCTATTTGACAAGTTTATTTTACTTAAAAAGCGTTCAAGGAATTCAGTGTGGGTTTCTTGACTACTCTAGGTTTTTCATAATGTATATAAACGGCCACCAAAATTAATATCAATGAATGAGTACCTTACATGGAAAAGTGAAATAATCGAGTTTTTTATGCTTAAGAGGATGCCTTATTTTTATTTCATGGATACTTAATTAAAAATTACAGAAAAGAAACAAAGTATAATTCTGTCTCAGTTGTCGGTATATTATACATAACGTTAAAAAAAACAATCATTTCGAAGACATGTCATTTCGTAGCAGTAAATGAAGCATGACTTGACATTTCAAAGAAAATAATGAAGTATGTGGAGTTCTTAATTTGGGATGGACAAACATTTTTTTCACCAATCACCTTGATGAACGTAGACTGAAAAGCGCACTGAATGCGAGTTAATCTAACAATTTAACCAGTTATTCCCAAACGTAAAGTATGATTATAATAAATATTGCTTGTAGAGAGCTTAACAGGCATCTTTGAATCTAGAAAGAAAATATTAACGCCATTAAAAGTAAGTTTACCCTGCCATTAAAAGTAAGTTAATGCAGGGTACTGCCATGATTCCGCTTAAAGTTGCTGAATTTGAGTGACATGGGTCTGTGAATTTGTATGTAGCTTTGTGCGTGTGTTAATATTATACACACACACACACACACACACACACACACACACATATATATATATATATATATATATATGGTGGAAATATTGTTAATTGTTAGCGTTCATTTACTATTGTACTTTCCATTATATAAATAAATACAAATAGAAGATAGCAGACCTAATGAATAAATAAATCAATGCTTCTAACGCATACACAAGCACATGCGTATACGTACGTTGAGACATCGGCTCTAAGTGATATTTCTTTATGTACCCTTCAAATTTAATAAATATTGGAATAGTTTTTCAAGATTTAATTCCTTGCGGAAAAAAAACATTTTACTTGCCTTTTAAAACAGGAGCCTCCTTATTAATATTATATTTCGTTCTCTGGATGTGTTCTTCCGATTCAGATAAACAAAAGTACCCGGGTCCTAAGCCGGTTGACTGTGAATGGAAATCATGTTTATGTTTCTCCGCAAGTTTATGTAATGTATATGGTATTAAAAAAGCATGATGCATTTAGGAGAAAGTTTTATAAGCTAAATTAAATTACTTAACTACAAATATTATGTAATTTCATTAAAGTTGTCCATGGACGACATGACGCTTTTATGGGCTTAGGGGAAGGTTATACTTTAATGAACAGACTAATTTGGGTTCGTCACATTTGAGTGCTACTTAATACGATTAAATTACATTAATAATATGGTTTATCTTTTCCTTTCCATGTTTTATTCAAGTTTTGTTTTTAAGATATATTATATTTATTAGCCACCATCACAATGACTGCATGTTGCACTTATAAGGTTTATAAAATAACCTTGAGCCTTGACATTTTATGCGTTTATTGGTGTTAACACCATTTTAACAATAATACTAACGCAAACAGATAAATAACACACCATATGATAGTTGTTCCTTGGATGAATTTGAATAAATTCTTGTCACCTAATCTTACCTGGACGAAAATATATTATTTAAGTGATTTATCCACTAACAACTTTACTGATGTTTATATGCAATATTATTTTAAAAGTGGTGCGTTACTCACGTATAAATTTGAGAAAGCATTACCTAAATTATTATACTTAATATTTTTAATTATATAAAGGTTAATGATCATATATATTTCTCAAATTAAATTTCGTTGTTTGAAGTCGACAATAAAGAGCGTAATTCCGATGATTATGAAAACTATCTCAACCGCATTTTCATTAAAAAATTGTTAATATAGCAGCAGTAATGTAAAGTGAGCGGCATATTCGTAAGTATCCACAATGCACAACAAATATCGTTTTAAAAAGTAACTTTGATAATTGTACAAACGTGAAAAACCAAATTAAAGCGCGTCTTTTGAATAAGTGTTTCATCAGTAATTTACTCAAATATGAATTGATTTTGCTTATACCAACGGTAAAAATAGGCCAGAATTAATTAACAAATTTAATCTATATTTTATACCTTACAAATTGAAAAAAATTGCTCTGATTTTTTAAAGAAAACATATTTGCTCAATATTAGACTAAGTTAAATTCAATGAAAACTGAGTATTAATTGTTTTTGGAAAGTTTATGGGCACCTTAGGATTAAACAATATCTTGATTGGAACAATTAAAACATTTTTAATGTATATGTTTGATTTTAAATCATTAAGTGAAGCCACAATTACAAATAATGTCATATAGTAAATAAAAATTGTGTACTCTATTTTCAACTTAGGAAAATAGTGACAGTGTAAATCATTGTAGATGTTATTGAAACATAGGACGTCAACAAATAAAGGACAACACAAAACACGAATTTCAAGGTTCAAGATCAATGTAATTGTTATTAAAGATATAAATATTCAAACATTTTTAAACCAAGTTGAGCCAATCCAAACAGAACTAAAGTAAATATTTATAATCCCTAAGACGGATCATTGAATTGTTCCAGCCAACTCAGCGACCCGTCTCTACCGCCGACATAACGAAAAATATGAGAGAACTTTCTACTCGGCTCGTGTTGGCAAGTTCTCCGAGATATGCAATATATGGCGTCGGCAGTATCAGGGCGATATGAATTTTGTATTTTCTTAAGTTTTGATACGTCTTCAGCATAAATTCATTTCCGTCATTACTATCGACTCACGTTTAACGATACAAGCAAAAATATTGTTGATCGTCAAAATTACCAAGTGTTCAAGAATTCGAAGCTTGAATCCCCAAGTGTATGTTACACAGATTCATTTTTAATATTGTGTTGGTTTTATCGCAACTTAAATTTCCGTTATTCGTAATATAAAACGAGATGTTCCTTTAATAAAATTGATTTTTCCATCATTAAATGAAAATAGTCATTTTTCTATATTGTCCTCGAATAGTAATAACCATACCACAACGCTAGCTTTTAAAAGGGATTTACTTGGGAATTATTTGGTTTTCTGCTATATTCAAGTTTCTAATTAGATAATTAGACAAACTGCGATTTGTTTACATTGAATATAAAATATAATTCATAAAATGTTTCGTCGTCATAGATTTTAGAAAATTTGCATTGGTGTTACAATTAGTTTTCATGCCATTATTGATATACTTATGTGATATGTATTTATGTTAAATTAATAAACTCAATAAATGCTTGTTTATTTTAATATTATTATACATCAGTACTGATAAATATTACACCCCGTTATGTCATTTTTTCCCAATCGTTTAGTTCAATTAATAATAATGTGTGGATATTTGTTTCTTTACTGTGTATTATATTTTTTAATAAAATATATTGTTTTGGTTCTACACACATAAATAACTTAGTTCTAATTCTTTAAGCGATATAATTGAAAGTTTAATTTTTAGTGCGCTGATAATTGCTTTATGTTGAAAACTGAAAACATAATTATTTATATTCTCAAATATTTATGCATGTTAAATACAGTTTGTAATTAATTTTCATACTAATATTCACGAATCGTACCTACCTAGACATAGCATGAATATACAGCGTGTAACAAGGAACCTGTCTCTTATTCGAACGAATGATACTTCACATCAAATTGAGCATAAATAAAACATGTTTCTAAAAAAAAGTTTTTTTCCCTTTAAATCGCAAATTTGACAGCAAATTTCTCAGAAACAATTGAGAACTGTCACATAATTCCCTAACACTTTCTGTTTGGTTTGATGCATAGAATCCCTTGTGTTAATTATTGATGTATTCTTTGTTTTCTATCTGTAGAATCGTTTAATGTCTCAATGTAAATCCAATGGTGATTCTAATTAATCGGGCCGGTAATAAATTGCTCTATTTTATATTGTTAGCATATAGCTACAAACTCGACTATGTGTTTATATATTATAAGAGATATTCTACGTATTGAATATACAATCAATCTAATCTGAAAAAATTACCTATGTTTAAAATTTTCAGATTGTTTGTTATCTCATCCATGCAAAAAAATGGTGGGCCGTTTATTAAAAGTACATGATATGCAAATATTTCATTAGAACCTCTATGATATGCAGAGAGGTTAGGCTACGATGACTTCTTTCGTAATACTCTAATTTACTTCTTTAGTTCCAAAAGGCCTATTTAAACATTACAATGATACTTTCACTTTGGTTTTTGATTTTATGGCGTATATATAAATTAATATTTATTCTATAAAGTTATTTTCATATTATATATTTTTCAAATTCATTAATTGCCTAACAAAGTTAAAACAAACATACGGCATTAATATTTAAGACAGAAATACGATATTAAATTTTGTTTTAATCTAATGAAATCATTTTCACGAACATAAATTATTTTATATCCAAAGTGCGATCTATGGAGAGAATAATGTTTTCTGTATTCTATTAAAAAAATATTCGATAAATATGCACCTTAAATGTATTTGATACTTGTATGTGGTTTAATAGTTTTATGGAATATTTCTTTGTTTAATACGTCTGAGCTATTTAATACTTTAATTTATTCCAAAAACCTTCAAAAAGAAACAGCAAAATTGTTATATAATCCTTAATCGCATATAGATGATTTTTATGATTTTATCAGCAGCCGATTGGATAATAATTTAAAGTTTAATTTCGTAATGACTTTATTGTCACACCTGTGACCAGTGCACCTCTTTTTTGCTTTCTTAATAATAGAAAGGCTTGCAAGTTTATTTCATTGACCAATATAGGAAATTCATACAATATACTGGAAAATGATTATTCCAGTTCTGTAATTTTCTATTACAAAGTCATAAGCCATTTTCGTAATTTTTCTTTGTACTAATTCAACGATTCCATTCATTTTCAGAATTTTCAGTGAATATTTCCCAACAAAGTTTATGACAGTTTCAAATTAATACAAGTACGTTTAAATTAATACAAGTACGATTAATTTTAATAACTGACCGTGTGAAAGATGATGATAATTCTTACCATTGTTACAATAAACATCTGCCGTCATGTTTTTCCAGAATTCCTTTATCAGCAGTGGTAATAATTAATACAATTATACAACTAATAATGTTACTCGTAACTTCGATACACTTGTAAGGAGGATGTTTTGAAAAAACACAAAATCATTCTAATTGGTTCTACAAAAATATTAAAGAATTGTTCGCGGCAAATTTACATTTTTTCTTTATTAATATCTGTTAAGAATTAGAGCAGGTTATCTTTATATCTAACCGCGACCAAATATACATTTACAGAAATTTCTGGTTTCAATTTAACATTGATTTAATTAAGTTTAATCTACCTCCACTAAATTATAAATTGTGTTAAAATATTATTTTGTATTCGCACTCACAATTGATAATCTCTTTAATCCAACCCTTACGCATAGATCATAGCTAGCTATTAATATTTATTCCATAAATAGCTATAACTATATAGATAGATAGCTATAACTATCAAGCTAATTTCAAGGAATATTAAATGAAAAACAATTCACACTTTCCACTCACATCTTTACTTTTTAATTCTCGCGCGTACATTGCGTTGTTAATTATTGATAAAAAGATACATTTTTGGTCACGTTTTGATTACCCTATTCTATGCACATGCTTATTTGTAATATTCCTATACATCTCTTCTTTATAAAAAATATAAACTATGAAACTAAAGGCGGTAACCTCATTAAACATCGTTATTGACTCGCTTTTGCTTCAATTTTAAATCTGAATTCTATCACGAAAATTGTTATATGAGAATAATTTTCCTAACCCGCCCGCCCGGTGCAACATCTGCATTGTGGTAGCTTGTAAAAGTGCCCTTTAGAACGAAAGAAATAAATTTGATTATTATGGAACGTAGTCATTGTAGCCCAACCTCTGTGTATCGTCGAGGTTATAATGAAATATTTGCATATCATTTAAGCTGCGGAGTCTTAGTAAAGAGCCTACTAATTTTTTTGTATCAGTAAAAATAAATTGAAAACTTTAATCCTATTTTTTTTTGTCAAATTAGTTTGTTTATATATTCAATATGTACATAATATGTATCATATATTCAATATGTATAACAATATATAAATATGTAATTTGTAAGGTATAAACCATTACAAATATAAACAATCCTATTTTCAGTTTGTAACCGTTCGCTATTTCCGATGAATTTTAATTCATTAAACTTACAAATACATTACTTGCATAAATCTAATAAAAAATTTGTATGTCAACAACTAAAATGTATTTTATTTACAAATATACTACGAAGTAAACTAGGAAATATCTGTAAATTTTTTATTAAAATTAAACAAACGGGAGAATTGTTAATACCTACTAACACTGATATAAATTACATACACTAAATTTTAGACATTACAATTTACGAACGTAGCTATATTATTTTATTTAATAATTTCATAAAAAGAAACGTGATATATGCAATTTAGTACTGTCAAGAAAACTAATTGCACAACCAATGCAAATTTTCTGAAATCTCTGACAACATAGTATTTAACGATGAAATATTTTTTGAAATATATTTCCATTCATCATAAACAATTGTATAACTACATATTCAAATGGATGAATAGAGCAAAAAAAAATTAAAAAAATATTTTTAATTCGCTTGTAAATGCTAATGCGGTCAAATTGTAATTATTATTCAAGAACAATACATTGAAGCGTTGAATATTTTCATTTAATGATCAACAAATAAATTTCAGAGAAGAAAAATCTCGTTACATATTATGAATTATGGAAATTTATGTTGTGATAAAATCAACATAATATTAAAAATGAATCCATATAATAAATGCTTTGGAATTCGAATTCTTAAACAGTTGTAAATTTTTGGCGATCAACAAAATTGCCTCCAGTATCAAACGTCAATCGACAATAATTATGGAAGTATGTGCAACGTATATCAAAACTTACAAAAATACAAAATTCATATCGCCCTCATACCGCCGACGTCATCTATTGCATCTCTTTGAGAGCTTACTAACACGAGCCAAGTAGAAAGTTCCTTCACATGAGTTGTTATACCGGCGGTAGCGACAGACGCTGAGTTAGTATGAACAATTCGATAATCGGTCTTAAGGATTATAAATATTATTTTTATGTATGTTCGGTTTGGATCAATTTGGTCAAAAAATGATACAGTATTTATTTCTTCAAGGACAATAAAGGCGTTTCCTTTGTACTGAAATTTGGAATTCATGTTTTGTGTTAACGTCCTATGTTTTATTAATATTTACAATTATTTTCGTAATTCGAATCTAGAAAATAAAATTTTTGGTTACCATATAAGGTTATTTGTAATTATGGCTTCACTTGACTTAAAATCAGACGGAATATTTTAAGTTGTATGTAAATTTTCCAAATTATTTAATATATTGTTTGCATGGAATTTTAGTTAGTTTGATACTGACTAAAATTTTCTAATGAAAACAGGCATACCAGTTGAGAAAAAACTATAAGACCGAATATTCAACATCGATATTTCCATTCACGTTTGTCATTCACGTTTGTCACCAGTTTAATTAGTTCGTTCATTTATTTAATAAGAAGTGAATTTTGTACGCAGCTAAGATTATCATTTATAGCGAATTTAGTTAATACGAAATCCAAAGTAAGTAAACCCAGGCAAATGCAGGTATAATAAGCAAATATCAATAGCCTAAGTGGAAAATTTGAGCTCGAGTCGACATTTCGTTTGGTATAATATTTTATTAACGTTACTCAATTTGTACTTCAAAAAACGAGTCTGAAAATTCACATACATGATTAATCGAAAAAATCAACTGCTGAATAGGGGCATCCCCCATATATTTCCACAAAGAGGCCAACGGATTCCCACGACCTTTACTAGGTTTATCTATCTCCAATTAGAGGCTGCCCCACTGTGTGGCAACATGATCATGATAATTTTTATAATATTGAAATAATTAAAATATCCATTGTTATATTGGAAACAAAAAAAAATTAGTTTCATGTAATAACAAAAAAAAAACTAAATTTATAGTTTTTCATAAAAGATTATTTTAGTAAAAGAGATATTTCTGTTCTGTCAATATTTTAATAGTTATTACGTATACAATTTAACTAATTTTTCCTCATTTTCATACGTTTGCTTTTACTATTTTTCATTTTCATACAAATTTCATAAACTGTACATATATAGTGTCACTTCCTAAATTTTGGCAACAAAATGATGGGCTATTAAAGAAGCAATTTGACAGAAGATTGACGACTTGAAAAATTACGTGTTCCATTGAAATAAATTATTTTAGCTTCACGTCATTTTTTTCTTTTCTTTCCCTTAATATTCCCTTTTTAATTAAATCTACTACAACAATAAAAGTGGACCCTGCCACAGATAATCTAGCTTATCGTGCCTTACGTATCTTAGACGTTGTGAATCCCTTGTTGTCCTTTTCATGTTGTTTGAATAATGCATAAATATCTATCTATTCTGACATGTCAAAAAAGTGGTCATTAAAAAGATGGAACTTTTACCAGACAATTTGACTATTTTAATTATTAAATTGTCTGGTAAATATGAGGTGTGTGTTTTGAACTAGTGTTTAGGTTACTATTGAAAAAACGAAGTCACAAAAATCTAATAGAATAGTACAGACTTTGTAAGGATGAGTAGGAGTATAACAAATACGTGTATTTATGAAATAAATATACGCATATCTACTATAAACTAAATAGCTTAATAAAACAGCAAAAGTTTCAGCGGTGTTTTATTAAATTCCATTATCCATAATGCTGCAACAAATGAGCCGACATAAGTGGCGAAGACTCTGTTGCAGAGGATGAATATTTTATATTTATGAATTAGTTTATGTATGGCAGATTTATCCGGTATCATTTAGTTCAAGTTATTTATTACAGAAATTAGGAAAAATGTAACACTTACGGAATCGTTTAGATGTCCGTCCATCAGCCATATGCCACACTTTAGACTATTTGGCATTGAGAGTGTAAATTTAGAAACGTGGGTATAAGAAGAATGATCCAATTGGTATGATATTAAACATTGTATAAAATATAAATTGTGATTTTGGGCGGGGGAAAGGGGAAGCAAAACAAAAAGTGAAAGCTCCTTAAAGCATAAATTCAATAATATAAATCTTGTTTTTTCTGTAATTTTTTTCAAAGGCCTTTCCGAAAAAGCCCTCAAAAATGGTTGTCTGCACAACATTTCCAAAGGTATCACTGGACCATTTTTAGATAAAATCTTGGTAAATTAAAAGAATAAATAGGAGAAAAAAGAAGATAAAGTACACCTTATTGAATTTCGAATACTATGCTAGTTTTATTGCAAAACTCTTTCATTATTTTTTTGTGTTATTCGGTATACCTGGACTGTATTTCAATCATATATTTTAGAACAAACAGCTAATAAATTTACGATTCCTTTAAATCCTTTCATATGTTGTTGTACTAATATTATTAGAGCAGTTTTGTAAAAAATATTTATTAAAATAATGATCAACAAATTTTGTTATGCACTTAATTGAAAATAAATCTTTCAGTCTGGTACGATGATTTAAATGAATATTGTAATTGCAATATAATTGGTAACTTTATTGGAGAGGTAATTCGTTTTATGTTTCAAAATATTTTTCAAAATCTTAAAATGTAGATTGTTTATTACATTCCGTGCATAGTATGAAAATTTAATTTTACTTAAAAATTAACAATTATTTGAATACGAAACAACTCAAAGGAAAATCATTACGCTGGCCACAGTCACTTATCTTGCAAGGAAAATAAGCTCAAATAAAAGAGATGCGTGGGGAACCAATTTGATTCGCCAGAATTTTTAGACTGAATAAAGTTTTTGACGAAACAAGTGAATACGGAAATTGAACCACTTAAGGTGGAACAAATAATCTCATTTCAATTACAAAACCGCCTAGCAATTTATTTAAATGTCTCTGGGGAGATTTCTTGTTGGGATTCATACGACAGTATAGTATAACCGGTTAAACATGTTTATTTTAAATTTTGCATTTATTTATCTAGTGAAGTAGTATCTATTTTCTAATATTGATTTAAATAAATTGTATTGAAAGTAGATGTGCAACGAGTTAATTCCTTTCAAATAGTAGATTATCTTAAATGTTATTTTAATTTCCCAACACTTTGAAAATCAGAAATTTACATTATTTTCATTATTCACTTATTTATATTCACTCTTCGCATGTAATCGAAGAATTTAGAATAAAATTTGTATTGAATGTGGTATAATAATATTGAATATAAACAAGGTATTTAAATGATGTTTTCAATTTATTTTATTTTCGGAAAAAATCGCATTGAAAAACTAAATTAAATGATAATTTTTTTTTAAATTTACATATTTAATGCAGTTTTAGTTACTTGTATCGTATTAAGGGTGTTTAAGTCTAATTGCAGTAGTTTATCCCAACAGTGTAGTTTCACCAACTGTATCAAGAATATATTGGAGGCGGAAATAAAATTCAGTTGAGTTTTCAAAACAAAATTCATTGATTTTTCATTATAATCATAAATATTGTACAGATAAATTTTACAACTTGCGATAAAAAGACGAATTCGATACCGTTTAATTTTTATTTCAAAGTTATAACTTTTCCACTGAGAATCGTCAGAAATTAAGTGTATTTACTTAAACTGACCGAATAAGAGAGAAAAATATTCATCAATACCAAAAAAAGTGAGTGCTAGTAACTAAATATCAACGTTATGTGCCGTGGAATGAAGAATGTTTAATCTCCTGTTTCACTTTCTCCAGCTGGTCGCAAGTTAGCGTCGAAAGAGACGGTTGAATTGACGTCGAAAAAGCGCGTTTAATTAAATTAATCTAATTGTCTGTAACTCTCATCATTAAAAATTTGTATACAGTATATATGAATTAAAACAACCGGTTTCCGTAGTTCCACAACTTGCCACATTTTAAGCATGGTAATAAATATATAAAAATAATTAATGGTGCAACTAGGCATATTAAAAACATATTACATTATACGAAGTGATCTCTATATAAGTGCTTATTGGTCGACACGACACTAACATTTATAAAACGATCGTTTAAATATTATTTTCAGGAATGTCAGTTTCTATTACGTTTCTTGAGGAAGCGGAAAACACTTTCCGGAAGCTATTTCCGCCATTATTTCCTGGAAGACGCAAATGCAACCGCGGCATCCTTTTTGACATCTACTGGGCGAGAATTAATCGTCACATTTCGTCTCGCAATAAATTTGAGAAAATTTGAACTGAGAGGAACGTGAAATCCAAAGGAAAATCACGTAAATTGTGTTTGATTAAAGGCAAACTGTTTATTATGTATTCTTATGTTCCAGTAAGTATATTTACTTGCAACAGCAATTTGCAAGTATGGAATATGAGATATGGATAGTGTGGTTTTATCACTTCAGAGCAGAGTTTGTTTAACTTTGTCTGTATTTCGTTATTAATTGGAAAAAATCGAGATATTCACAATCAATTCCATAAATTGTATAGGAGTATTTCACGGCAAAAGGAAAGTGAAAACTAAAACTAGTTTGAGAATTGCTTTCGCTTTCTCTACCAAAGGAAAATATTCATTTCAATGCTCTTTAGGTTTTTTTCACTAGATTCTAGTTTATTTTGGAAATTTTAAAGTTGACGATTCAATTATCAGTAATTCAACGAATTATGTCAATCAAGGAAAATTGCACTATACCCATTTTGCATCATAATGATTATAAATATATGCATCAAAATATTTTCTAAGAAAAATGTTTCACGTATTGTTTTTTTTCTTTCAGTCCTGATACAAATTATAAACATAGTGAGACTAATTTTTTACATAGTGATATAGACATGTTTTAAAAAAATATGTACGTGATTAATTTACCTTTAAACTTAAGTTTCCAGATATAACTTAAAAAAGCTAAAACTTTGGAAGGAAAATATTTGCTTTTTTTCAAATTATTCTAGTACTATAATATATAAAACGCTTGCAATTGTTATGAAAGGCTGCAAGTGTTCGCCAAGGAAAGATTTACTTTCAAGTCAGAAAAAATATCGTATGGTATATATAATATAGTATATAATTTATGAAAGGTAGTGGTGAGTACTTGTAGAGCTAGCTCAAAATTTGATGTTTTCTTTAGCTGCAGTATTGGAAAATACACTAAAACTTATTAAAATAAGTTGAAATTTTTTCCTTTTTATGTTTTACATCTAACTTTGACCAAGTATCTATTTAATATATAATGAAGTATTTATCGCGGGTAGAATTACCTTAAATTAATTAATATTACTCTTCAAATTATTAAATTAGAAGAAGTTGTATGAAATTAACATTGTTAATCTAAATTAGATTAGAGTGGATTAACTATTCTCCTATATTTATCAAAAACGTAACGTATTTACGTCTGTTTTTCTATTTGTTGGCTTTTAATTTCAGTTTTGCTAGATTGATTTCGATGTCGTTTTCACCATCGTATAGGTCGTTTGTTCTGAAAGGTTTTATTATAAAATATTAGTATAGACATTAAAATAACGGAGTTAAAAGTATGGGCAGCAGTAGGCGATACTGAAGAAGACGACAGCGGTGGCGCTGGGTCGCGGGAGGAAAACTAATTCTGTAACCGAAGTTCAGTATGGCAATCGGTCTTTAGGATCATTACTGAATGAAGCTAGTTTATAAATAATGGAAACATGCGGAAAAACAGTAAATGTATCATGCTTAAAAGGTATCGTCAAAATATGCTATAAAGTAAGTTCTACTATAGAGAGTTTATAGCAAACAAAAAGTAATACCATAAAATTTAATCTAGCTGAATAGAACTATTGATAGTGCGATGTGCATTCATTAGTTCATGGTTTTTTTTATATAATAATTACCTAATTACCGACTAATATTCAATAATATTCATTATGGAGTAATATACGTTTAGTAGCTACCGATTTCTCTGAAGCTCAAATTTCATTTCTGATATCTATACCTTTCTTATTTAATAGTTTCAGGAAACAGTTCCAATCCGGCCATTAACTCTGCTATTTTATGGACCCGTAAAGTAGTCACCTTCGGAAGGTGAAGTGAATATCGAGACTATTTAAATGCAAAGTGTATATAAACGGTCTTACCCTTTTGCTCGAGCCAAGATCGGTAACCGAATAGACTGTTTATTACTATTTTGGTATGAGAACGGTGAAAACAATTGCTAGGCAATATTCTCGCTCCTTGATTTGATCCATTTAAAGACATTTTATAATGAAAACGTTCAAAATGCCTCCAATTCAATACATAATGTGTATAAATTTTGTAGATTATTAAATTATCTTAGTATTTACTTACTGACTTTTTCTCTTCAGTTTCACTGCCATGTTATTAGAATGCTGTTAATCGTTTGATTAATCGTTCTATTTTCACATGCGTGAATGAAGGGAAACTTGATACTTGTCTCACATATTTTTTGTATTCCATAACAGCGAAGAGATAAAAGTAGCACTTTTGCTGACCATGGTGATTATCGCCTTGGCTTCTCTATTAAACAGGGATTCGTAGCTCCTTGTAGAAAAGCTAAATGATTTTCTAGGCTGACATGTTTATGAAGGCCTTCTAGTTGTACCAAAACAATTGGTTACTTCTGTTTAATTTGTATTTTGTTCTATTCGTACAAAGAAAGTACGTATTTCGTGGAATAAAAATATGAAGAATGATTTAGTTATTCGACAATAACGCAAATGGTACAATGGGGCCATTACATTGTCATAATGGAAATATTGTATAATATTTTCAAAAATATTGACAATTTTGTATGCACATAATTTTAAAATAATGCGTATATTCAATGCATAAACAAATGCCATGGCTATTTATATATGCATTGAAAATAAGGTAACTCTTGAATTCATAAATATTTATTTATTTTTGGTTGTTAACAAACAAGATTATTTTGAAAGAATTCACTTAAATTGAAAACGATCTTGTTTACGTGTTGATGGACCAACCAAGTTTGCTTATCTGAATTAATACACACATCGATAAAAGTCACGTAGCAATGTGAATGTCGTATCATGGTGCGTGGTATTACGCAACGGTGACTTGTTATACCAATTTCAATACATGAAATCAACACTAAATTCATCACAAAACGGCAGACGTGATCGTCTCATTTAATCCCCATTTATATATTTTTTAAGTTTTTTTTTCTCTTCAGATCGCTTATTTGTTTTTTTAATTTTGAAATTGAATTAATGTTACCAGAATTATGAAGTGTTACGTATCTCTGCTTACATGCGTATTAGAAAACAAAACGTTACCTACGTTTTTCACATATTAAAAATAATTCTGCGCGTTCGTGCCAATATTCTTATACTGTACGGCTTGGTAGACAATAAATAGTGGGGTTTATAACGGTTCAATTTTCAAATTTAATGTAAATAATTTTCAACATAAAAATGAATAAACTGTTTAGTACAAGATCTTCTCTTTTTAATATTTATATTTGATATTTGCGATCGAGACTTCTTAATGATATGAAAAATTCTCTATGGTAAATGACACAAAAAAATTTGCTTCCTGTAATAAACACCTACTTATAATCTAAGTACGGAGAAAACATCTAAAAAATCGATTTTAAGATAACAAAGTAATGTTAAAAGTTGCGTAAAAAACTATTTGTTTAGTAAATTTTCTAAAATTAAGTAAAATGATTTTCTATCTTTGCTGTAAGATTAACTTAATTACGATTAATGTTTGTTATATTTGGCCTTACTAGTTATGTAAACATAATAACAGCTTCAAAGATAGTAAACAAATATTAAACATTTTAAGTTTGTTTTTGCAAAATGTTGACCTGATTTTATCTAATACTATGTCGTTAATTTTAATTGATTACTCACTTATAGTACTTGGAATGCGATTACTTTTCTAACCTACTATATAGTAAAAATAGATACCGATGTTTATAAGAGAGAATGAATAAAAAATTTAATATGATGTTTTAACGAGTAGATTCGAAAGTATGAAGCAAAGACGGAAAAATATAAACACTTAAGCCGCAAAAGACAATAGTCTTGCTTAGTTACATTAGGTACACTTACTAATTGAGTAGTCATAGTGAAACCAGACTTTAGTCCGTAACACTAATTCCCAAAACAAACCACAAACTCGACGTTCGAGTAATGTCGAAAACAAGAACCACAATTGCATACGATTTAAACTCTAAACGCAAAACCATTAGAGGTGAAATTTCTATTAAAACAAGAAAGACATGTGAAATAATATATTTGCGTTTTAAAAAACGGTACAACAATTAGTTACGAACCGAAACCTAATTTTTTTTAAATTCTGCATTTATCTCAAATTCTAAAACTCAAACTAAAACTTGTAATTTGGCTTATGGGTGAAAGTAACTGCCATATATATATATATATATATATATATATATATATATATATATATATATGTATATATATATATATATATATATATATATATATATATATATGTATATATATATATATATATATATATATATATACATGAAAAAAATATCTTTGAATTACCTACTTCGAATGTCTAATATTAAAAAATAATGTTAAAAAACACTAAAAATTATGTTACTATATTTAGTAGTATATTCGATTTCAATAAAAAAGTTAATTTAACAAACAGTACTTTTATTTCACTGTCGCAAACCGATAAAATATAAAAAAATGTTATTAAAAATTCTAAGTAATGTTTTCATATTTTCCAGGCTGCCGTACTGCCATATGTATGAGTATTTTTATTTTATAGGCTGCCGTAAACATGAGTATATTTAATTTTATAGGCTGCCGTAAGTTTGAATATATTTAATTTTATAGAGCTTCCATATTTCATATTTAGGAATAAAAAGGATGATATAAATACATTTTTCATTGTAATAAAAAATTTTCAATCTTTTCATTTTTCCATATGTTAATAAAGTAATTAAAAGGAAAAAAAACGTAAATACGTTTATTATAATGAGTCTGTTAACGTTATAATATGGGACTAGATTTGTATTAAAATTTTGTTCAATTAATAATCACGTAATTAATTCCTATAACCTTGACTCAGATAATTCACATAATTATGAAATCAGTTTTATGATTCAATAAAATGTCATTTGTTGATTGGCTGAAATTATTAATTAACTTAATGTATTTAGTCTCCGAAGAGACGATTCGTACCGTTTGGATCCAAATGTCATTTTTGTATTATGATCATATTCACATCATATTTTTCCTGAATATCTACTATATAGCACATATTTTTTCTAATTCGTTTCTAAAACATAACTTGATCGTTTTTTAGGATTTTTTATGTTCTCTCTCGTCTACAATAAAACGGAAAACTCCTCACGCGGGAGAGTGCACCTAACTCTAAATAAGAAAAAATCACCCATCTACTTGCAAATTTCACGAATATTAAGAAAATATAATTTACGTAAAGCATAACATATCTACAATTTGAAACATATATTTTTGCTATCTCTTCATCCTCTAGAAGCAAATTATATCGGATCTCTTCAGTTTACCGCGGTATTCAACTGCACAACTACCTGGTCACGGTCTCAACAGAGTGTGATTTGTTCATGATGAGTGAAAGAAAATTAGTCGAGATATGTCCCCGTTGTCTTTTGTGGTTCTTATATATTTTCGTATCCAGGTTTAACCTATAAATTTAGATTTTATCAAGCCATTAATTCTTTTTAGATTACGAATAGGTTACTATAATATATCGATAAACGTGTGTGTAAATAAATAAATAAATATTTTATTTTAAACAAGCATTTGTCTATAATGAGAGAATTAAGGGAATAATATATCATAAGTTATCTTTTAAAAGAATCAGATCTCAGATTTGTATATTTAGAATCAATCTCCGTCTTTTTTTAAATCTGATTTTCATTCGCAGTTTTCCTTTCATTTTGTGTTAAATCTTTTTCTATTCTCCCTTTCAGTTTTGGAGTAATTTTTAATTAGGGGATAATATTAAGGTACTGAAAATACTTTACTAAGTGGAATTAAGCAATATTATGTTAGTTTATTACATTTTTGCTTTGATTTTGTTGAGATTATAGTTAATTGATTATGGTTTGATTGCACACGTCGTTATTGTGTGCTTCATATCTTGTTGACGATGGTTCCACAGTCCAACCATGTTTACTTAACTGCATTATTATATACACCGATAAAAGTTACATAGCAATGTGAGTATCACGTCATGGTGCGTGATATCATATCACGGTCTCAGATTATATCAATTTCAATATATGAAACCCACAATAAATTCACCACAAAATAGTAGACGAGATCGTCATTTTACTTCATTCGCCAGTTCAATATACTTTTTTTCTCTTTAGGTCACTTATTTTTTTTAAATTTTGAAATACAATTTTTTTTAAAAGTAATGCCATGACTCTCGGAAAATGTTTTTTTTCCAATCATGGTGTGTTATGTATCTTTGCCCTTGTATATTTTTAAGACAACATTTATCTGTATATTAAAAATAGTTCTTTATGGTCGTACAAATAAAAGAAAAAAAAGGCGTGGATTTAAATCGTTCTCAAACCAAGTAAATTTTCTCTGTTTTGTATTAAATTTGAATACGATATTATGTTTGTACTGTTATTCAGCGTTGATTTGACCTGTAAACCCTCAAAACTTCATTACATGGTGTCTAGAAGTCAACACTATAGACGTAAATGCAGACGGGGAAAATTGTCATCAAGTCCCAGTAAGGAAATTAAACTTACTAAGTTGTTGTATGCTAACTTCCTCAAGAGTTTTGCAGTACAAGAACTCAGTCCTTATCCCAGCCTGTTAATGACAAGACCACTGGCACTTAACATTAGTCTCATGTAAACGTACATTATATAATAATACAAAAATATAGTACAAAATACTAATGCAGAAAACAGAATAATAAACCGAGAAGACACGTACTTAACGTGTCGGTGCACACACAAATTAGGGTTCGACAATTGTCTACATCTCTGGAAATGGTTTATGCAAGTTGATTGAAATAACTCCATTTGAACGTTCTTATGAAATGATAGTATTTAGAATTTTTCAACATTTATTACACTCATGGCTATTAATTACAAGTGAGGATGGATTCATATCCTGTCAGTTTGAAACTTCATTTTTCATAAACGGAATTCAGAAATGAAAAATGATAAGCATAACCGACATGTGAATCTGGAAAACTTATCTATGTGTACCCCGATGGTTGACCAGTCAGAAAAAAATTAAACGATATATATATATATATATATATATATATATATATATATATATATATATATATAAATTATTACGACAAGGGTGAGACAGAAAGGTACAAAAAGACAAGAGACAGATGGACGAACTTGACGAAATTATAAGAGTTCCTTTTTCGGCATTTAGTTGCGGAACCCTGAAAAACATTTTCCTAATAAACTTGAAGATAATTTATCTAATGTACGGTACGGTAATATACGGTAATGCGTGTTAGCTATGGTTATGTACAGTAATACGTGATAGCTATGTTTCATATATGTTCAAGAAAACGTATTTTAAAATTCCAGTACAACTTCATTCTTGAAAACGGTTACTTGAAAAAGTTCCGTTGGAAGAAAAAATCGTGTAAGTACAGCAGATTAGCAAAAAATATGTTCGTGGAGTGTGCACAAAATGCAGTGAATACGTAGCAAAATGTCTTTAGAGCATCGATATAGTCAAAATATGCGCCGATGAATTGGAAATTTAAATTTAATAAATGTGTTACTTAAGATATATAATATTATTTTGAATGTGACTATTATATATATATATATATATATATATATATATATATATATATATATATATACATATATATATATTTATATATATATATATATATTTATATATATATATATATATATATATATATATATATATATATATATATATGTATGTATATGTATATATATACCTATGCATCTATAAACTTATATGAATACACACGCAAATAACTAAGTTATATTTGTTGCTTATCATTTCTATACGCATATATTTTAAGTGTTCAAAACATGATAATGAGACTGATTCCATTAAAGCTTGGCCACCTCATTGTTTTCACTGTGCTTCTTATATAACAACATGTTGTTTTCAACTGATTGCAATGCGAACTTACCTTGAGAATAACATAGTATCGTATTAAAACATAGTGATATGGGACACATTGTTAATATGAGAAATTTTACGAGACGCGGTTAAATACAGAACAGGCATGCGTTTGCATAATATTATTAAAATAAAAGTAGCAGCCAGATGCATCCGTGTGATAGGTGTATTTTGATTTTCGGTCAATCGTATTAAAATATATAATCACAGAGTAATTGAAAGTAATCGTCCCATGATCAATATCAATTACGAAATCAAATGTTAACATGAACAAAAGAAGTAAAAAAAAATATTGAAATTGTAAGCCTCCAAATTGCTTGGCATCCCTTTATTAGTAAGAAAATTAACCATTAGTGGCGAGAGATCACCGGAATGGGTGTTATATTATTTCCTTAAAGTTCCTTTATTTGATTTTCAACAAATAAATTAAAGAGGCAGATACATGTGTATATTTAAGGTGAACGATTTAACAAATGATAACTCTACATTTATAAACAATTTGTAACTCTATAGTTAGAGACGCAGACCTTTTAAAACTTTCCGCGATCTTATCATTCGGTCTCTTCTATCGAGACCAGTCGTTTTTGCTTGCAATTCATCCCCCACTATCCCATCGGTACTATTCTCTTCTTTTTTTAACTCTGATAATGTTCATAATGGCTCATGTCTGCCTAACAAGAGATTTTTTTATTTTTTTCATTTTGCAATATAATGCTTGTAAGAACGAATGTGCTTGAACTATGGGTATGGTATTATTCTATAATGACCTATCATTAACGTTGTACAAATAACTAGTTTCTAGTTTCGAAGTTTATTTTTAGCAGATCTTTCATTCTATGTGAATAAAATAAATCAACTTTTAGGAATATACAAAATTATTATATTATTACTTTAAGTGTATATGAAAATGCAAACACGTCATCAATAGAAATTATTAAAAAGCGATATTTCCCTAACACGTCTTTTGAAAAGATATATGAAAATTTGCTTACAATTTTAACTAATTAAAAGAAATAGTCAAATTAGTCAAGTCAGGCACTCACATGCATGTTCCAAAATAAACTTCAACTCATCTGTTTCTCTATCCGTCGGTCACGGTTGTTTTTCTTATAAACGAATTGACGGTGAAAATTGAAATTTGGCATAGTGATGTATCATATTAACTTTAACATAAAACTTAACTAAAGCATAAGCATTTTAAATATCGTTTGGAATGTCAAGGGAATTTGAAAGAACAAGTTATAAAAATTTCAAAACAAAAATTTTTTCATAACTTTACCTAAAATAATTCTAGATATATTGCTCAAAATATTCATCTCACTCCCTTCTCTGTTGCTAAAACTGCTAAAGTATAATTTAAGAAAATCGCTCTTTCTAGAAATTTATCTAAATTTTTCTTGGAAATCTGTACCTTAAAGAAACTCCAAATGTATAGTTTTTGCGATTCACGACTACGAAAATTATTTCAGTAAATATATTTACGGGGTGAAAAATAATACTAATTTCAAATAATTTCACACACATGCTGTATACATATTCTTTATTATTTATATATCTCTAAACATCTAAAAAACTCTTTTGGTGCAAGTTATATTTGTACTTAATGAATTATCTTAGATTGCACAGATCAAAAGGTAAACTTATGAAATAATTAACCAGCCAATTCTATTAGAAACATTCGTCTCACTTAGCACTGTTACAATTTTCGGTATCAATTAATACTTCAACAGTATATCTGCATTTTACAGACTACAATGTCTGAAGTAAAATGGTTCATCCTACTGATTTTATTCTAAATGAATAAAAATTATTTACTTTAAAAATACGTTGATAATATTTTTATCATATTCATTTATTCAACTGAAATATATAAATAGGGAACTCCAAATAAAAGACATCAGTAATTTAGTTTCCAACCGACGTGGATTTCACCGATGATAACTGAAACAAATTAACGTGTTGATGTGAATCCTTACCTCTTGCCTTATTTTACTCGTACAAACATGGTTAAGCTCTGTAACATATTTATGTTCCACGAAAAGTTCAAATTTAAGTCAACTTTCTTTATTTACCTTCTGTGTATATTAAAATAAGAAAGAGGAAGAAAGCTATATTTCTTGCATTTTTTGGTTATTTTCATACGCTTAAAGTGTTTATTATTCCGAATATTTATTTTATATATGATATACCTACGCACCGATTGATATACTCATGCTTATCCGTTATTCCTTGTCGCTGACCTAACGGAAGTAGCGGTGAACGGTTGGCTTTGTCATGTTATATCTTGTCAAAAACGACTACACCAGTGTGTGATAACGGAAATGAGTCATCGGGTAAGTCATCTTTACCTCCACCACCTTCCAAATACGCGCTGAGACGGCAACAATATCCCAGCTCTTCTACTCTAAGGACTTGGTCGTTTTATCTGAATTGAAAAATTACTATTTAGTAATATCTAATTGTTTATGAATACAAATTCATTTTATATTTTTACATTATACTTATAAGTTGTGGTATTCAAAAATAGGTATTGTATTATAACCTTCGCTAAATGTGTTGTTTATCATACATAATCTCTCAGTAAACATTTGTCACACCATTATATTTCAGATGTCATCGCTGGTAGAACAGATTTTTTTTCAAGTCGGGAAGAAAGATTATAGCTCATTTATTGTTAACTGCAATGTGATGGATAAAATGGTAAGAGAGAGTATAGACGATATTTTCCAGTGGTACAGAACGCAGCTTCATTACTTGCAGAAGCTATTTTGATGCTTATACTTTTTTCTTCCACTTACAGATAAAGTACCTTGAATAAAATATGTCCAATTTCATTTACTGCCCAAGTAAGAAATAAAGAAGCATAAATCCTGTTTACTTATCTAATAGTTTTTGTACATATATATATATATATATATATATATATATATATATATATATATATATATATATATATATATATATATATATATTCAGCTGGAGAAAGTGAAACAGAAGATTACATTTTTTTACACGGCACATAACGTTGATATATAGTTAGAACTTGTGGAAGATCAAGATAATGGCCTTGAAAACAATTAAACCATTAAGGAATTATGTACAGTGGACAGTAATGCAGCAACGTTCCAAAGATATGTCGGAATTGTAGTTGCTAACTAAGTTTGTTAATTAACGTTCTTTTAATTTTAAACTCTTTTTCATTTTGACACATGTATTTAACAAAATAATGTTTTAATGGAAATAAAAGAAGGATACGTAATTTTATCTAAGCACTAGTTACGTAGGCGCCCCTCCTATATAATGTTGTTGTACTTTCACTTTCAACTTAGTGTTAATTTACGAGTTCTAGCATCATTAATTCGCAATTTAGAAATAACTTTCTACGATCGTGTTACCTTTTATCACACATGTGTCAGAATATTAATGATTAAATATCAAATTAAATTGAGGGAATTATTTAGCTTTTGTCATAGTTATTAAATGGAATTCATAAAATTATTAATCTGGATAATTTGTAACGTCAATAAAATTTTTCCTATCAAATTTTTCCGATATTTTTAGTGTACAAAATAGACTACGTTTTTCCAAAATATTTCGTGAATTTGTATTCAGAGCGATAAATTTTCTCCTGGTGACTGTATTATCTACACTGTTTGTAAGTTCGTTTATCCCTGTCTAGCCCTGAAATATAAAATCAATATACTTAAAATTTACACGTAATCAGTAGGTATTACTTCGATTTAAAATTGGCACTACTTTTTAAAAAAATATTTGTAATTTATACCGGGAAGAAATCCTTTACACGTAAAAGTTAGCTGTAAATTTATTTTTTTCCATCTAAAATAAGGGGCCCGTAAAAAGGTCAAAATTTGTTCTGTTTTCGTAATCTTTTATCGTATCATTTATGTATATACACTATTTTTTAAATGACAATTTACAGGATAATATACGTAACTGCACGTAAAATCTAGGTATATTGAAATTTCCTTGTATAGTGTGTTTTTCTGAAGAGATACTTATTTTACGTTTAGACTAGTGTTAAATCATCTTATCGATAATTTTGTCGATGAAACTAATGGGACTTACATAGTATTTTCGAATTGAATTTCACACCCGTAGAAATTAGGATATTACTATTTTTAAAGCTCCGTAGTAAACTAGGAGCCTTTAAAATTTTTCTCGTTTGGTCGTTCGTCTTATGTACATATATCATAGTGCAATAGTTTAGTCATTTTTAAATATTTTACGATAACACATATTTTGCAAGGTTATGCCTTTAGTTAATTCATGGAAATTTGAGAAATATTTTTTCATCTACCCCATCAAATGGGCTATCAGTGAATTATTTTAATTGACTTATTTTTTTCTACTTCTTAATTATATACAAAAACAAGTTATTTCACATTTGGATGAAATATTGTTTTAAATTTGGTTCCATTGACAACATTTATTTTTTTTACTATTTCTCTCCACCAGTAGACGGATTTTGAAAATTATAATATTCCTATTATTACAAGCATTGACTCGAAATATATATCCTCTTTATTTGTTTCATTCTTATACGGCAAAAATTAGATTTTCATTTTGCTAAAAATATTAAATTTTGATATTGAAGTGAAAAATCAAGCAATTCGTTTCGGTCAAACTGTAACAAATGATCCTTTACATTTAAAATAAAGATTAGTACAAATTTCTGCAGATGGTAAGTGGATCACATTTACTTAAAGTTGTTTATAAATTTGTATTTTTCTGTATAATTCTTGAAGTGACAGGAAATCATTCGATGCAAAATATGGATAATATGATTGAAGTTTGCTGTAGAAGGCAGTATCCACGTTAGACCTTTTTGTCGAAATGGTGACATCTAATTATTTAATAAAATAAATTGTAATAGAATTAGAAGTCAATATAATGTTAATATTTTTAACTTTAATGATATTAAATCGTTGATTTAGCAAATCTGTTCTGTTATATAAAAAAAATCAAATATTACGTTTTTGTTATTTGTAAATATATATATATACACACACACATATATATATATATATATATATATATATATATATATAGATATATACATATATATATTTATACATATAAATATATATTTATATATATATATATATATATATATATATATATATATATATAAACCAGTGTATTTAGGTAGGTTTTTATAAAAATATGTTGTCAGACTAAATCTCCTCTTTAATCTCAAACAGAATATACATTTTTTCCTTTATTTCCGTTTACTAAAAAGTTCAAGTTTTGTTTCCGTTCACGTAATTTTTAAAAAACTTAAAAAAATGTGAAACATCATAAACGCAATATCTAATCGGCATATTCTTGTTCATTATTAGCTTTATTCTTTGCTTCATCGTACTAATGTATAAAAAATGTTTGGAACAAAGTATGTTTACATAAAGATGTATCCAGATGAAATAAAAATTTCGACCACCCAGCCTTTTTTGCATTGATGTATATTTTTCTCTCTCTCGTTGACAGAACGCTCAAGTAAATACACTCAATTTCTGACCATTCTCAATGCAAGTCTTAATTTTTAAATAAAATTTAAACAGTTTTGAATTCGTCTTTTTATAGCAAGTTGTATGATATATATCGATAAAATTTACGATTATTTTGAAAAGTCAATGAATTTTGTTTTGAAATCTCAGCTGAAATTTATTTCTGCCTCTAATCCATCCTTGATATAGCTAATGAAACGATACCCGTAATACAATATACATAAGTAACTAAAATTACATTAAAATATGTAATTTACTATAAATGTAATTCAAAATTACGTTTCAAGTATAACTAACGTGGTACCATGTGAAATTTAAAAAAAAAAGTAATCATTTAATATAATGTTTCAACGCGATTATTTATGAATACCAAACAAATTGAAAAAAATCATTTTGATACCTTTTTTATATTCACTATTATTATATCTCATTCGATATATATTTTATAATAAATTCTTGGATTACCTGTGAAAAATTAATATAAATGAGTGAATAATGAAAATACTGTAAGTTTCTGATTTTTTACTGCGTTGGGGAATTAAAATAACGTCTAAAAGAATCTATTAATTCAAAGGAATCAACTCGTCGTACATCTACTTTGAATACAATTTATTTGCATCAAATTTAGGTACTACTTTACTAGATAAATAAATACAAAGTATAAAATAAACATGTTTAACCCGCTATGCGATACTGCCGTATGAAGTCTAATAGCAAATCTCCCCAGAGGCAGCTAGATAAATTGCCACGTGGTTTGTAATCGAAAAGAGATTATTTGTTCCACGCTAAGTGGTTTAATTTCCGTATTCACTTGTATAGCAAAAACTTATTTCCAGTCTAAAAGTCCTGGCGAATCAAGTTGGTTCCTCACGCGTCTCCTCTATTTCACTTTACTGACGTTTGTTTTATTTTCCTAGCAAGATAAGAGGTCATGGCCAGCATAATGATTTTGAGAACCTTTGAGTTTTTTCGTCTTTAAATAATTATTAACTTATAAGTAAAATCAAATTTTCCCACTACACACTGTATGTAATAAAGTATCTGTATTTTAAGATTTTTAAAAGGAAATATTTTGAAACACAAAACGAATTAAATCTTTTCACTAAACTTAATGATTACATTATAATCAAAATATTAATTTAAATTATCTTGCGTGACTGAAAAAATTATTTTCAATTAAGTGCATATTACAATTTGTTTATCACTGCTATAATAAATATTTGTTATAAAACTTCTCTAGTAATATTAGTATTATAACAGAAGGATTTGAAGGTGTCGTAAATTGATTAGCTATTTATGATATACCAAATAATATAAAAAAATAATGGAAGAGTCTTGCAATAAAACCAACATGGTATCTGTATTTCAGTAACACATACCTTATCTTCTTGTTTTTGCTATTTGTTCTTTTAATTTACCAAGCTTTGATCAAAAAATTAAGTGATATTATACTGTAAGTTAAGAAAAATACTTTTATTAATTCACAATCACTGAAATCTCTAAATATGTTAAACCTCTTTTAAGTCATTGGCGCTGCATAGTGACATTCAGGAATATCGGTTTACCTTGAGTTGGTTTGAAACAAAATTCCACTTTATTATATATATATATATATATACATACATATATATATATATATATATATACACATATATACATATATATATATATATATATATATATATATATATATATATATATATATATATAATGTATATTACAATGAATTAATGAACGAAACACATAATAAGTAGTACTTTGCATTAATATTCCATTTCATGAAATGTTTCTAAAAAAATGACAAAGGTCCAATGATACCTTTGGAAATTTTATGCGTGTAACCATTTTGAAGGGCTTTCACTTTCTGCCTCACAGAAAGCTATTAAAATTTTGTTTTGCTTTCTACTTTACCAATCTTATTCACCTAAAATCATAATTTAAATATTTTTATTTCATAACAATTGGGTCACCTCTTCTTATACCTACGTTTCTAAATTTCAATTCTCAATGCCTAATAGTCTATGAAAAAAGTGCCTGTGGATGGACGAGTGTGAGTGATGGACGGACAATAAATGATACCATAAATATTCCATTTTTTTCTAATTTTCGTACTGAACTCATACCGGATAAATCTGCCATATATAAAACATTGTTTATGCTCTGCAATGGAGTCTCCGCTACTTACGTTGGCTCATTTGTAGCAGCATTATGGGCAACAGAATTTTACAAAGCATCGTTAAAATTTGCCAACTTTATTAAGCTATTTAGTTTATATTGGAGCAATCTAAACATAGTGGTAGAGACATGCATGCATTCATTTTATAAATACACGTATATGTGATATTTCTTTTCATCATTACCAAATCTATATTGTTCCATTAGATTTTGATGACTTCGTTTTTTCAGTAATAATCTAAAAGGTAGTTCAATAACACGCGCCTCATATAATAGTCAAATTGTGTGGTAAAAGTTTCTCTTTTTTGACGACCACTTATTTGACATGTCAGAATAGTTAGATATTTATGCATTTAAAAAAGAAATGACAAAAACAACACGCAACGTCTAAGATACATGTCTTTATCTTTGATTATATAGCGTTCGTTCTCTCCATAAAGATACATGTCAATAAGCTAGAATATTATCTGTGGTATCTTATTGTGACAGTGACAGTAGATTGAATTAAAAAGGAAATGTTAAGGAAAAGAATGACATGTTTCGCCGAAATAATTTATTTCAATGGAACAGGCCATTCTTCAAGTCGTCAGTCTTCTGTCAAATTGATATTTTAATAGCGCAGCTTTTTTATGCCAAAACTTAAGCAGTGACATATATGTACAGTTTATTAAATTTGAGTGAAAATGCAAAATAGTAAAAGCAAATGTGTTAAAAAAGGAGGGACAATTGTGAAAAATTAGTTACTTTATATACCTTATAATAACTATTATAATGTTGACACAAAGAAAATATCTCTTTTATATGAAGAGAAAAAAATTAAATTGCAAAATTATTTTGTCTGTTTTTGCTCTAAACGTAACCATTGATATTTTATTTACGTCAATATTTCAAAAATTATCACGATCATGTCGCCCCATAGTGGGGCAACCTCTAGCTAGGGAAACAGATGACCTGGTAAAGGTCGTGGGAATCCGTTGGGTGCAAGTAGCATGGGATCGATCTTAGTGGAAATCTATGGGTATATTTTGATTAATTATGATGCTAAGTATGCAAATTTTCGACTCGCTTTTTTAAGCACAAATTAAGTAACGCAGATTTAATATTAGACCCAACGAAACGTCGAGTTGAGCTCAAATTTTGTCATTTAGATTATTGCTATTTATTTACTATAGTCGCGTTTGCCTGAACTTATCTTGTATTTACTCGCTTCTTATAAAATATATAAACAAACCAACTGAACTGATGACAAACGTGAATAGAAATAATGATATAGAATTTGAATATTCAATTTTACGGTCTTTTTTTCAACGGCTATGACAGGTTACTTTATAGAGATCAACAATGAGGTTATTAGTAACTAACTTTGTCCATGACGTCATTTGTGTAAATTTTGGATTTATTATGATATGCTATTTCAATTACCGTAGGTTTCACCTTACGAAGTTTCATTGAAAAAGGTTTTGATAATCAAGGGTCCTGCTATCGCATCATAAAATGCGCTCTATAGAATGGTTTTACTACTGCTCCATAGATGGAGTGTAATAAAAAATGAGATATGGTCTAAAATTATCTATTTTGTATCGACCGCAGCGTAAAGTAATTTTAAGGTTAGATAGAAGAAGATTTTCACTGAATTGGACTTCATATTTAACCAGTATTACATTTACTCTAAGGACTATACATCGCATGTAGGTGAGTATTCCTCAAAAAGCAAGATTGTGAACACTTGCTTCACAGAATCCAATACCAATATCATCAGAAATCTGGAATCCTTTAATTGGAAAGATAACACGATGAAATTAAAACCCAGTCGCTTATAGTGTTACTATCTCTAAACAAATTTAGTAGAAGAATATTAAAACGGAAAAAAACTAAAAATTCATAAATCGCATCAATATTACTTATTTTTATTGATTTTTGCGCTTAATAATTTCAAATAAATTGTAAATATACATCTAAAAATATAATAATAATTCACTGTATATTTATTAAATCAGTGCGATTTTGTTTACATTGGTCGAATACAATAATAAACAAATATTATACTCTTCGGAAACAGATTATTTCACAAAGGAAATATATAAAAACACGTTCATATAATTTACGGATTCCTATGAATGTCGTAGGAATCAGTAAATTGATGTAAATGTGTTTTTATATATTTTCTTTGTCAATTAATTAGTCTCGGAAAAGTAACTCGGTCTTTGGTCGTATGGAACTTCTTGTTAATTATAGACAACATTATCTCAACAATATTTTAGTTGTCTTCAAGAAATTTTAGACATCATCTTATATACTATTGAATAACAAATTAATCCCAAACTTTTTCTTTGATTTTGTTCCCGATCCTAATTTGACTTATAATAAAGTCGGCCAGTCAAAACAGCTTTAAATGCTATTGATTTTCCTTCGAAATAAAGTCTTATGTAATATCTTAAAAATTTGAACGCAAATCGGCGAGCTAATTGTAAAGTGTTTGTCTAATTTTAAGTGATCGTCATGATCAAACCGGTCGCCTCTGTTTTGTTATTTTTTAACGCATAAATTTTAACTAGTGTTTTAAAGCGATTTTCATTATTAAGTAACAATATTCTAATTCTAAAGTAGGTTTTCAATTATAAACTACTAAAACGTCCAACATTTCTAATCAGTCATATTGATACTAGACTAAAGTACCACGTTTTAAATACAAATGAAATATTTTCCACTTTTACAGTTTTACATAGCAATACCCGTCTAGAAATGGATACATGAAAACCAAGATAAAAATAGAAACTTGGCATGCTACATCGAAAGACTCTGTCCAAGAGACTTTGTAAAATATTTAATGCCATCTTTCCTTACAAAAATTAGAAATTAAATTTATTTTGAATACATTTCTTACTATATATATATATATATATATATATATACATATATATATATATATATATATATACATATATATATATATATATATATATATATATATATATATATAATCGAAATTTATCAATTCTATTCTTATCTTTTGTGTCTTTAGTGCAAAACTTATACTTGTTATCTCTATTGAAAGTTATAAGCATATAACTGTAACATAACTCTAAAGAAAGCGCATGTAGCATACACAGAATGCACAGCCAATATGGTTTTAAAAAATAACCGTAATATTTCGACTCTCACAGAGCCATTTATTAAATATTTTAATATACGACAGGCTCTGAGGCAGAAAATGTGTTGTTGCAAAACTATAACAATATGAGTGACAATTTTAATCTCGGAAAAACATGTTTGCCTGTGATAATTCAGAACGAATTTATGTATTTACGTAAAATATTACTCCACCACAGGCTTCGATTGCCATTATTAATTAATATTTTCATGAGTAAATGTATGAGAAAAAATTAAGGCGTAAATTTTTAATAAATTTTCATTACAAATATTTTGAAATATGAAATGATTTTGATAATTGATAGCTTGTGTCAATGGTAAAATAGGTTAGAATTTGTCAACAAATTTTATTATTATTTTACACCCTACAAATTTAAAATTTAATTAAATTTTAATTTTAATTTTAATTTAATTTTAGCATTGCACTGATTTTATTAAGAATTCGAAAGAAAACAAAATTTTAGTCAGTATCAAACTAACTAAAATTCCATGCAAACAATATATTAAATATTTTTGGAAAATTTATATGTAGCATCCTTAAGATGATATGTGTAAATAACTTAAAATATTCTGTCTGATTTTGAGTCATTAAATCAAATGAAGCCACAATTACAAATAATATTACATGGTGACCAAAAATTTTATTTTCTAAATTCGAATTACGAAAATAATTGTAAATATTAATAAAACATAGCACGTTTACACAAAACGTGAGTTTCAAGTTTCAGTACAAAGGAAACACCTTTATAGTTGTTGAAGAAATAAATACTCAATAATTTTTTGACCAAATTGATCCAAACAGAACATACTTAAAATTAATACTGATAATCTTATTGAATTGTTCATACTAACTCAGCGTCCGTCGTTACCGCCGGTACAATAAGACTTACGAGGGAAATTTCTACTTGGCTCGTGTTAGTAAGCTTTTGGAGAGATACAACAGATGGCGTCGGCGATATGAGGGCGGTATGAATTTTGTATTTTTGTAAGTTCTGATATGCCTACAGAATATATTTACTTCTATCATTATTGTCGACTGACGTTTGATGCTGGAATCGAATATTGTTGATCGCCAAAAGTTTACAACTGTTTAAGAGTTCGAATTCTTAAACATTTATTACATGGATTAAATTTTAATGCCACTGCGTAGGTATTCCCACTTTGTAGTAGTGCAGTGGCTTGCGTGTTTTGTTGATCCCGAGAGCTATGCCGACGGTAGCTTAGCTACTGGTAGGGTCACCCAAGCCGGACAGGTCGGAGGAGAGACACCAGACTAAGAGGAACACCCTGGTCCTCCAGGTTGGGGGTTGGGCGTGGGGTTGACTATCCCACCCCGGAAAAAAAATACTTGTTTCGAAATCAAATTAGACCAAAATTAAGATGTATCGATTCAGTGGAAGAAGATTTTAACATTCTCAGGATAAAGAACTGGAAAACCCAGGTGAATAGTAGAACCTCCTGGAAGAATCTCCAACAAAAGGCCTTAGCCCACCCTGGGCTGTCGTGCCAAATATGATGATGGTGATGAAATTTTAATATTACGTTGATTTTATCACAACCATTTCCGTTGTTCATAATATGTAACGAGATTTTTCTTTTCTGAAATTTATTTTTTGATACATATTTTCTTTCAATCATAATTACGATTTGACTACATTAGCAGTTACAAGTAAATTATACGAAATTATTAATTTTTTTTTGTTCTATTCAACCATTTAATTATGTAATTAGATAAGCTGCAATTTCACAATTAAATGAAACTACGTGATGTAGTATTATTTCTACTTTCTTTAATTTCTTTACCACGACCTAGGTTTCGTTGTATTACAACATCTTCAGGTGGGATATTAGCAACGATCTTTGCTAACATCCAACCTGAAGATGTTGTAATACAATGAAACCTAGGTCGTGGTAAAGAAATTAAAGAAAGTAGAAATAATACTACATCACGTAGTTTCATTTAATTGTGAATAATGAATTTCTACAAAATTTACGCCAAATATATTCAATATTCAAAGCTGCAATTTGTTTATGATTAATGGAAATACATTTTATAAAATGTTTCATCGTTATATATTATGTTGTCACAAATTTTAGAAAATTTGCATTGGTTGTGCAATTAATTTTTCTGCCATTATTAAATTGCATATATCATGTTATACGTTCGTTAATTTTAATATTATTGCATGTAATTTATATCAATATTTGCAGATATTAACAATTGTCACATAAGTTTGTCGCATTCGTTAAATTTTAGTTAAAAAAATGAGCGGATATGTTTTCCCTTACTACATAGTACATTTGTGAATATTTATATGTAACACATAATAAATTGTTTAGTTCTTCAAATACATAAATTTTAATTACATTTATGTAATGTATTCGTAAATTTTTAAGCAAAGTTTTCGTAACTTTAATCTTTTTAATTCATTGGAAATAGTGACTGTTGCAAATTGAAAATATAATTATTTATATTTTTAATGGTTTATACGTACCAAAACAATATAAAATTTCACTCCAACATTCACGACCCAATCCTCCCTTTACATAGCGTTAATATACTTTGTTTAACAAAGAACGTATTTATTATCCTCTGGTATTTTATTATTTCCCTCATGGTTAAATTTATTCACATATATTAATTTCTAATAAATACTCCCATTTTATACATTTAGGCGTTTTGTGTGCTTTTTTCCCACGACTAACTATAAAAAAACAGTACATGTATCTCAAGAAAAATGTGTTAATTTGGTGATATAAATGTAAGCAACTGCACGAAATATACGAGGAAAAATGGTTATCGAAATCGTATATTATTATCAATCGAAAACTCAACGAGTCTAATCATGTGACTCCTTGAAATGAATCTTTTAAGAAAAGACACTTCCAGGAAAAGAAGGTATTATGCAGAGTAATTCCATGTCTACATGTATGTGTAGCTTACCAGTTTGAATTACCAATAATTTCAGTGTACCTATTTCTGTTGAGTCTAATTTTGTTACTTAACATATTTATTTACTCGTTTTCGCTTCAACTCTAAAATTTAATTCTGTCTTGAAGAATTTTATACAAGTATAATTTTACAAACCCGCCCGCCCATCGCGACCTCTGCTTTGTATTAACTTGTAAAAATGCCCTTTGGAACAAAAGATGTAAATTAGAGTATTAAGAAAGTCGTCATCGTAGCCTAACTTATGTCTGGATATCGTCGTGGTTCTAATGAAATATTGGCGCATGATGTACATTACGCAATAAAACTTGAGAAAAATACATTAAAAATACACAGCCCACCATTTTTTTGTATGTATGAAGTAACATATTTGTTACTTCATACATACAAAAAAAATGCCTAAAAACTTTAAACATATGTTATATTTTCTAATTAACTTGGTTTTATATTCAATACTTATAATATCTCTAATATTATAAAAATATGCAGTCGAGTTTGTAGGTACTAACAATATAAACTAGAATAATTTATTACCGGCCCGATTAATTGGAATCATCGCTGACTTTATATAGAGATATTAAACCTAGGTATGTACATAAACAAGTTATAACAAAGAATGTATGAATTATTCATACAAGGGAGCCCATTCATCAAACTAAGCAGAAAGTATTATGAAATTACATGACATTTCTCAATAGTTGCTGAGAAATTCACGGTCAAATTAATTTAATAAAAAACTATCACATTTTTTTACAAAAACATGCTTCATTTATGCTCAGTTTGATGCACAGAATCACTCGCATGAATAACAATAAGGTTTTTTATTATATTCACGCCACGCCAAGGGATGTATAGTTCCTAAATTTTGGTGTCAAAATTAGTTAAAAATTGCATTTAGCACGCATCAATGTTTGAGAATTGATTTCAGTTTTCAACAGATATTAAAAACGCACTTAATTTACTAAACTCACTATCACATCCCTTGTGTAATTCTAATTAAGATATTTGTGTGCGAAGAACTAAAACAATATATTTATCCAAAAATATAATACACAGTAAAGAAACAAATATCCACACATTATTCATAATTTTAATTAAACGATCGGGAAAAACTTACATAACGATGTATAATATTTACCAGTAATGGTGTTAAATAATATTAAAATTATCAAGCACTTATTGTATTAATTAATTCAACATAAAACTAATTGTAACACCAATGCCAAATTTCTAAAATCTATGACACTGTAATACATAACGACGAAAGATTTTATGAATTATATTTTATATTCAATGTAAACAAATTGCAGTTTATCTAATTATCTAATTAAAACTTGAATATAGCAAAAAAACAAATAATTCCCAAATAAATCCCTTTTAAAAGCTAGCGTTGTGGTATGGTTATTACTATTCGAGGACAATATAGAAAAGTGACTATTTTCATTTAATGATGGAAAAATAATGTTTATTAAAGGAACGTCTCGTTTTGTATCACGAATAACGGAAATTTAAATTAAAATAAAACCAACACAATATAACAAATTAATCTGTGTTATATACACTTGAGGATTCAAGCTTCGAATTCTTGAACACTTGGTAATTTTGGCGATCAACAATATTTGCTTTTATCGTCAAACGTGAGTCGATAGTAATGACGGAAATGAATTTATGCTGAAGACGTATCGAAATTTAAGAAAACACAAAATATCGCCGTCATACCGCCGACGCCATCTATCGTGTCTCTCCGAGAACTTACTAACACGAACCGAGTAGAAATGTCTCTAATATGTCTAATTGTATCGGTGGTAGATGCGGGTAGTTGAGTTGGCAGGAACAATTCAGTGTTCGGTATTAGAGTTTACAAATATTTCCTTTAGTTCTGTTTGAATATTTATATCTTCAATAACAATTAAATTGATCTTGAACCTTGAAATTCGTGTTTTGTATTGACGTCCTTTATTTGTTGATGTCCTTTGTTTCAACAACATCTACATTGATTTTCACTGTCACTATTATCCTAAGTTAAAATTAGAGTACACAATTTTTATTTACTATGTGATATTATTTGTAATTGTGGCTTCACTTAATGACTTAAATTAAACATAATTCTTTAAAAATGTTTTGCGTGTTCCAATCAAGATATTGTTTTAAACCTAAGGTATCCATAAACTTTCCAAATATAATTAACCCTCATTTTTCATTAAATTTAACTTAGTCTTATATTAAGCAAATATGTTTTCTTTCGCATTCTTTAAAAAAATGAGACCATTGCTTTTCAATGTGTAAGGTATAAAATATAGATTAAATTTATTAATAAATTCTGGCCTATTTTTACTGTTCGTATAAGCTATCAATTATCAAAATCAATTCATATTTGAGTAAATTACTGATGAAACACTTATTCAAAAGACGGGCTTTAATTTGGTTTTTCATGTTTGTACAATTATTAATAATACTTTTTAAAACGTTATTTGTGGTGCGTTGTGGATACTTACGAATATGCCGCTTACTTTGCATTACTGCTGCACGCATATAGCTTTCAATAAGGGTAACAGGTATAAGTTTATGACAAGATAAAATAATTAGTAATTGTAATCGTATTGCTGTACATAACGATCAATTGGTAAAAAATTATTCTCACACATTAAACACAAGTTGTAATTTCAATACATCACAATCAATGTAAACCCAATGATGATTCTAATACAACGGAGGTGATTAAGGTGTTGAAAACGGAGGTAAAGTGGGGAACTCTAATATAATTTCGCTCTAAATGCCGGTGTTACCAAATGGTAATATTTATTCAAGTACAGGAAGTAATTAGATACACTGAGTGGTAGTTTTCTTAATAAAATGAGACAAAAATATTCCACATAATTGAGTTGGCTTCAAGGCGTGTTTTAGTCGAACTAGCGTGCTAGTTTGTATTTTTTAAAGCATATAAAAAGAAGTAAGAAATGTAATAAAAATTAATTGAATTCGCCAATTTTTGTACTAAAAGACGGCATTAAATTTGTTCCAAACTCTCTTGAATAAATACTTTCGGCATAACATGGAGAGTTTAAATTGTTGTCTTTGCTTTCGCTTATCCAGTTCTAGATAGGTAAGGCTATTAAAAACTATCAATGAAGTTAATTGAAAATAAACGTATCAGCTAAAATATTAATCGAAATTAATGTCGTAATTACAAAAATTAATGAAACAAAATTGAGATAAATATTTCAGGAAGAATATTCATTAACATTAATGCTGTAATTACAATAAAATTAGTAAGTGCTAATGAAGCAGCAAAAACTAGTTTTGTATTTTAATATAACTACTTCAAACAATTTTAAGAATTCAGATAGCTTCATTATCGAATTGGTTGAATAGTACGTAATTTTATTTCAAAGCCCACAAACATTTGAACATGAAACAACTCAAAGGTTTTTTTCGAAATCAATACGCTGTCCAAAGCCACTTACCTCGCAAAAGCGTTAGCCAGGCGAAATATGGAAGAGGTCTGGGAAACAAATTTCATTCGCCGGGTTTTTCTTTTTTACAGAAAATACATTTTTCGTCAACACAAATGAATACGGGAATAATATCACTTAGCGTGGGATAAATAATCGTATTTCAAGTAGCAAACAATTTGCAATTTTTTAGGTATTTCGGGGGAAACTTTCGATTCGGTTTGTGTGGTATCATATACCGCGTTAAACACGTTTATTTGTTGTTTCTTACTTTCTTTATCTATTAGTACCATAAATATCTTTATTTTATTTACAATTTGATGTAATGAAATGGTATTGAAACTAGATATGCCAAGGATTAATTTTTGCGAATTATTAAAACTCTTAGATGTTAACTTGTTTAAAAAATTGCTCTAAAATCAGATACTTGTACTAATTTTAATGTTCGCTTGTTTATATTTACTTCTCCACATGTTATTCAAAAATAAACTTAGAGTACCAATATAAAGAAAATATTCAAATTATCTTTTATATTTATTTTTTTTTTAAAAATTTCATTTTAATTTCATAAGAAATCGCATCGGAAAAATTAAAGAAATGATATAATTTTTTCTGAGAATTAATATGATATTATGTCAGATAAATTTTAATAATAATAAATAATAATAATAAAACATATACCTCATTGCAAATTTTATGTATTCGCTTGTTTTCTATTACTAATGTTTAAGTCCTTCATTGCAGTAGTTTTTCCGAGTAGTATCGCTTCATCTGCAGTATAAAGGATAGGTTAGAGGCGGGAATAAAATTCAGTTGAGTTTTCGAAACAAAATTCATTGAATTTTCATTATCATCCTAAATGGCGTCCAGATAAATCATACAACTTGTTATAAAGACAATTCATCCATGGAACAACTATAATATGGTGTGTTATTTATCTACTTGCGTTAGTATTATTGTTAAAATGGTGTTAACATAAAATGTCATGGCTCAAGGTTATTTTACATACCCTATAATTGCGATATACAGTCATGGTGGTGGTGGCTAATAAATGTAATATATCTTAAATACAAACCTTGGATAAAATATGGAAAGTAAAAGATATACGATATTAATAATGTAAATTAACCTCATTAAGTAGCACTCAAATGTGACGATACCGCCACCAAATTAGTCTGTATGTACATTAGAATATAATCTTCCCTACCCCAATAAAAGCGTCATATCGTCCATGGACAACCTTAATCAAATTACATAGTTAAGTAACTTAAATTAGCTTATACAACTTTGTCCTGAATGCATCATGCCCTTTTAACACCATATACATGACATAAGTTTTCGGAGAAACATAAACGTGAAATTCACAAATAACTGAAAAGAAAAAATGATCAAACTCCGGGAAAAATATGGGTCGCGCAAATATTAAGAGATGCAACAAGAAGCATTATCGTAAAATTTAAAAGCGAAACCTCAATCCATATAACTAAGCTCAGTTTGTTTTACGTTATAATATAACCACAAATTAAACTCTAATGGTACACAAAACAAATTGTACCATAAAAACGGTGGTGAAATATTCCCACTAGAAGCGAATGGATTTTCAAAATTATGTTGTTTATTCTCGTGTAAAGTTGTAACGACTGCAAGGACATAACATACATGTTAATTTATTTAAAAAAATAGTGCAGGCATATACAAAAAAAAATTAGTTTTAGATGTTTTGTTTTGGCGAGACACTAAAACGATTCACTGGTCCAACGTTTTTAGATGCAGAAAGTCTGAAATAAAACGTTGTGGTTTGAAAGTATCGAATTTCATCCATAGTCAACCGGCTTTGGATCCGGCTACTTTGTTTAACTAAATCGAAAGAACACATCCAGAGAACGAAATATAATATTAATAAGGAGGCTCCTGTTTTAAAAGTCAAGTAAAATGTTTTTTTTCTGAAAGGAATAAAAGAATAAAAAACTATTCCAACATATATTAAATTAGAAGGATATATAAAGAAATATTACTTACTACACGTACTTATACGCATGTGCTGGTGTAAGCATTATAAGCATTGATTTATTAATTCACTAGGTTAATTGCTATCTTCGCATTGTATTTATTTATATAATGGAAAATACAATAGCAAATGAATGCTAACAATTAACGATAATTATTCCACCACATATATATGTATATATATATATATATATATATATATATATATATATATATATAAATACGTATATATATATATATATATATAAATATATATACATATATAAATATATATAACACACGCCCAAAGCTACATACAAATTCACAGACTCATGTCACTCAAATTATCCTAGACGTGGTTGCTATTTTTGCAAAATGTATATTTTTAAAAAAGAAATGTAATAAAATAAAAAAGCCAAAGTTGCTCTGTAGTCAGCTTTTATTTATTCAATAAAAGCTGACTACAGAGCAACTTTGGCTTTTTTATTTTATTACATATTGAATATTAGCAACCTTAAGCGGATTCATGACAGGGCAAACTTATTTTAATAACATCAATATTTCCTTTCTGGATTCAAAGAATGCCTATTAAAGTCTACAAGCAATATTTATTATAATGATACGTTACGTTAGAGAATGCCTGGTTAAATTGAAAAATTAACTCGCATTCAGTGGCGCGACTGCGGTCCATTTCAGTTCACATTCGTTAAGGTGACTTTTAAAAAAAAGTTTTACCATCCTAAATTAAGAAATGTACATGCTTCATTATTTTCTATGAAATGTCAAGTCATGCTTCATTTACTTTACGAAATTATATGTCTTCGAAATGACTGTTTTTTATGAACGTTGTATTATAATACACCGACAACTGAAGTAGAATGGTACTTTATTTCTTTTCTGTAATTTTTAATTAAGTGTCCATGAAAAAAAAATAAGACATAATTACATGTCTTCGAAATTACTGTTTTTTTATGAATGTTATAGTATAATACATCGACAACCGAAGCAGAATGATACTTTATTTCTTTTCTGTAATTTTTAATTAAGTATACATTAAAAAAAAATAAGACATAATTAAATGTCTTCGAAATGACTGTTTTTATGAACGTTGTATTATAATACACAGACAACTGAAGCAGAATGATAGTTTATTTCTTTTCTGTAATTTTTAATTAAGCATCCATGAAAAAAAAATAAGACATAATTACATGTCTTCGAAATGACTGTTTTTATGAACGTTGTAGTATAATACACCGACAACCGATGCAGAATGATACTTTATTTCTTTTTCTGTAATTTTTAATTAAGTATCCATGAAAAAAAAATAATACATACAAAAATAATCCTCTTAAGCATAAAAATCTCGATTATTTTGCTTTTCCACGTAATGAATGAGTCATTGACATTAATTTTTGAAAGCGGTATATATACAATATGGAAAGCCTAGAGTAGTCAAGAAACCCTCATTGAATTCATAGAACGCTTTTTAAGTAAAATAAACTTGTCAAATAGGAGTATAATTCGAACTTCCAGGATGCCGTAAACATTTAGGCGCTTATGAACATTTCGGCGTACATTGTATTTCTAGTAGATAATTTACAAATGTTAATATTATTTCTCAATATATAAATATATAACCTGGCATATCTTTCAAAAACTTAATAAATACACATTACTACGGAATAATGTTTGCAATTGATTTAAAGCATATGTAAGTATGGAGTTTCCATTAACATTTTATATGTCCAACTATATGTCATAAGTTGATCATTTGTTACTCATAAACGTGGGGAAGCCTAGCGGAGTAGTAAATGCTTCTTAGCTGTAATAATTTTACATTAAATTTTGTTATATTTATTACTTTTGTAAATACTTCAAAAATATTCGAACATTTAAGTTAAGTTTTAACATTAGTTAAGCTGAATTTTTTTAAATTTCATTTTCGTTTAAAGAAAAAATTACGCCGTTTTATTAATTTATAGAATAATTACTTAACCCAAAAATAAGGCTCTATATTGAGAATAATCGCTTGCAGACTAATAAATAGATTTGACTTTAACTAATTATTAAGATCAATCTCAGTGTTAATTATTTTTGCCAAATAAGTCCATAAACTATTGACACTATGATAAATTTTAAATATATATAATTAGATAAGCGGTGATTAGGCTCAGTTTTACGTGTGCACAAATGACAAGGTACTTTTTTATGTTTCATATTATTTAGGGTTAAGTGATACCTGCCAAAAATATTTCTTGTCGCCCTAGCGTAATTAATTTTATTCGATAGAATCAATCAACATTGAACTGTTTAGTAAATATAAGTTTTCTGGAAAAAAGTTGATCAAACCTCGATTTTCATACATATAAATTAGACCGTTTCCTTTATTTCAAATAATGTTATTATTGATATATTAAAATATTAAATTAAAAATTGGCTTTTAAAATGCAGAATATAATATATAATGTAGGCGTCATTAGAAACAATGATCATTTGAGTTTAGGAGGCGTATCAAGTTTGACATATAAAAGTGTAATTAATAATTTGGCCGTAAATCTTCACGGAATTAGTAATAAACTTTTCGTCTGCTGATAAAACCTGTCTTTGAAGGTAACTATGTACGTATGTAGCGTACGTTGGTTTGCTCTCTACGAACCTATATATGGTATATATATACGGAATATTTATCTAGTGTTGCCCACGAAGTAGTAATATAATATCATCCAGGAAGTAGCTCTCTATTTAATAGTTTATTAAGTTTACCCGCTACTACTCTGAGAGGAACTTCAGAGTTTAGTACCTAGTAGTGCAGGATAGATAAATATCGAATCAATTAGACCTCCATCTACTCGTCCACCTACTCGTTGGGATAGTGTTGTGATAATAATTGAAATTGCTTGTTTGTAACTTCATCACACGATGGGTTAGTGATGAATGATTGCTAGTTATCCAAAAAACTATTGTCAATTCGATTTAAATATTTATAATTGATTCTTGACACAAATTACTTTAATGTGTTAATTTCTTGCGTCAAATACTATTTAATTACATTCTAAGTCGTATTACTTTGATTTACCTTAAATTAGAAACAAGAAATTTAGTCTGAACGAAATTATGTCGAATGCATAATTACGTACACGCAAACTGGAAACTGACTTATAAAATTTTATAATAAAATAAGAACTCCTTAAAATACCTTTATAATTATGATTATTATTTACTATCAAATCATAATAATACGGGTCAAAAGTTTTCATGTTTGTAATTTGTCGTTGTCATTTCACTAATCCTGGCAAATTTTCATATTTAGCCTGGAGTCCAAAAAGTTAGTAACTTGGTTTAGCCAGTGTGACATATTTTACAAAATAAATAGTTTTAGTGACATCAAGACTAATATGATTTAAATTGAATTAATAATTTCTATAAAATATAACATTAATATAAATAGATACTTTATTTGATATTTTTCAGATATTCAGTCAAAGTTAAATGTTAAAAAAGTAAAAAGAAAGAAATTTCAACTTTATTCAATTAGGATGAAACAGCAATATGTTTTCAATGAACTATCTCTAATGCTATCTCTAAGAAGACATCAAATTTTGAGCTAGTTATACAGAGATTTCTACTAGCTTTCATAAATTGATATTTTTTCTGACTGGAAATTATTTTCATTGGATTTGTAAAAATCCAACCTTAGACGATTACTTGAATCTTATATGAAAATAGCAATCATTTTAAAACAATATTTTTACCATATCTTTAAAAAAATTACATATTTATTCGAAAGTAGCCTTCAATTAAATTAATCTAGCTGTAACTTATAACTTCAAACGTATCTACTTTATATATTTACGAAAATAACCAATTTCTCATTGTTACATAAATCGTTACGTTTTAAGTGTCAGATTAAATAAATAAAAGCAATGTAACTGGACTATAAATTATTAATATGTCATTTTAAAAACCTGTCAAGTTATCCAAAGTTGACTCGAAATATGCACACTGACTAACAAAATATTATCATTTGAAAAGGGACTATCCTAAACATTATCTTCAAGAATCTTAGTTTCTGTTAGGTTCTTTAGGGAACCGACAAAGCTTCTCCAAAGTGTTTTCTGCCGTTATTTCCAGGCCGATACTAATGCATGCGCGGCTTGTTTCTGAATATATACTGAACGAGAATAAATTATCACATCTCAACAATAATTTTGCAAAAATTTGTAATAAGAACAACTTGAAATTTAATGTGTAGTCCTGTGAATTATGCTACATCGAAGACAGAGCCGTGAACTCTTTATTATTTTTCTTGAGTTTTTGCAAATATGTTGTGCTATTAGGTTGTACCTGAAATCATAAGTTACATGTACCAAAATAAAGTGTACTTTCCTCGTTGCTTTTTTGTGATGTATCACTTCAAAACAGAGTTTGGTTAAACTTTATAAGGAAATACTTTCCAGACTGTTCTCATAAAATATCCCGGGAATAAAACATGCTGCTTCACGGTAAAGAGACGAAAAATTTAAAGTTGAGTCTTAGAGTTACACAAAGTTAAGTTTGGGAGTTTTAGCACATTATATTTTTAGCACACATATTTCGATGTTTAAGTAATGTTATTTCTATTCTCCTGTGAAAAAGTCAGTATAAAAGTAAAAAAAATCCATATTTAATGAAATCAATTATAAATAAATATACACTAAATTTACGAAAAGTTTAATATTTAACAAATTATATATCTCGGCAATTTTATGTCAAAAATACATGTAGTGTAAAAAATGAATTTTTTATAAGCCAAAACATTTGAATAACGAGTGAATGCCCCACTTTGTTTTTCTAATAAATGATGTAATAAAAGAGTGTATATGTATATATGTGTATACATATATATATATATATATATATATATATATATATATATATATGTGTGTGTGTGTGTGTGTATGCATACACATATACATATATATGGAAATGCATATTATTATGGAAAATATTTTTTTCAATTCGAAACTTTAGACCATTCCGTACAATGATGAGTGTATTAAAAAATATTTTATCACTGTAAATTATTGTATTTATGTATGTAAAACTGTCAGTAATTATTAAAAAATTAATTAATTTTCTTCACTATTCATTCTGTAAATTGTATTGATATATGATGTCGGTTAGAAAAATTTCAAAGGAAGCAGGAAAAACATTTACTTCGAGAGTTTTTGCGTTCTCTACCAAAGGAAGACATTCATCTCAATACTCTCTAGGTTTTTCAATTAGGTGCCTTGGAAACTTAAAAGTTATCGGTTCACTGATTAGTAACTCAACGAATTATTTATCATATATTATTATGTAGGAAGTTTTTAACAACACCCATTTAATTTCATCATGTTGATAATAAATGTTTGCGTTTAAAATATTTTTTTGGAAAAACGTTTTTTGTTTCATAATGTTTTAGTCTTTTCGTGTTGTTTTTATTTTTTTAACTTTGACAAAAACTATGATGGTGGTGAAACTCATTTTCTGCATAGTAAAATAGATTAATGTTTTTTAACAAATATACCTATGATCAATCTACTTTTTAACTTAAATTTTCAAGGTCAAATTTAAAACAAAATAGCACTTATATGGTGAAAAATATTTATATGTTATTCTAACACTGTAATTTTAAAACGCTTAATATTATCATGAGAGACTGCACATGACCGTCTAAAGATGAATTTTGAAAAAAAAACCAACGAAGTTATAGTACCTTTTAAATTAGGAAAAAATATATAAATTTCTGAATGCTAGTACCAAGTACTTCTGGAGCTACCTCAAAGTTCCGTGTGGGCGTTCTATTTAGATAAGGTTATTTTACTTTCTTTTACTTTCTTTTTATATATTTATATTTAACATTCAACAAGTATATGATTAATTTTAAATCAAGTGTTTATCGTGGGTATCTTCTACAAAATTATATAATTCCATTTAATTTATATTAATCTTCAAAATATTAAATTAGAGCAAACCAATATAGAGTTTCAAATTTATAAACATTTTATCTACATTATAAATTATATTTTTATTTACTTAAACCGCAACATATTTACGTTTGTCTTTCTGTTATAATAACTATGCAGGATTCAAATTGATGCGGTTTTCACTATCATGTAGTTTGTTTATTCCTAATGCCGACTATGAAAAAATAGTTTGATATTGAGGTTATGGCAATATTTATGGGGCAATATTTATACTAGAGTATGGGACAGCGGTGGGCGCTACGGAAAAAGAAGACAGAAGTGGCCCCAGGTCGCGGAATGTATGCTCACATTATATAGTTCAATATCACAATCGGCGTTTAGCACCATTGGTAGAGAAAGTTGGTTTATTATAAAGAAAAAACGTAGAAAAACAATCAATGTATCATGCCTAAAAGGTATCGTTAAGATAAACTATAAAATATGCTGTATTATAGAGAGTTAATTACGTAAAATTGAATGCAGCTAAACAGAATCATTTTTCACAGCTAAATGAAACTACGTGATGTAGTATTAAATCTATTTTATTAAAGTTCTTGTGAACGTGGGTATTTGTAAAGATTTTGCCCACTTCAAGATGCTGTAATACAACGAAACATATGTCGCGGTAAAGAATTTAAATAAACGAGAAATAATACTACATCATGTAGTTTCATTTAGATGTTAAAAATTAAATTATACCGAGAACATTATTGGTTCTCTTTAAATTGTCTTTTGTTATATTCGAAAAAAGAAGTATATAACTCGTGGATACGAACATATGAATTAGAGTTCCAATATGAAGTAAAGTTGTAACGACTACAAGGTCATACTACGTTAATTTATTTAAAAAATAGTGCAGGAATATATAAAGAAAATTTAGCTTCAGATGTTTTGTTTCGGCGAGATGATGTTTTGTTTCGCCAAGACACTAAAACGATTCACTGGTCCAACGTTTTTAGATGCAAAAAGTGTGAAAGAAAATTTTTAAATTGTATTTTGTTATTTTCGAAAAAAGAAGCATATAACTCGTGGATACAAATATATAAACTAGAGTTTAAATATGAAGACAAATTTTCTCACTCAACACAAACGCCAAAGGCGATTAAAAAAATCAACTTGTGGTCAAAGAAAGAAAATAACTTTGAACTGAGAGAATTTTATTCAATACCCAGGAATAATTACGAAAAACAGAAACATGCTGTATAATACAATAATTTAAATATTAAAACGCGTGACACATCTATTTCTGTTACATTCATCAGTTTTAATTTAAAAAAAAATTCATGGTTAATTTCAAATGGAATGTTTCCTTTTAAATATTTTAGTTCATTTCACAGCTCATAAAAACCAATAATAAAAAAAGGTAATTTTAGTGATTGATTAGTTATCAGGCAATAAAAAAACTAATAAACATTTACTAAGAAAATTTGTCCTAAGAAATGTCGATTTAGTATGTAACAATCGCAATTTCGTTTATATTTTCAACTCAATAAATTTTTCCTCATCATCTAGTGTCATGGAGTTTCTGCAGAGTTGTCGAGTTGCCATTGTACTATTGGATGCTACCTAATTAATACCTATATATATGTATATATATATATATATATATATATATATATATATATATATATATATAACAGGAAATATAATTTTAATGAATTTCATCATGATGAAATTTAAGAACTAAAAGGACAATACCAATTATATCGACTGCGATAACAAATCATTTTTCGATACATTAACTTATTCTCATAAAATTTAAAAAACGATATACCATTTTACCTGACGTCAGCATTAAACGTTAAAATTCAAAATAACCGTGACAATAATACCAAAATGGTAAGTATCGAAGGATAAATAAGTAACATCGATAACGAAACGAGAACATTTTTGGATACTTTCGACTGCTCTAGCGACGTTTAAAGACCGTTTATCCGTTTTAAATGATAGTACCATTTAAATATTTGAAGTCAATATAATCGTGATAGTAATACCAAAATTGTAAATATCGAAGAGTAAAATAAGTTACATCGACATCGCTAACAAATCATATTTAGATATATTAAGTTATTTCTATAAAATTTGAAAACGATTTCACTTTTTTACCCAATGGTCCCTGAATATAATCTATATCATCAAGACTACATGTAGCTATATGATTAAAATAAACGAGCGATATTCCATAAACCAAAAACTAACTGTGACAGTTAAGTCTAAAAAACTTGTACACAAAATAAAATTATTTAAATAAATGAAAACGAAAAAATCAAAACAAGGAAATACAAATTACATGAAAATCAGTAAAATCAATGAGATGAAAAAATATCTCAGGTCGAAAGTTGATAACGCTGCATATTATTTATTGAGGAGATGTAGATAAAAAGATGTGTACAAAACTTGTTTCATTTCATAGCAAAATTATATTACCAGACTCAAATTTATTATCGGATGAATCGAAATATGTAATAGGATGTTACGTATCATCATCAAGTAACTGTTTACATAAACACAAGTTAGTGTAATTTATTATCGACACGTGTACACTTGACATTCTAAATAAATTTCGTGTTTGACTTAACAGTGGCTTTTCGTCGCAACACAATTTATCAAATACTTCAGTTATTAAATATTTATAAATGACTACTGGCATAGCACCTACTTACATACAAATCAAATTAAGCAAACGGATTACAATACTATTGTGAGTTCGAACTTTGCCCTAGAACCTTCGCTGTTAAGGTCCACTCCCTTCGATGGTACTGTATATAGATGTATAACAGAATTCAGTCAAACACCGGTGAGAGTCCCATTTTGAACAACGATCAACTTGTACAGCTTTCTAAAAGTTATATGTATATTTTCATATGAATGGATACCGTAGGTTACAAATATGTGATACAGTTACCGACAGCGCAACATTCAAATTTAGTTTAAGTGAAATGAGATTTTGCTACATTTTCTTTAAGTTAGCGTGCATATGTTATTTAAATATGATATATTAATTAAAATTTTAATTTCAAACAATAAACAGTGAAAAGCTAGGAAAGCAGGTGTAGTTAGTATGGATATGAGGTTAATGAAATAATTTTCCGAAAGTGGATCATTCAGAAATAGATACCGGTTTAATAAGGCGGCAAACAAAATATTCCCACGAATGTTAATTAATGAATGTATAAGTAATTCATAAAATAAAAAGCATTGCATTCGGACATATCAAAGTAATAAAATTTGTCTCAGTGTGATCAAAATATATTTTAGTAAATGTTTATAAGCAAGTCATTTTTATCCACGGCGGAACGGGGGAGGTATATGCGTTTAGGGTGAGAGTTTGTTTGTTTGATTGTTTGTGACTCATTGGCAATGGTTCTTAGATATGGTGATTACTCACCAGCGCACTCGCAATAATATTTTGTTGCGAACGAATATTCCCATTTATCTCCCAAATGGTTTGACCGATTTAGGTACGGTTTTCTGCAAAATATTTGGGACTAACCGAAGATGGTTCTTACATAGGTGTTATGGTGTTAGATTACTAGGGGGCACTGCAACATTTTGTTGCAAACGAATGTTTCTGTTTTCTTCAAACCCCTTTGATCGATTTAGATACGGTTTCGAAAAAAAGTTAGTGATTTAGTGGCAAAGGTTATTAGTCCGGTTTTATGTTTTAACTCATCAGAGCGTGTTGCAATAAACATTTTTGATTGATCTAGATTAACTATTTTATGATCTTTCTTTGGCTTTGTCGATGTGTGATCAACATAACACGTTTCTCAAACACTAATTCTTCCAATGCTATATTATTGTGTGGATTATTGAAGACTTTTTTTCTATTTAAATCAGTTATTACTACTCCGTCTAAAGATCTTATTCCACTAAGAGGCACATATGCTTGCCCTTTCGCGAATATCTTTTAGAAGCTTAGATATTAAGACTGATAATAAACATCAAAATTAAAATTTTGATTAAGCCCACGACAGATGTAAACGTTTTAATTAAAAAAGTATATAATGAAAAGCAAAATTAACAATTTTTAAAAAATTAACGATGGATGTAGTCGTTGTAATTGAAAAACGATTAATTTTATTTTGAACTCCCTCCGCCCCCAACTAAAAGAAAGTAAGAACCTATTAATATAATTACAAACCCAAGTAAGTCTGTTGGGGCTGCCTACCCTGCCTATGTCTAAAATTTTGCAGTTTTATCAATTTCTAACTAAGCGACATTATCTTAGGTGCGCAAATAACTTTTAAAAAAAATTTAATTTTGCTTTTTTATATTATAACACTTTTAAGAGTAACATGCATTTTTTATTTCTATCAACCATTACAACTGAAATTGTAGGTTCTAGAAAAGATATATAAATACACTAGTTGGAATACAACCTGAGCCGGGAAAAGACTCCTAGTTTGTAGTGTAATTTTTTGTTAGAAAACCTACTGTTTACTGGACCACCAATTCAGAATCAGAATAAAATTTACGAATAAAAATCTCTAATAAGGACTTAATAAAGAAAACTGATTAGATAGAATAAACAATTCCCATGTTTTCTTTTCACATCTGTTCCCAAAATATTAGTATTTGCTTCGCAGGTTTAATTAATTGTATTCCCATAATGAAAATATTCTATTATATAAATATGATACATAAACACAATTTTACGTTGAATTAAAGTAAATTACAACTAAAAACAGAATCTGATTTTCCATTTATATTACGAATCCTTTTTATGCAAGACAACTTGTCATATTCCATTCCATGTAGCAGTTACTGGTTCCATATAAGTAAGATAGGGACTATGTGTTAGGGCTATTATTTCTAAGTCCAAATGGTTAGAGATTTAAAAATAAATGTACATCATAATAATCAATAAGAGTTTAATTTAATGATCCAATTTTTGTAACATAAAATCTCATTTAAGCTAAAACTGGACACAAAATTCAATTTATTATGTGAGTATATATTATTAACAAAAACATATTTTGTAAGTTGGGTTATGACTGTACTAGATGGAGAGCTAAGTGTACTGGCTCTCAGCGCGGCTGCAGGTAATTCGATTAGAACATTGGCTGGCAACCTTCAAGTTATTGAATCAAGTTGCCAATGGACTTAGGTGGTAAATTGGAATAACTACTAGCCGAGATCACTGCTTGCATTGATGTTGTAGATTTAAATGTTTACGTTTTGAAAAAACAGGGATATAAAAGTGCTACATCGGAGCAACATGATTGAATTATAAAAGCAAGAGGATATGATTTCCTTTAAATTTGAATGATTACATAGTTATCCTGCAGAAAAAATGTTTATTTAATTTGAGGGACATTAGCAAAGTTTAAGACTTGTAACTTGAATGATATTTAAAGCATTGAATATTTAATTACAATTAATTTTCATATTCACTATTGACTTAAATATAAATATCATTTTATCAAATTGAATGTAAGGTAGTCATTAAATTTAAACTAAAAGCAGCTAAGCCATACGGAAGGTCTGTGGTCTGTGAAAAATAAATAAGGAAAATAGGGTTGCTTTAGATAATGCAGGATAATGACAAGATATTTTTATTTCTACTCAGTAAACGTGTATCTCACAAACCGGTGGGAAACAAGAAAATCTGTGTCACAGAAATTTGTCAAAGTATTTACTGAAAAAGAATATAAGTTCCAATTATTGTTCTTTTAGTTCTGTACATTAGTGAGTTTCATCGTAAATTATATATATATACTAAATTATAACCGTTTCAATTTATAACCGATTGAAGCAAAACTATTGCTGATATATTTCGTATAGTGTTTAGAGTAACAAGAAAAAGGAAAGAGAATAAGTTTGCATGTTCCTTTCCTTTTTGTGTTTCTCATTCAATTTAAACAGAACTTTCACCGATGTGTTAAGTTGTGACTATTTTCGATGTAATTTCTTACCTCAAAAAAACTTCAATCAATGCCGGTGAAAGTAAAATAAGATGAATAAGGAAACTGTTGATGTATTCTTCTTCTTTTTCTTCCAAGGTTGTTAAAACCTTTTGTAAGTCTTGGTCTCTTCCATAGCTACTCTCTATCTGACTCGATTATTCGATTCTCTTCTCCATTTAGCGAAGTATAATATCCTACTAAGATTTTCTTCCACACAATCGATCCATCGCTTGCTTCTTTATTTCTTTTATTGCGGCTTATAGTTTTGGCAACCCTATTGCCTGGCATTATTTTCAGATTATCCACTAATATTAGACACTGTGCCTTACTGAACTTAGCAATGACTATTTTTACCATCAGTATTTCCAGTTCGTGATTCATACTCTTACAATGTGTCAATGTCATCCTTCTCTTTTGCTCTAATATTTTTCCAAGTACCTTCTTTTATATAAGGCAATTTTTGTTCATCTCACTAGATTAAAGATCAAATGTTGCTCGAGTAAATCACAACTGGTCTCACAATAGACCCGTAGATAATTAATATCAATTCTGTGCTTTAGAGATTTGAGCTTAAGGGTAGTACAGCGATGGTGATTGAATTATACATTATACAACACACAAACTTCTTAATCCACGGAAGATGCTTAACATCTACTACTCACATTATGTGAGGTGCAAGTGGCTCTGCGCTGCCTAGAAAACAATAGGGCATCCGAACTGGACCTATTACTGCAGAATTTCTTCAGAAAGGGTGGACCTTGTACTTGTCAATAAAATCTGGAAAGATAAGCAAAAATGCAAATAATCGTTAACAAAAAAAAAACAATGGATCGTTTATTTGCCCAAAGGTATAAATTCCTCATCAGGTTTATATTCAAGAAAGCAGAGAAACCCGTGTGCAGTCATTACGGATTTCTGTACTTTCAACTGCCTAGAAAGCATTCTGTGGATTTATATATAAGAGATTAAATGGGTATGCTGAGAAAATTCTGGGGAAGTAGTAGTGTAGCTTTAGACGTGACCATTTTACTACAGATTAGACACAACAATTTGGTCAAACACTAGGGAAAACTGACGAGTATCCTCGACGCAGTTAATGAAACGATACTGTTCGGGTAAATCGCGTAATAAATTAAAAAACTTAAGCCTTAATAATATATAAAAAGTAGGTAACAAAAGTGCTGCATTAAAATATATAATTTTGAAGTTTTGTTTAACGTACGATTTCATAGTACCGCATAAATTGTCAAGAAAATTTCTATTCATATTCTGAAAAAGTTATAATTTTTTACGATAATTTTATTATCATCTTTATTCAGATGAACAAAGCCAATTTTCGTATTAGAAAGCAGATATTAACAAATAAACGAGGAAATTAGCATCAGTTTCTGATTTGATAACTATTGAACAATTAAAGTAACATCTGACAGAATCCACTAACTACTACTTTTGATATAATTTGCTTATGTAAAAGTATGAAATGGAAAATCGTGTTTTATTGTAATGGGCAAAAAATATGAAAAGTAAAAAAAAATAACAGGTTTAACCGAGCATACGATACGAACCCCAGCAAGAAAGTTCCCCAGAGATATTTAGATAAAATGCAATGCTGTTTTGTAATTGAAATAAGATTATTTATTCCACACTAAATAATTCACTATCTACAAAAGCTGTATTTTCTGTGTAGAAAACCCGACGAGTAAAATTTTTCACCAAACCTCTTGTTTATTTCACATTGCTGAGGTTTTATTCTGAAAACTTGCGAGGTAAACGACTTTGACCCGCCTATTGATTTTGAAACATAGTTTTATTATGTTTAAAAAATTGTTGATCTTCAATTAAAATGTAAAATACATACTCTTCACTGAATATCATAATAAACCTTGTATTAATTTTAATATTTTGTGAAGAAGTTACAAAAAATATTTTGAAACATACAGCTATTTTTAGCATTTTCATGTTTCGTTGTAATTACGATATTAATTTCAATTAATATTTCACCTGAAATATTTATATTCCATTAAATGTAAATTTCAATTTCCATATCAATATTATAATAATTATATTTGTTATAACATGGCGTTAACAGTTGTTTTATCTTATAAAACCCTAAATTCGCTAGCTCTTTGTGTTTAAAGTTTAAATTTAAATATAGTCTCAGATATACCTAATGACATAAAAAAAAAGTGCCTTGAAGAAAAATTTGCATGTTAAAAATATTACGCAAATATTTATTACTTATTATATCGTATTTCAGTGATCCTTTTCTACACAATTATTTATAATTCACATCACGAATTTTGGACCAAAGAGTGAGGTAATATTATCGTACAGTATGGGAAAAATAATTTTATTCATTCACGATTATTGAAATCCATCAACATGTTAAGCTTCTTCTTAGTTATTGACACTATAGTGATATTTAAATATACCGATTTACCTCACGTCGGTATAGAGCAACGCCTTAAATAAATCTCTAAATATTTCAAATATGCATGTAAAATACGTTTCGCATTCAATAAATGGACGAAACCCACCGCACCATTAGTGTTCCATACGAACAATTGTTTTTAAAAAAGGAGCGAAGTCTAATTATACATTCGGAGATATGGTGCGGGCAACAATTGTCGAGTTTTTTTCGGAAAGGTTTTTGGAAAAAATACTGAAAATACAAGATACATATAATAGAATCTATGCTTTATCGACCTTTCATTTTATGCTCCATACGATATTTATTTATATTATATCGTATTTCAGTGACCCTTTACTAAACTCTTGTTTATAATTCACATCATGAACTTTGAATAATTTCATTCACTCACAATTATTGAAATCTATTAATATATTAAGCCTCTTCTTAGTTATTGACACTTTATTGACACTTTTTACTCCATTAAATGTGAATTTAAATTTCCCTGTCTTAAAATTAGTTTTACTTCCAATTTTACTAGTCTCAATCGACGCCCAAAATGGTGATGCAAACGTTGTTCTTCTATATCAATTGAATCACTTCCACATTGTTTTTTCCACTTCCATATTGGTGCAACGTAAATATAGGTGTAAAGACAGACATGTGTTATGATTATCGTATATTGTGTATAATTATCACATTTTCACAAATTTGGACGTTTACGATCTTCGAGCATATGTAAGATGGATATTTTAATGACCACTTTTTGAACATGTCAGCACAGTTACAATTTGGATATTTACGCATTATCCAAGAAGAAAAGAGAAAAGAACAAGGGTAAATCAGAGCGCCTAAGACACATGTCAATAAGCTAGAATATTATCTGTGGTACGCTCCTGTCCTATGAGGGCATCACGGGTATTTACTTCAAGTGTGGCTTAAAATGTGTTTTTATTGTTGCATTGGTAGAAAAATAAAAATGAAAGATTATATTTCATGCGGTAGGTTATACATAAATTAAATGAAATAAAAGAGTAGAATCACGCGTATCAAGATAATAAATTATTCAAGTGGCCATTCTAATAAATTATCATTTTGTGTACCAAATCCTGGAGTGACATTTTGTATGTGTAGTTTAATTAATTTATGCAAAAATACGAGACGCATAAAACCAAAAGAAATATTCTGAAAAACTAGTTCATGACTATCCAAAAGAAATATTCTGAAAAACCACATCGTGACTTTTACAATGTTGGCGTAAATAAAATATGAATGTTATATTTAGTAACGTTAATATTTTATTTACGCCAACGCATTATTACGATGCTGAAAATTGCGGCTCGCAATCAAATTTTTCACTTGCATGTTCGTTAATTTATTATACTTTACCTGATTTTATTTGTGGCTGATTTACATTAAATTTCGTATTATAAAACTCGTTGCTATAAGAAATAAAAAAATAAACGATACGAATTGATAAAAAACATGAAAACAACGACTGAAATCGATGTTTAGTATTTTATTTTTTGATTTTTACTAATCGGATTTGATCAATGATAACTTATTTCATGGGGAAGAACTATGATTATAACTATGCCCATGTCTTTTTAACGTGGACTTTAGGATTTCTACGGACAGATTAATTTAAAAAATGGATACAAAGTATGTCCGTATGTAATTAATCAAAGTTTTTCTACTGACATATAGCTTGAAAATTTTCAAATTTTATCTAAAACCCTTGATAATCTAGAGTTCTGCTACGGTACCATGAATAGCTCTATTGAATTAGCTGTGCTCTGTACCAGAGATGGCACTCTGAATTAGTTGTGCTCTGTACTAGAGATGGCACTCTGTGGAATATAATAAAAAAAAGACATTTTCTAAAAAATATTTATTAAATACCGACCGAAGTAATTTTTGATTAAAGTAATTTTACGGTTCCATACAAGTAGATTTTAAGATTGAACTGTACTATATATTTGACCTATATTCCAAATATACCCTGAATTATGCAAAACCTGACTGTAGGCGGGCAAGCCACAAAAAGATTGTGTAAACATGCTTCGCCGAATCTAATACCAACATCATCATAACTCCGGAATCGTTTAAGTGGAAATACATTACGATGAAACTAAAATCAATTTGATTGTAGTGTTGCTATTTGTAACAAAATTTAGTAACCAAATATAAAAACGGCAAAAGTATTTTAACCCAGAATTAAATCACACAGGCATATACATTAAGCAAAATTAAAAATATAAAAATAATACACCATATATTTATTATATTAGTGCGATTCGGTTCCCGTAGCTCTAATACAATAACTGACAAATATTCGTAGGAATCAGGTTTTTGACATATATATAAATATATTTTACACATTTCCTGTGTAGAATATTCAGTCTTGGAAAAATAACTCGGTCAGTGATTACAAACACACTTTTCAAATATTTTGTCACTGACCATTATTTCAACAACATTTGAGCTTTCATCAAAATACGCCTTAGACACCATTTTACATAATAATGAACAACAAACGAATGTCAAACTCCGTCTTTGACTTTGTTCTCGAACGTAATTTGACTTGTGACAAGTTGGCAAGTCAACGCAACTTCAAATTCTAATGATTTTCCTTCGAAACAAAGTCCAATATAATACATCAACGCAAAATGTTGAACGCAAAATTGGTGAGCCGTTTCGGCTACTTGTCAAGCGTTCGTCTAATTTTAAGCGACCGTCAAGATCAAATCGGTTACCTCGGGCGTCTATTTGGTAATATTTTTTTGACGAAGTTTTAAGCAGAGTAAAAATTCGCTATTTAGATATATTGAATTTGTTTGTTTTTATCATATAACTCTTAACGAGTGGTTCAAAGCAATTTTCATTAAGTGGCAGTATTCTTTTTTCACAGTTAGCATTTGTAGGTTTTTGAATATCAATTACTAAAAACATCCACGTTTCTAATTAGTCTTAATATCCTTTGACTAAAATACCACGGTTTAAACATAAATGAAATATTTTCTACTTTGATAACTTTTAAATGGTTTCATCCATTTAGAACTATACATGTACGCACGCATGCACAAATGCACTCACGCACACTCACACGCACGCAGGTACGTACACAAGCTCGTACACAAACACACACTCACGCACGCACGCACATACATATATATCATCGTTTTTATCCAAAATCTACTATGTGTACATTACTGACATTTAAAAATTTTGGCATTCTACAGAGAATAACAGACAGTTTATAAAATATTCCATTTGAGAATATTTTCAATTATAAACTGCTATGTTACATGAGCCTACATGACATATTGTATCTGATTGTTGAAAAATATAATAGTTGGAGAAGTGGTTCTTATTGCTATTTAAACTTTTAAAAGTTTCATTTTCACTTTTAAAAGTTTCTTTTAAAAGTTTCATCGTATTACAAAAATGATTGATCGTTTACTTGCATTTTTCTTTAAATACATTAATATGTCATCTTAACCTAGTTAATATACTTATAAAAATTATTTCATTAAATGTCTACTGATTTTGGTTTAATTGCGTATTTGATTAATTCACCGGTTTGGTTTTAATTGCTATCTCGATATTTATAATCAACCAATTACCATTTTTAGTATATGTACTAACAGCATGTCTATAAACTCGTCCCATGAAAGTATAGATGATGTAGTTGATCCGTTTGTACAATCAGAAAATGGAGGTACTGCATTGTTTACAATAGTGGTAATATTGACACTTTTCTACCCTTGTGGACATGGATTAAAAGTAAAAAAAAACATTGCATGTTGATATAAAAACCCTCAAAACTAAAATTTAACCATAATGGGACAGTATAAGGAACTAAAAGCAGTTTCATGCGGGGAGAACGGAGCGCGTTAAATTCCAGACTTTCAAATAGGAATGTAAAAAAAACTTTAATGAAAAAAAAATGTATGTAAAAGGACTAGTATCTGAACGAACAAAGGTAAAGAAAACTTAATAACCGTATTGTTTCCGGGAAAGATATTATTTTTTTTCCCAAATTTGGCTCCTGAAATTATAAAGTAGAATTGGCATATTTGGGCAATAATGTGCACATGGCTTAGGGCCGGCATTATATTTTATATTACATTAAATATATGCCAGTTATGTTGAATGTGGAGAATAAAAGTCGGTCTCAATCATCAATTTCTACTGCTTTTACAGCCACTACGACTTTACTACATAATGTGTAAGAGAAGTTAAACTTACTTCCGAAAGTCACTTGTCGAGTATCGTCAAAGCATAAATACCTCTAGTTAACTTTTTATCTATATTAGAATTCATTGTCATTATAAAACATCCAGTGAAATTAATAAAATAAAAAAAAACCATTTTAAAAACTTATTAAGTGTACTTTAAAAAGAAACATACTTCAGTTCACAAAAAAACAAGGAAGAATCGTTTCAACGTGTGTTTCATATTTCACTAAAAAAATACGTCGCTTAAGGAATATGAGAAACTCATCCAGAAAACATACGATGCATGCATTGATAAGAATAAAGCTACTAAAAATTAAAGTTTAGCACTGGAAATATCGTGGCATCTGTTGGTGTACAAAGTGTTCCTTTAATATCAAATTTACTTGCTGGGGATCTGCAAATAAAACATAATTAAAATAATATAATTCCTGTTTTTATAATTCACGAACTGGAGATATCTCAGTTTACTTTTGGTTTGAAGCGGACGGAAGAGTTACATTCAATTGAATCATAAGCTGCCTTCATAAAGTGATGAATGTAATTATGAAAAATAAAGTTATGCTGAGTATTTTAAAAGAATATGTTTATTTCGTAAACTTAAATAACACAATTTTGTTTTTTAATGATATTGTGATTGTATTTGTATTTGATATTGTGATTATTGTGTTATATTGATATTGGGTGTACTTTTAATTAAAACGATTATATTTCAATCTAATATAATAAATTTATTTCAATAATTTGAAAAATGATTGCGAATGAATTCCTTGATAATCAAAGAAAACTCAATTGTCTTTTCATATGAAAGTAAAAATATTAATTTCGTTGCACATATTTCTACTAAACTACTTTTTTTCATATCTAAATCGATAATAAAATTTTAATTTTTTTACAATTTAGTCAATAAATAAATTCGGACCTTTTTTAAATTTAACAATCTAATACGGTAAAACCGAGACATTCATTTTAATTTTCTCCAATGTTAAAAGGTATCAATGCACGCAAAAATCCCTGAACTTTGAACAGTGGAGTCTTTTGCTAGAGGTTTATATGTTTAGATACCCTTTCTCTAACTATATTTTGGAATAAACTACGGACTGCTGTTTATCCTTTTATAACGTTTGCCGGCAAATTTGCGCTTGATTTGTTTTTTCTACGATCTCTTACTGTAAATAAGTCAAATATTAATTTAAAATACAACGCTTTTTCCCTAAATCTAAATTCTTAACCAAATACCATAAGTAGTTATGGGTAAATGGAGACTTCAACAGACAAGGAGAAATTAATAGTCCGGTTGAAGAAGAGAGACGGAGAAGTTTTGCAAGTCAACATTTTGTTAATCATTTTAGAAACTAACAGAGAGAGATTTTGTTGATCATTTTAGGAACTCACATCGTGTGATTGAACAAATTGGTATATATATATATATAAATATATATATATATATATATATATATATATATATATATATCTATATATATACATATATATATATATACATATATATATATATACATAAATATATATTTATATATATATATATATATATATATATATATATATATATATATATATATATATATATATAATTCCCTGCATTTAACTTTTTATTTATACATATTATTCTTTTACTTTTTTAATCATGTACACATAATACCAATCTTCAATACCCCATGCATGTATTAAAATGTTTACTACATACTATGTTCATCGAAGAAAAAATATAAATTATGATTAAGATTCTAAAAAGACCGTAGCTGAGAAAACATAAGATTTTTCGAGATATTGAATGTCCCTTTGTTTCCTTCACTGGGTATCATATATCAACTTCTAAATGAATTTTTTAAATTTGTTATTAAAAGTTTTTGTTTAATTTTTCAAATATTAAGAAAAAACCATGATGTTGTCAAGTTTCCGAAATTTCTACCGGTCAATCTCTCTTGGTATATTTAGTTCATTGTCCACTAAGAGCATTAATTCAAAATTAATTTGCAAATTTAAATGCAACCTAAATTTGCCAATTTAAAACAAACATGCTAGAGTCTCCAAAAATATGAAGTAGTTTCTTGACCTATATCGATAGACCATTTAAATAAAGTCAATTCTATTTTAAAAAATAAATTTATTTTTAAAACTTGTTTTAAAAATTGAATGTCGAAATCGTAGAGTACAAAAATTTATTTGCACATAAATTATTAAAATAATGTTTTTGTCCGAAGCGAAATCGTTGTTTCTCTGATGTATTTGGAATATTTTATATATAAGTGACTAATCTAAATTTACAACTTTAACTAATTCTGAAAGGTGGTTATGGGACCGTATTACAAAAGCAGTATACGGACCGTCTTTTTCAAAGAAATGTAATTTCGTTGAATTTATTACACTAATTCGTTCATTCAACAATATTATTTTTAAATATTGTTCATTCAACAATATTATTTTTAATATCCTTACCCACTTTTTTTGTATGCTTATATTAGAGAAGAATTGTATATAATATATAATATTATATATCTTTCATAAATGCGGAAAAATGCCTTTCAAGGCGCAAATAACCTCTATTAAAAATATTTCATTATTCAGCCCCGAAAAATGTGAAAGGGTAAAATACATTTTTACAAATTCTTTTAAACCTCTCGGGGGCGATAAGATATTAGCCTATGATTTCTGCTTACAAAGATAACTTATACCAGGAAATTTCCCTCATTTTTTTTTTATAAAAGAAAAAATGGGGATGTTGTTTTTACCACTTTTACTTTTTGCTCTACCCTCTTTTGATAAACCTTAGTAGTATATACATAGAGTATATAAGACGAGATTTTTCACTTAAAACTTTTATTATTTAAATTTATTTTAATATTTACAAATCACAAAGAAAAAGGTGTAAAAATAATTTCGTCGAGCAACGCACATCATCTATGTAACACGTGTACCACATTCATCTGGAAGTAATGGTACTGTTTGTTCAATTATTCTTCTTTCTAATATGGCAAATATATTTGAAGATAAAAGGAAAGATGGTATTAAATACTATTATTGGCTTCATAGAAGACAAAACTTTTCTTGGTCGCTGTTTTTCATTATTTTGTATAAATTTACGTTAGGTAAATAAATGTATAATTATTTTATGTGAGAAGCAACTAAAAATACCTATCTATCACAACAACTTCAGTAAAAGGGCAACTATGCAAGCTAAATTGAGAAAAATTGGTTTTATTAGTTCCTCTTTGTTTTCAGAGATCTATATTAGGTAGTTATATTTATATATATATATATATATATATATATATATATCTATATATATATGTATATATATATATATATAAATATATATATATATATATATATATATATATATATATATATATATATATATATATATATAGATATATAGGTCTTGGATGCTGATAAAGACCTATATTCCCATATTGTCACACTTATGCTCATCTATCTTATAATAAAATAAATGCGATATAAGAGCCATTCGTATAATATACAAAGAAATAAATGGGAATGACAAAGACGTTTCTATGCTTTATCATAAATACTATTTTTGTATATTGATCTTTAGTTTTATACTGTCTAAATAAGGGAGAGAGTATACTGGTCCACATCCACGTATAGATACAAAAGTCTTTAAGTACACGTTCATTTTAGTTAATAATTTTACTACTTAATTACGGATAACTTAATGAAAGTAACGTATAAATCTGGTTTATTTAATATTCTATACCTTGTGAAACGTGATTATTATAAATAGTGAACTCGTACATCTTTGAAAAAAATTAGCCAGAAGTAAACTAAATGGAGTTATTTAGAAAATAGTCACAGCTATAAATGACAAAAGTTTATAATGGGTTTGGGTTAGATAACAAAGAACACAAGAAAATCGTTTCTAGGATTCTTAGTTTTCTCAAATGTTCAAGTTTGTCTTTGGGAAGAATAGTTTTTACTGTTTTTAGTAAAATTTATCTAACTTTGTAGATGTTTTCTTGCCTAGAGCGATTGTCTTCTCTATCGATCAATATTTGCTTACTTTGAGAAATTTCTTTGCAAAACAAACTTTGAACGTAATAATTAATTTATTTTTACTAAAGTTTTCTATTATAATGATTGACATTATTATGATATAGTGATCTACAGTCAAAGAATAGACTTGCTGTTTAGCGTTAGCATCGAAATTTCGGTTGACAATTTTAATGTAACACTGCCTATTGAAACATTTACCAGAGATATATTTAATAAAGTCGAGAAATTATTAAAAGTATATCGTGGTATAACTTTAAGGCAGATAGAGGAGATTTTGAGGATTAATGAAATCTACAAAGGAGGAAGGAGTAAATGGAACAAAAACGTGATATAAAATTACATTAATAACATCGTTACGGATGAACATACATGGCATATTTTTATATATACTCAAAGAAAGAGTCGGAAGATTAAAGAGAATAAAAACGGGATATGACATTATATTAATAATATCATTTCGGATGAACGTATATGGCATATTTTGACATATGTCCAAATATAAAGAGGAAAGAGTAAAGTCAACGAAAAAAGGATATGAAATTACATTGATTACATCGTTGCGGTCGAACACAAAATTATGCTGTATTATCGCTATGTTATTTTGATGCACAATAAAAAAAAGTTGACAGTTCAAAAAAGAATGAGTAGAACTCGTCCTGTCAGGGTTCCGTACACTTTTCCGTATTTATGAACATTTACGCGTGCATAGTATTTCTGTTAAACTATTACAAAGGCAAATTTTTCACAATGTAAATATATTGCTACGTATGAAATACAATATCTTTAACAGGTGTAACAGTGCAATGTATATTTAAAAAAGTAACAGTGCAATGTATATTTAAAAAAGTAACAGTGCAATGTATATTTAAAAAAGTAACAGTGCAACGTATATTTAAAAAAGTATAAGATTTAGGATAAATGCCAGTTCATATATTCTTCTAGTAAAATTTTATCAACCCTGATTTTTCGTGATGTTTGGCCCTTAGTTTCGATTATAATACATTATAGCATATTTTTTAGAAAATATTCATAAATATGCAATTCAAAATAGGGAAAAAAAATATTTTTGTATTTCTCATAATTAGCCTTTTCGGACGACATTCCACATGATATATAAAAGGAAATATTTTTTAAGACCGTTATTAACCACCCCTTTAATGGTCACACGAATACTTAAGACAAGTTGGTGGTGTGAATTATGTGGGTTAATTTCAATAATTAATTGGTATTTTCAAGTTTCTGCATTGCATGATTTGCGCGAAACTCAGCTTTGAAAGTACTAAAATGCATATGTATTCCTACTGTATCTTACATAGTTGTACATACATGGGGAATATAAAAAAGTTATGACATCTGAAATCATCACTGTAGTTTATCTATAACTTTGGGGTGGGCTTGTTAAAACTCATATGTTTCATAGTTTTAGGTTGAATAGTTTCGGAAGTAAGGGCTAACGGCGTTTTATTTCGCATATTTTTTTAGTTTATCTCTGGAGATGTAATACCTAACATCATTAAAAGAAAAATATTTCTCACACCCTTCAAATAATAAAAAAAAAATTAGGTATTTCATTTACAATTCCTATAACTGCCAAATCAAAATTTTTGAATTTTAGCTATTGCAATATATTCGGGTTAATATGTTTTATTACTAAGCCAAATTTAAAATTTCCGTTTCACACGGTTTCTGAGAAAAATAACCGTATCCGATATACGGACAGTTACGTGAGTGACTTTATAAGGGGTCTGCTTTTCCTTTTACTTTACGGAAGCCTCAAAGCGATCGCTGTAAATTTTACAATGCCATATTATTTTCAAGATGCAGTTGTACAATGAAGGCACTATGACAGACTCTCGGAAAGTAAATAAATGTTTCTGAAAAGTAATTTAATTCAAAGCACATTAGCCATTAATTTTTTTTATGTTTTTATTTAAAAGCTGTCAAAAAACATATTGTATACTGTTTAATAAATTACCATGACATTTCGTTTATAAATGAAAACCGCTTGCAAATAAAAAAATTATTGTTGATACGAGTTTTTGTTTACTTCATAAATTAGACCTTAATTCTTTTTCTGTCACACTTTTTTATAAGGTATTAAAATTCACTGTTATCATATACTCACTAAATATCCTTTCGTAGCCTTTATGATCAAATTCTATAACTAGAATTTAAAGGAAGATAGGGCAAAATTTCGGTCTTTGCATTTACCCCCGGAAACGCTTTTCCACTCTAACTTAAACAATAGGTATCATCAATCGAGCACTACGAATAGCCTGCGGTTTATGCAGTTCCAATCTTATTACTTTTTGTTTAGTTTATCTAGGACGTAGGTTCAAATTCTTGGTAACATAATTCGAATTCGGAATAGACATCCGAGCCATGAAACTTTCATTTTTCCGTTCCGCTGAGCAATTTCAAATAAAAATCCGTTAATATTTAATACTCCCATTAGATTTTATATGCTTTTGAAAGTACATATATGTACGTACGCTAACATTTACTTTGAAAATATCCTCTTTTTTTTGTCAGTCTCAATGATCCTTTGTGGGTACTTGTACAATACTTTCATCATTTTGGTGAAAGTAAAAAGTGTAACGTGATAAAATTAAATGATTTAAGCTTATAATATTGAAGCGTGGTTGCATTTTAATTAAAAAATTGAGAATATATCATAACAAAATGATAAAAATTAAATATTATAAATTATTTCCACTATTTGGTCCGGAAAATGGGATCGCATATATGATAAATCGTTCAATATTTTATCAGCTAAGGAGCTTCTCAGCTTGTTGCAAAAATAGCCGGCCGAGGAAAAAACTCTCTCCATTTCAACTCTTGAAGGTAATAAATAATTGTACACAGCTATTAGATAGACTTGCGCCCGCTGCTGACAGCACTATCATAAATACACATTTTGAATAGAATAATAGATCCTTGAACTGAATTTCGCCAGAGGAATCCTTGTTGAAAAAACTGTTTCGATTTACACACATCAAAAAAATGATTTTGGGCAGTCCCAAAAGTGTAGGTTTTGTCATATACAATTCAGTGGGCGTAATATATATATATATATATATATATATATATATATATATATATATATATATATATATATATATATATATATATATATATATATATATTTACATACATTTTTTTAATACAAATGACCATATTGGTCCTTTTACATTGCTTATGAAGCGTTTCCAAAGATCACGTCCATCCATTGCTACATTGTTACGTTGGATCAGTGTTTCTTCATATACACTTTGATAAGTTATTCAAAGAAATAAAAATAAATAGAATAATAAGTGGTCTATATTAAAAAAATTACAACGATTCATTGTCTGATTATGAACTGAAAGAAAGTCAAACATAAACACTTTTGCATTAATAACATTAGTTTGAATGTCCGTATTAAATATATATAAACTGTTGCTTTCAAAACTGATTAAAACTCTTTTGACAATAGTTGGTTATTAAATTATATTAAAGCTTTTAAAGCATACTTGAATTTATTAATAAGAATTTTTAATGAGAGATAAAACAAGTATCAACTAGGCGTATAGCAACAATATAAAATAGCGCAAAATTATGTAAATTATTATTACATAAGGCAGAAGCAGACGAAATATAAAACCATATTATACTTTATTATTTAAATAGTATTTTCGGAATAAATGTTAATTTCTGTTCTTATAATGACATTACAAGGGGTCATTTTGAACAAACTTATCTTTAGTTCATCAAAGTCATGCAAATGAACTTATTTCTATTTTGCTCTGTCTATAATTTAAAATATTATCCTATTGAAGCCCGTACTTCAAACCTTTGAAGTTTAAAAAGGCACGACAAAGTATAAAATATAATGTAGTTATTGTCCGTCAGGTAACCAGCGATCTGGTAAATTTCGAAATAAATATTGAATTGCATACATTATGGACTATTAGACCAAACTTATTTGTATGGGGGCGTATCCCATAGAGCAGACATTTTAAACAAGTGAATATTTAGGTATTATAAACACAAGTCGCTTGGTTTATTTCATTCTTAGTATTTGTCCTTTTAGTAGAATTTGTCCTTTTTCAAGTTTCAATTACGTAATTTCACAATTACATAATTACAGAATAATTTTCCACTTTTATAAATCCGTAATTGGAAGTATTTATCTTGACTTAAACAATAAAAAGAACATACCGACCGAATACCGATTTACATCAAATTACATGTTAAAAACGCGTAAAATTACACAGTAATGTATGTTCTAATGTAACATCTTTGAAAATAGGAGATAGTATAATTTGTCTGCCTTAATTATTTGAGTTCTGGTGATTTCCTGTGATTTGTTATCGACTCGGGTAATTCACACATGACACGGCGAATATTGAACACGAAATAGCCTTTTGAAATAAACAATCGAATTCAATAGAGTATAATGGCCAAACTTAAGAGGACTCCCTCAAATTGCCATGCGTTATGGGTAAGTCCCTTTGAAGAGACCCGTGAGTATTGCATTAAAATTTAAAAGAAAGTTTTATTCATTGTTCGATCGCTAGTCATCCGATTCACATTGACTTATTCAACCTGCTCAGTCCAGTTAAATACTTTCTATCGTCTGTGTTGTGATTTGTCATTATCAAGTTATTTGCTGTCGTCGCGAAATTATAAATTGATGGACTAGAGTTCTGCTCTCCGCTGGGATGATAAATTAAACATATATGATACAACTTTGTGAGTATTTATACTTATTTATCTATTGACTCACTTGTTTATTTTATACAGAAATTTTGTAAGTACCAACCAAAAAAATGTTAAAATTTTTACCTATGCAAATTATATTTATTTGAAGGTAGTGAACACTTTTCTATACCTTTGAATTCAATAAGTTTTGAGAATGTTGTAAATATTGTAATATCATAAAATCGATTTCAATAAAACAAACTATTATTCCATAATAATGTATTAATTTATATATTAATTTGATAATTAATATTTTTGTATTGCATAAAACCCAGAAAACTTCAGATCTGTAATCTGAATCCGAACTCAAAGATGCTGATGATGAAGAAGACATTGATGATAAACATTTTATAGATGAACCTAGATTTCCAGAACCAAACTTCTTGTTTAAAAATAATATTAAAAAAAAGTGAGATGAGTGGATATTTTCATAAATCTTTCTCCAAAAATTATATATGGGACTGGACTGTAAAACGAGATATGAGGCTGGACTGTAAAACGAGATGGAGTAGGTTGTCAGATATGGTTGGCCGATTTCTTAAATTAAGACCATGTAATATAAAGGCATTATTATGTTTGCAATCTAAAGTCAAATTTACAGATAAAAAATTCGAGGCCTTTAATACATTACCTAATGTGCATCGCAGTTTGGTTGTAATAAAAACAACAGTAATATTTTTGTGTCGCTGTAATTTGAGTTTATTAAAAGTGGCTACCTGTAACTCAGTGAAAAACTAGCTTCATCTCTCAGTAAGAGAATAAAAGAAAAACGAACGATTGAGTCTTGTGTTTTAGTTTATTTACACAACAATGAACATTTTTTTACGAACGCAGCTACGGAAACATTCGAAAAAGTGTCGTCAGGTCAGAACACTTATTTTACAATTATTGAGGCTTTAAGCAAACAGAAATGAGTCCACGGCGAGGTCTGAATTAATCACAAATCGAATTTGTAACCGCAAGTGATAACGATGAGGATAAAGACTGAACCATTGCACAACAGTAACAAAAAAGATACACAAAGCTACAACAGGAAACAAGGGTTCCTCTGGAGGAAATACAGTCCTAGGATCTAGTAGTAGAAGAGTGCTACCGGCGGCGGACGCAAGTCTATCTAATAGCTTTGTACAATTATTTATTGTGTAATTTTTTGAAGGCAATCTTCAAGAGTTAAAATGGAGAGAGTTTTTTCCTCAGCCGGCTATTTTTGCAACAAACTGAAAAGCTTCTTAGCTGATAAAATATTGAACGTCTTATCATTTATACGATTTCATTTTCCGGCACAAATAGTGGAAATAATTTACATTTAATTTTTATTCTTTTGTCATTAAGAATGTATAATATAAATAATATGTTAAGAATATATCATTCATTGTCAATTTCTGAAATACAACTTTTTAATACAAATGTAAAAATACCTGAATAAAAAAGCTAACATACAAAATTATAAGTTTGAAATCTTGAATTTTGCCACATTATACTTTTTACTTTTACGAAAACGATAATAGTATTGTATATGTACCTAGGAAGGATCAATGAGACTAACAAAAAAACTGTATCTTCAAAGTAAATGTTAGTGTGCGATGTTTAATAATTATATACGTACTTTTAAAGGCACATATAATCTAAAGGGAGAATTCAATTGTAACGGATTTTTATTCAAAATTGCTCAACGGAACGAAAAAAATTAAATTTTCATGGCTCGGATATCCATTCATAATTATGCCACCAAGAATTTAAACCTAGATAAACTAAACAAAAAATAATAAAATTAGAATCGCACAAACTGCTCGTTACTTTACACATTTTTGTTTTTACCATGAATGAGGACTGCCGTCTGAACTATTTAATAAATACTTTCAAAGCATCGAAATTTGAGAAATCGGAAAGGAGTAGTCTGCCACCACGATAATACCAGACTTCATATTTCATTTACTATTCGAAACCAATCGAAATTCTTTACTCTGGCCACTGAGAAACTCTTTGAGTCAGAAAAACCCTGTCGATAATAAAGCTGCTAAAATTTAACTGGATTAGTTCTCTACTATTAATCTTTAGACATTTTAAGAACGGACAATTATGAAATTGTTGAAAAAATGATAAATAGATAGCTTTAATTTATCCTTAGATTTATTTTATTTGATTTGAATCGGGTTTTTTCGCGGTAATTATCTATTTAATGAGTAAACCTAGATATTACGGGAAATTTAAAAAAAAAAAAAAATTTCATGAGTAAACCTAGAGTGAGTACTTAGTTTATAATATCTAGGTTTACTCATTAAATAGATATTTACCGCGAAAAAACCTGATTCAAATCAAATAAAATATGTGTTCGAATCGCGAAAGTTTAAAAAAGTCTATATCCTTAGATTGTTCCAAAAAATGCAGATTAGTTTGATAGTACGTTTAGACACATAAGAAGCATCTAATCGAAAATCAACTGAGATTTCGGTGTTTACTGTAACCCACGACTGATTGGGGCCCTAAAACTGCCAACAAACTTTACCATTTCGGTCGTCTGGAAGATTTCCACCGAAAACTTGAGTTATATGTTTAAATAAGCTTTTCAGTTTTGCTAAAGATAACTTGTGTTTAGGTTTCCTTTAGTTTGAGTATGTTTGAAATTAGCTTCAAACTTTAATTTAGGATTTTAGTTTACTTCATAAATATTTCATGTCACCGTAAGACTTGATTAAAATATCAGTCTAGAAGCTTTGATCCGTAACTCATTTCTCGCAGATTCAGATCAGAGAGAGGTATTTACATACAGGTACCGATTTCTGAAACTAATATTTTAATTATTTGCCAAGACGTAAGTGACACTTCGGAGTTATTGCGTTTCCAGTCGGTATTTATGCTTCATCTAACTTGCAATAATAACTGTAACCTAGCTCGTGTCGTTTGCAAATAAATTTTGTTAATTTCTATTTGATATCCTGCGATTCAGCGCATACTATGTTCAAAACACAAAAACTATACCTATAAGGTAATATGTTTATTGTTTAGAAATAAAACTATCCATATAAGCTAATATATTCACAAAAATACATTATTCCATAACAAAATAAACTAAATCGAATTACCGAAGTTTAAATATTCCACGAAATGTAAATAACGTCAAGAAAGTAAGTCATCAATAACACACCTCATAATTATTTATATCTGAATACATACAAATCACACAGTCGATCGGACTATCTTATGTGCAGCCACTGTTAAAATTAATCTAGTGTGATATATATATATATATATATATATATATATATGATGTAAGTAAAAATCTGGTGCTAGGATTCAGTCGAAAGTTTGTACTTAAATACCATTAGTTAGTTTTAATGTCGTTTAGATATTTATTTAGCATATCTAGTGACAATGAAGAAATCGGTGTTTGAATGGAATAGTCCTGTACCATGTCATACTAATTGTTTACTCACAAAGCAATCGGTGTGCATAGCTGAAAGCTTTCATATATACAAAGTTACATATAAATCGGGTAGTAGAAAAAATTATAAATTAATCATTTATATGACCGACCCATGTTTGCTTAAAAATTAGAATTGGTTTCAATTTTAATAGCAGTGACTGTACACGTAAAATTAACTTATGTTAGAAGCGAATATTGCATTTATCTTTGTTTAATTTAATACCTAGAGGGTAAGATGAAAATACCCTCAAAACAAGCCGATTTTGTGCGAGTGGAACTATTCTAAAAAGTGTTCATTGTCGTTAATTTATTCTATACTATTAAATGCAAACCTATGTATTTTACATTTTTTTTACTATTTTTATACAAAATAAAGGTAGAAATTTTGAATTAAAAAATACAATAGTTTTAGTCAAAAAACGTTTAATACTTTTGAATACCTCGATAGCTCTTATTTAATACCTATATATTTTGTGGGGAAACAAATAAAAATGTTTCTAAAAATTGCCGAGACAACATTTTTAAAGTTTACGCCTATATCTTTACTTAATGCTTCTATAACAGGTTTTCACATAAAATTTTCACATCACATTATTTCTGATAAAAAAGACTATGTAACACAGACAGAAAGACAAATGACTAACAAAATAATTCTATAATTATCATTTACAAATTCGGTAGGGAACAAAACAACATTAACTTGTAATTATTTATACATTTAATTAAGTACTAAAACAATATTGTTTTACAATATTTCAGTGAAACTGTCAGGAAATTGTTAATTGAATATGTGAAGTAAAAGAATTCATTCAAAAGTTGCCAGCAAACAAACGTAAAATAAAAACAATTTTGATGAATCTTGTGATTCACTACATTTTGAAGTTTATTAAAATATTAACAGGAGTGTGATGAATGATGTGTCAGAACTGAACATTTATCGTAGACGATATTTTTTGGCAAACCAGAAGGTCGATTTGCCTATAAATATGTAATTACATTCATAACAACGTGTTATTTATATATGTTATTCTCGCCATGAATTCATTGCTCCACATAATGTACAATTAATTAAATACATACTCGTTATCAAATGTTTATTTTCGATATATTTATACTCAAAGTGAAGTAGGTAGAGACGGATACATTTTAAGGTATTCACATATCAATAACATATCCGTCTTCTTGGAAGGTTCCATTTACGAATAATATACTGTGCGACATATAGTAGATAAACAGACTTCGGTACACAGTTTCCATCAAACGTATTTTATATCACACTTAGTTGTGGATCTTTGTTCATTTGTGTACTTGAAATTATTTTCTGTGCTAGTCAAAGTAACTTTTTCTTCACTCATATTTATAGCTAAACTTAATCGTCATATTTTCAATGCAGTTGCATTTAATTGAATGAAAGAAAACTTGTTTTTTTTATTTAATTTTCTTTTTACTTTATTTCATTTTTAATTCACTTACAAGACTTGCTTATAAACTGCATTTGTCATCTTATTATTTAGAGAGTAGATGTATTCTTCCTTTAATTTCCAATTTTATAGCAAGTTACATAAAACTGACCGTGAAGAAAGCAGGATTCTTTTAAATGAATACCACAGTAATGTGACATTTGTCATTGTGCCTTATTTATAATAATGCTAAATGTTAATCTTACTGGAAATTAAAGTATCTTGAGTTGAAATGACAGTTGGGTAGATATAAAATTAATGTTCCAAATAAATACTGTTTTTTTGTCTTTTCCCGATGTAATTTTTGTTTCAATTACATTGTTTGGCAATTGCTTTACATTCATTCATGTTCTATTACACAATTATTTGGAGATGCAATTTTTAAAGATCCCATTTTTAAAGCTTTTCCTGGCATTTGCATAGAATTAAAAAAATCAGTAGGAACTTTATCACTCATTTCTGATGCTATTGAATCGGTTGATGTAAATTTTTCCTTGCTGGATATTTTTTTTTTATATTTTGTCGACTTCAAACTTTCTTACTGATAAAATTATTCTTTTAACTAACCAATCTAAATTTGTGTAATTTTGAACAACACTTGGATAAATTCAATATATTAATTCATCTGGACTGTTGATGATATTACATAAATCATTCATAAGTTCAGTTTGGCCAGATACACTACCAATACCTTCACGACTGCTAAGGGTTTCTCGTCAAGATGTCTCGCTTCTTCTTAATTGGAAATTGGAACTCTCATATTCGTTAACAACATTGAAACATTTAAACTTTTTATTACAATTGCTCATATTAACAATTAATAGGTTCTCATATGTCCTTAGTAATGCGTCGTGTAATTCTCCCCTATGACATTCTACAGGTTTAATTTCTTCTACTTTAGACCGTAAACTCCCATCTAGCGTTCAAAATTACTCTTTTGATATGTTTTATAAGTAATACCCAATGAAACGTATATACCGATAAGAATAAATATATTGTTTGATCTACACACACACACACATATATACATATACATATATATATATATATATATATATATATATATATATGTATATACACACACATATATATATATATATATATGTATATACACACACATATATATATATATATATATATATATATATATATATATTCCAGAATTTGGCGGCATTTCCAAGAATGTTTTTGCCATATCATTGAGAGAGTGGCTACTACAGTGGAGCGATGAGTTTTAGTGTCCTCCATTCTGAGTAATTTATGCACATGCTTTACAATAATGTGACCAAATTCTAATAGTAGCTCAAATAGTTCTCAAAGATTGCCATTATATTGCTCAAAGAGTTTGTTGCTGATACCTTTAAAACCAAACAACTTTTATTTTAGTGATACTTAATATACCTGGTTTTAGATCGAATAATTCTTTGAGCAACCGAATTTACATGTTTACAACACCATTGGTTCAGCTTATGGAAGTAAAACAACATAGATTAAATGTATTCATTACGATTTAACAAGTTACTTTACGTTGCTTAAAATTCGCACATAACCATTTGCAATTATTTTTTATTGTCCTCCAAAAGGCTAGTTACACAATGCCTTAAGTGTCTTATCAATATACTATTTTCGGCACCTTCTAAATTCCTGATTACAATGTCGAACCTGTACTTAAAGCCTGTAGGGCATTTCTTTATGTTCCAGGTCGATTCTGATTTCTCATAGTGCGTGTATTTGTTGGAGGAGTGGTGATAGGTCCAATTCGTTAATCCGATATATTATATTTATTGGTCAGCATCGCTGGCTTTATTTTATTATCGGATTGGATGTTGAATTCTCCAAGTCGTCATATGTTTAAGTGCTACTAGACGTTATTTGTAAATCATTCTTTAAATCGCCATTTTGTTTCGGCGTTTGGGCTTAATTTTCTATCCAATCTTCAGTTTTGTAATGGTATCCAGAGGGTTTCCTTATTCCGTGAAATATTCTGAAAAACACAGTTATTTAAAATTAGATACTTTAAAATAGAAAAGCATATATATGTATATATATATATATATATATATATATATATATATATATATATATATATATATATATACATATAATTCAAAAAGTCTCTATTTAAAACATATTTTTTAGAGTTTAAATTTCCTCGCATTAAAATACTTATTAGTTCTTCCGTCACCATATTTATATATTTCCTTCATAACCAATATAAGCCACTTTTATGATATTCCACAATGAAAATAAAACAAAGGTATCATTTCACAGAAGTAAGAAAATATATTTGTAAATGTGAATAAAACTTCGTCATGCTTCGTGAAACTACATGACTTACATGAGAGTGATAGGGCAGCAAAAATTCTCATAGCGTGCGAGCATGTATAAATGACGAGACAAGCGAATCACCGAAGATATCAAGTAAAATATTTATATCAGATAGAAGCCGTTTGGGGTCACATAATAGTCATTTATTTCGACTCAAACAGAGGACAGTATTACATTATTGATCAGCTGTACCCTCTAATATGTTCGCATGGAATTCGGAATAAGAAAAGTCATTAAGAATATTTATTTTATTCTTGTCACTCAGAATTCTACGAACATAAATTTACTATAAACGTTAAAGGATGACGTTTGGCAGTATCAGCAACATGATATTCCCCCAATTCAGGGTTTTTACTGAAATATGTAAAATCTTGATAAAAATATCCTATATGTTGCTCGAGGATATGAACCATTATTGTACCAAATCATCAAAATCCTATAGTGGTTTTCGGTTGATTGAAAAACAAATTATTAGACAAACTGATCGACAAAATTTAAAAAAACAGGTTTTTTGGCTTTTATTAATCAATCTATCATATCTACACTAAATCACTCTTTTTACTTTATTTGCCATGTATAGAATTCACTATTTGAAAGATTTATTATATGTATGGATTATTTTCTTCCCCTCGCGTATCCACTGCAAATTGTTTTTTTTTAATTTCAATGGATTTCGGGCAGAAATAATGTTAACATTTTAAAAGTACCGTCGGTAGAGATAAGAGTGACTTATATCTTTTTTTTTCATCGATCTTTAAACCTATGTTTCTCATTACCTGGTCGCCAACAATTAAATTGCAGTCTTTTGCAGAATATGCCTTGAGAAAAAATAACAAGTAACTCAGATTTTAAATAAAATGTCCTTTGGCCTGCAAGTGGTTTACTAGTTACTTAAATTGATTTATATATTTTTATGTGATACATTTACAAACAATAAGCCAGACAAGAATTCCATAAAATGTTTTGGGTTATATCCATAAATAACTGCACATAAACACACACGCACGCACGTACACAGGCCCGACCGCACGCTTGCACGCACATATGCGTACACACGCACGCACTGAAGCGCGCTGGCACGCACGCACGTGCAATAAGCCAGGCAAGAATTCCACAGATTGTTTTGACTATTATGACAGTTATATTTTCTTTTCATTTTGAAAAAAATATGACTAACTCGTTTTTATTACAATAATTTTTCTTAACTTTTTTTAGCTAGACTATTAACAATATTTAGGTTAGTTTTAAATTGTATAATCTAAAAACGGTAGGATAAAAATATTTATTTTTATTTCTTCTTATCATAAAGTGTACCAATAAATGCAAAAATTCCTGTACTTTGAACGGTGAAACCTTTTGCTGGAGGTTTCCATGTTTGACGGCCTTGGACTTTAGATTTTGACACTGAGTTTTGAACGGGATATTTGCGGATATCTGAGTTTGTACCACATCTGCCGTCCGCAATTAACCTAGTCACACTTTATATACTTAGAATGTTACAGTTTTAGGTTAGGTTAATCAAGAGAAATTCTTAAAATTAAAGTTTGTGTAATGAATTCTGCAAGTACTTATATCAAAAGGAATTATCCGTACAAAGTTATCCGCACACTACTAGTTTAGAGGGTTAGACTACCACAAAGAATGGTGTCCGCATTAGAGTGGTGTCCGATTACCCTGCATCTGGATTCACCCCACTCTCCCCTATATATTTTTTTATTGCTTTGTGCTCGCCTTATTTAAAAACTAATTTTCAAATTAAAGTAAAATTTGGACTCTTCTATTCGCCACAATATGTAAAAATATAAATATATCGTATGTCGATGTGTCATAAAAAAGTTGATGAATTAAAAAATAAGTTGAACAGATTTCTTCCAGCCAAAGATAAGCAACTACTTATCACACTGTGTCCGACCGTAATCAATGAATTAGCAAATGAAGTTGTTCCGACGCCCACAACTTCATAGCTGTAAGTAAATGAAATATTAAGTTTAATCTGCAATAAAACATTCTGTTCAAATAAAATCAATTTGATTTTGAAAAAAGTATTTTGGTAAAACTTGTTTATAAAACTGAATGTTTTATACTTCGCGGAAAATCATTAATTTATTAATTATTGTGGTACTAATTTTTTTATGAGCGTCGATTGAATGTCAAAAAAATGAGTACCTAAATAATTAATAAATTAACGATTTTCCTCAAACCGAAATGGTTTTTTCTGTCATATTTATGACATTTTATATATATAGGTATATCTGTAATTAAACTTAGACTAATTTAAACTTCTACCTTTAATATATTCTGAAAATTAGCCAAGGGACAATATTAAAAAATCAATATTTGGTCCGTTCCTTTTTCCAAAGTAATTTAATTTCACTGACTCCATTTTATGTACTTATCAACTATATTTTTATATTTAAATATGAGAGAAAAAAAAGAGAAATGTTCAATCTAGAGACATTGAAAGCATATACCTCTCATGACGCAAATACTCTCTAACAAAAATAATTAATTTTTGCGCCCCGAAATATGTGAAAAGGGTAGGTTTATTTTTACAAATTCTGTTAAACCTCTCGGGTACGATAAGATATCAACTTGTGATTTCGACTTACAAAGATGACTTATTCCAGGAAAGCATTCGCGTTTTTTTTTAAAGAAAAAAGGAGACACATTATTTTTACCAGTTACATAATACATAACGTTTGCAATATGAGATTTTTCACTTAAGGAAACTAATTATTTTTTTCACACAAAAGGAAGTAGGTACAAAACTAATTACGTCGTGCTACATCGATATACTACATTCATTTGACAGGTATAGTGTTGCCTTTTCACGTAACAATTCCATCGGGTATGTACACTAAAAATATACTTATTCTCTATACCATTTCCAAAACTGATTTTCAGGGAAAAGTTTTTGCGTTTCTTAATCTTCTAATATGAAAATTCCATTATTTGTTTCATGAAAGTTAAAACATTTTTTGGCCACTCTTTTTTATTTTCTATGAACTTTGAATAAATTATTATGCAATTAATTTTTATGACGTATAATTAAAAATAATTATCCATCATACCAACTACAGTAATGCAATAACTATGCTAGCTGAACTTAATAAAATTTTATTTACTTTGTACAGATGCACCATGTTGTTACTGACACCATTTTACTATATCTTGCTGAACTCATGTATAGCTATCTGGTAATAAAAAAATGGGACATAAGAGTGACTCGTGTAGTCATTAGATGATTTGTTATGTATTTTTTTCGTTACGAAATATCTTATATCATAATGTAAGAAATAAATTTGCGAAAATTTCAATATGGCAATGGTGAAGACATTTCTATGCAATATTATAAATACTATTTTTATATTTTGATCCTTACTTTCACACTGTCTGCACTAAAACAATACTTAATTAAGTGGGAAGGTGAGAGGCAGTGTTTTGTTTTACATATATATAGATACGATTATTTTTATCTCACAGGTGTCTGATCTGATTTATACATGGAACGTTTTAGGTATGCATTAATTTTAATAAAAAACTATATTTTTTAAATTCTAGATGGATTAATCAAAGAAAAGTGTGAATTTATTTAACTAATATTCTCCATCTCGCAAAAAGTGAATACTGTACGTAGTAAATTACTATATATAGAAAAAGAAATTGTGGTTGTCAAAGATTTCTCAATTATAACTATATTTAGAAAATAGTTACAGCAATAATTGAGAAAACTTCCTAAGGGATTTGGGTTAGATGACGAAGAATACATACATATACAAACACACACACAAACACTTATGTGTATATATATATTTTTATATATATATATATATATATATATATATATATATATATTAAATTGCATGAAAACAGAATAAGAAATTACACTAATAACATCGTCAGGGCTGTAAAAAGTTGCCTGTTCAGAAACGAAGAATCCTCGACTTAAGTGCAGAAATTTAAAAACGATAGAAGAAAGAAAAAACTGTCAAAACAGAAAAAACTGCACGCGACGAGTTCACAATACAAAGATTCCGTACATATTTTGTCACTCAAACATTTTGACTTACATCTGTTGAACATTTTGGCTTAAATCTGTTGAACATTTTGGTTTACATCTGTTAAACATTTTGGCTTATATCCGTTGAACATTTCGGCTTATATTTGTTGAACATTTTGGCTTACATCTGTTGAACATTTTGGTTTACTTCTGTTGAACATTTTGTTTTACAACTCTTGATGTATTTCTGTTGAACTATTTACAAATAATAATTTTTCACAACGTAAATACATTGCAAAGAATAAAAGAACATAACTTTCATAGACCCAACAATATGGGGAATATATAAAAAAAATAATTGCCATAATTTTCTCCTAATCTTCAATACAGATTTTACTAAAGATAATTAGTAACGATTGTTGGCTAGGTAGTTTCGGATATAAGGGAGCTACATATTACTATTTTCTTGAACGCGCAATTCAAAAATAACGGAAAAATATTTTTGCATTCCTCAAACTTTTTTGAATGATATTTCACATGATACGTAAAATATAAAAATAAATATTTTCACGAGCGTTATTTATCATTCTTTTCCATATTTATATGAATATTTAAAAAAAAATTGTTGGTGTGAAATACGTTAATAATCCAATTTGAAGTTTCTGCGTCGCATTGTTTCTGAAAAAATCGGCTTTTAAAGCAGAAAAATATGAATGTTTTACCTGATGTTTCTTCCCTATGCGTTAACACACGGGGAATATTTAAAAAATTATGACATCTAGTATCACCCCCCTATTTTTAACGGTCTGCGTGCTTCTAAAATTAATTTATTTTTAATTATAGATTGAATGATTTCGAAAATAAGGGAGGGGGGATATTCTTCACAGTTATTATATCTCTGAAGATGTAATACATAAAATAACGAGAAATATATATTCACTCCTTATAACCATTCCTTACAAATCACAGCTAGCATCATATGTGGAGTAATAAAACAATTCGGGTAATTAATTTCCCTTCCTAAAATTTGAAAAAGATTATTTTTTAGTTTTAGATATTGCGATATGTGCGTGTCAATACATTTTCTTACCGTGTTAAATTTCAACTTTGGTAGTCAAGTTGTTTCTAAAAAAAATAGTACCGACTCATATACGGACAAACACCTCATTAATTTTGTATGACAGTCGAGTAGTGAGCGCACTGTAACAGTCTCTCGATATGTACATGAAAGTTTCCGAAAGTTATATAGAAATTCCAGGAAACAAGCCGAGCAAATTAAAAATTTATAAATGTGTATCTATATATATATATATATATATATATATATATATATATATATATATATATATATATATATATATATATATTCTGCTGTGTAGCAAACCAATGTGTCAATTTATTTCTGACTCTCACACCAGAATATTGCGCATATTTTCGAGTTAATAGTGAACTCGACTTGCTACGTATTAATTAAAAACTCAAATAGTAGAATCGCTAAATATAAATGCACGGATAAGTCAAGATGTCACCTACTAAAATGTATATGGCAAAACCTATATTTTTGTGATTTCCCGAAATAATATTAACTGAAAAATTTCCGACTTAAAACCACAAAACTATACTACCGCTGACATTATTAAACAATTAGAATCGCGATCGAAAATTCTCAATCATTAATTTGATTATTTCCTTAATTCAAAGCACATTTTACATTGTGTAAAAAATCACAATGACATTTGTTTATAAATAAAAACACATTTTACATTGTGTAAAAAATTAATAAAAACACATTATAAATACAAACACATTTTACATTGTGTAAAAAAATCCCAAAATAAATATAAATACATTTTACATTGTGTAAAAAATCCAAAAACACATTTTACATTGTGTAAAAAATCACAATGACATTTGTTTATAAATAAAAAAAAATTGTTGAAGTGAATATTTTATTTACTTGAAGGCCTTTATCTGTTCTAAAGACTATAGATTATGAAGATATAAGACATTAGAAACAGTGATTACATACTTCACTTATATTGTATGAAAGTGCCTTAATATCCTTTCGTAACCTATGAAGTCAAATCTTATAACAGGAATTACTAGCAAAAGAGTGTATAAAAACGTTTCTTTCCGTAATTGAATAGTTACTAACTTTATATTACTATTAAAGTAAGTGTTTTACCGCTAACCATACCATAAGTCTTTACCACTTGTTTACAATTTTAATAACTCTTTAAAATAGGCATAAAATCAGGGCTTGACAAATTTGGACTGATAACTATTGTGAGATATAAACATTAGCCGATCAAATATTTTAAAAATTTGGTTTTAATTGTTATTAGTCGATTAATTTATAATTAATATATTCGCTTATATTGGACGAATAGCTTTTATTTGCAGCTTCTCTAGTGTGGTGATTTCCTACAAATTTATAACTATAAGTTATTAATTTATAATTTAAAGTTATAAATTTGTAGGAAATATTACAAAAATTTAGCAGCGGCATGTTTGAAATTTAAATACTAACACATTATTTTCGTGACATTTTAATATAAATTACAATGAAAACAAAAATGATTCCCTCTAAATTAGGAACTGAATCTATTGCCCTTTTATATCGATTATGTTGCGTTTCCAAAATTCACGTCGATTCGTTACTACGCTGCTTCCTCACTTCTGCTTGTCCCTTTGAGTTACAAATAATTTTTTGAAAAATAATAAGATTAACTTGAATAGAAAGTATTTGTATCACTTCCTAGTCTATCAGCCATTTTATTTAAAAATAATGTTGATATGTTGCTTAATTATGATCTAACACAAAACAAACAAACACGCTTTTACATACATTAGTTAGATTCATATTAAAGATAAAAAACAGTTGCTCTCAAAACTCATTGAAACTTTTTTGATATTGGTTTGCAATAAAAATATCTTAAGGCGTATTTCAATAAATTCATTACAATTTTTAGTCGTGTTTGAAATATATATCAACTAGGAATACAGTCACAAAATGAAGTAAAACTAAATTATCTAAAGAATTATTATTCACAATTGAATGAAACTACGCTACATCACGTAGTTTCATTATTATTTCCACTTTCTTTAAGTTATTATTTCCACTTGCTTTACAGGTGGGGTTTACATTTTTTTGCAGGTGGGCTATTAGCAAAGATTCAAGATTCAATTCATCTTTTCATCTTTTCATGAAGATATTGTAATACAAAGAAACCTAGGTCGTGGTAAAGAACTCAAAGAAAGTAGAAATAATACTACATCACGTAGTTTCATTTAATTGTGAATAATGAATTTCTACAAAATTAACGCCAAATATATTCAAAATTATTATTATAAGAAGAAGCCGAGAAATAATAAGTAAATATTATCCTTTAATATTCAAATACTGTTTTCGGAATAAATGGTAATCAATGTTGCTAAAAAATATTACAGAGCGCAATATTGAAGACGTCTTTAATCAAAATCATGCAAATAAGCTAATTTCTGTTTTACTCTATCTACAAATAAGTGTATTATTGTACTGATGAATTTATACTGTAAAACCCTAGAATTACGACAAAGTATAAAATATAATTTGACTTTTGTTCATCAGGTTAGTTGTCAACCTGACGAGGAAAAGTTATTTCGAGATAAATATTGATTAGCGTACATTAGAAACCAAATATTAAAGTAAAGGTATCTGTATCAAGGCAATTCACATTCGGCATAGACATTTCAAACGGCTATATATTTTTTTACCAACACAAGTCCCTTTTAAATTTTGGTAAATAAAAGTTTAAAACGGAACCTTATTCTTGTAGCAAGCTGACAATTCATCTATTCGTTAGAGGCTTTTCGCTTCAAGATTGAATATGTTATTGACCCAAATTTTAGATATGTTTAGTGTGATTTAATTTCAGACCACTCTTTTATTACATATAAAAACAAAGTATTTAAAAAAGCTTATAGAAAGATAAATATTATTTGTGGGAGCAATGCTTTAATAGGACATATGTTTTTCGTGGTACGCCAAATTGCATTCGGAAAATTTTATATTTAGTGACGCCTGATTTTATCACACTTATCAAAAATAATATCGGCTTAAATTAAGAACAAACGATATAAATATTGTTGCAACACTTAATATATCTCATATAACATTTAATATATCTCCGATATGCTCCGATATGACATTTCCCGTTACAATGTTTGGTGAATTTAACGGTTCGCATGATCATTTTTGCCCGATATTGAAAAGGAACTATTTGAAAGAAATAAAAATTTAATCGTTTAGGTAACAGTAACAAAGGACTAGTAAAAAGTAAGGACTCTCAATATAGTGGGTTTATGTTAGCATGAATAATTAGTCATTGTCTCTCAATATAGTGGGATTATGTTAGCATGAATAAGGAATACCGTCTCAACCATTTAATAAATACTTCCAAAATTGAGAAATAAGAAAAAAGAGTTGTCTTCCACCACATTAATGTCCGAACCTATGTTTCATTAGTTGTTCCGAACCAATTGGAATTGTTTGATCTGGCTGCAGTAGAATTCTTCGAATGAGGAAACCTCTGTTGATAATAAGGCTGTTAAAACATAACTGGATTATTTCTCTTCACCTCAGCCATTAGAAAGTTATCGCTAATATCATGAATTCTATACATTTATTGTATGCTGTATTTAATACGATGTAAAATATCGAAAGAACCTATTAGTCACCCATGGAAATATAAAACTATATTTGCACGTGAAGGCGGCGGCTCAACATTTCGCTTTTAGAGGAAGCCTCTAATTTCCACAGAGTTAATTCATTGATGATTTTCAATATGGATATCATCAAGTGTGACTAAACATAACTGTCTTTTAAAGTGTTTTAAAAATAATCACACGTAAAGTAAAAGACTACGGATGCAAATAAATATAGTGCCAATGCACTTAAAGTTATAAAATGTTAAGAAATAATATACAAAATACTTCCGAAAATATGTTAAATTTATCGTCAAATCATCCTGAAAAACCTTGGGATAAGCTTGAAAGTGTGTTAAGATACAGAGGGAGCATCTAATCGAAAATCATCTGAGCGATCGTGGTTTATTGTAACTCACGCTGGAACTGAAAACAAACTTCACAATTCGGGCCGTCTGGGAAGTTCTCATTCGACACTAGATATTTAATATTACATAAACTTTTAAGTTTTGCTAGATACATGTTACGTCTTAAGTTTTCCGTAGTTTAAATATTTTTGAAATTTGGTGTAATTTTAGTTTACTTCGTAAATATTTTACTCCACGATAAGATTAAATTTATATATATACATATATATGTATATATATATATAAATTTATATATATATATATATATATATATATATATATATATATACATATAAGTAACAAGGTTCGGCTCGCAACTCCATTTCCATTATTTTTTCAAATTCAAATTTTATATTTAGGTATATGTTAACAAACCCTACGATATTTTTTTATGATTATTGTACTATTAATCATATTTTAAGCATTTTCACATTTAATAAAGTGTAAAAACAAAAAGTAAATGAATAAATACATTTTCCCGTTTATGTTTTACAGATTTAAAAAAAAGGTTGTACATTTTTTTCATATAAACTATATAATTTTACTTATTAGTTTCGTATTTAGAAGCTTAATTACATTTATTACGTTTGTCGTAATAAATGTAATTTAGGTTCTACGTTAAGCGAAAGTCTTCACAGGATGGGGCGATTTCCATAATTCTTCTTTTATTTTAAATATAGTATTTTAATGATGAGATTCGGAAATGAAAACTGGAACTCCTTAACGAATCGCTGTAAATCAAATACGATTCAAGACATTTGCTACAGACCAGTGCTACAGACCAGTACACCACTTACCAGGTTAGGGTCCAATGATGAGCTCTGATGAACAATGAAATACCTTAACGGATGTTAGTAAATCAACCGTGATTAAAGATATTTGCTATCGATGATTACTAGTGATTACAAATTAATAACTAATTTGCCAAGTTTTAGGTAACGTTGTAGTTACCGTCGACAAGTTCAGGATCTGGTGATGAGTTCTCCTTCGATCTTTCCCAAAGATCTTTGCTAATATCCCACCTGAAGATGTTGTAATACAACGAAACCTAGGTCGTGGTAAAGAAATTAAAGATAGTAGAAATAATACTACATCACGTAGTTTCATTTAATTGTGGAAAATGACATTTATTAAACCATAGTTAAAATAAACGTCATAAACATAAAGTACGCAGTTAAACTAGTTGTCTACAGATGTTGCTACTGTATTAACTTAATTTGATATAAAATCAATACTCCTACTATATCAAAGTAAATCGAGCCGTATTGTTTTTGTTACACCCCCATTAACTCCAAAAATTTGTAATGCTTTACACAGGTTAAAGACTTTGTAAGTATATCTGCAGGCATATCAGATGTTTACAGATATTGAACTTTAACAATTTTATTACTAATACATTTTCCACTAAAGTGATATCCGACATCAACATGTTTGGACCTATTATTAAATAAAGGGTTATGAAATAATTTATGTGCAAAATTTATATGAAACATTATTTTGCATTTTACTACTCCGTGAAATATCATCACATGAGAGATTAAAGAAAAATCCTGTGTCAGATTTCCTATCCAAGGTATCACTGCCCCAATCTACAACCAACCCACTATCTATTTATTCCCTGACTCACAATATTTAATACAATAATCTTTGGCTCGCTTTAGATATCCTAAGATATATTTAGTATGACCCCAGTGATCCTTGTTATAAAAATTATTAAATTGGCTTAAGTAGCTCACTGAAAAAGCTACATCAGGACGACTAAGTATTGTTAGATACATTAAGCTGCCAATTAATTGTTAGTAAGGTAAATGTTTATCACCACTCTTATCTTTGGCTAATCCATTCTCCATACGTGTTTCTACGGTTTTACAATGTAATAAATTAAATTTCAATAACAACTTGTCAACAAAGTTACTTTGATCTAAAGTTAAGACTTCATTCTTTTTATCACAACAAACTGACATACCAAGACAATCGCTTATTTGGCCCAGATCTTTAATTTTGAATTAAGACTGTAATACTAATTTTAACTTATCAATTTCTTTACTATTATTCGAAAAAAACAAAAAAATAAAAAAGCCTACATTCCTTACATATATACAAGGTTCATATTTGGATTTGGAATATCCTTTCTTAGTTAAACAAATATATATTTTATTGTACTACATCTTTGACGCGTACTTTAATCTATATATAGCCTTTTTTAATTTAAGAATTTTATTAGTATCTGAACAATTAAATCTTTGGGCTTAACATCCGTCTATAGCTCATATGGTGTTATAGCATTTAGAACCGATGATACAGTACGATTATATAAATATACAGCCATATTACAAGACTCGGCCTAAATTTTTTTACTTAGCTCGACATCATATAACATACATACATACATAATCCATTTTGTTGAGGTATATAGGGGTTGGTTTTTTGATGTATTTTTCCACATTCCTTAAGTATACATCAAAAACTGAATTACAAAATTCGTTTCCGTTATCACTCCTAAACACTTTCACTTTTCTATCAGTTTGTGTTTATTCTATGAATTCTTTAAAATATTTAAACGCTTCATTTTTGTTCTTCAAAAAATAAATAAAAGTCATCCGACTGAAGTCATCAAAAAATAACAGAAAGTAGGACGATACACCCAGTGATGTCTCCTCCATTGGTCCACAAAGGTCTCTGTTTACAATACTTAACAGTTCAATACTCTTCGTACCATAATTTTTGAAAGGTAGACGACATTTATTGTCTTCACAACAAGTCTTGCAAGAAGATTTACTTATGTCTTTAATTTTCTACTTTCATATAATATACTTTTTCACCAAAATTTATTCCTTCTACTGCATTCTTAGTTTTAATTAAGCAACCACTGTTCACTTGCCTAATCTGCGGTGCCAAGTGTGACCCAACGAAGTTACCGCTGCAATCAGTCTTTTCTAATTATTTAATTTATAAACCCCATTTACCAAAAAAGCAGTGGCACCGAATTCATCATTTTTGTTGCGTATTTCACAACTATCACTTGTGAAAGATACCTTATTGCCTTCTTCTATTAATGTGCTCACTGAAATGAGATTTGTTGTCAATTTCGTTACACAATACACGTCTTCTATCTTAATATCGTATTCACTGTCTTTCACTGAGGTAATTGTCTTAATATCACCAGCACACATAACTGACACAGTTCCTTGGTTTGCCACTAATATTTCTTGTTGAAATTTGCGGTATTTAGCGGTGATCCAATCAGGGTTTACAGTTAAGTGAACACTTGCACCAGAATCAAGATGTCAGTAGCTTTTATTAAAACTTTGACTCAAAAATACAGCTGAAAATGTATTAGTATGATTACGGTCTTCATTTTTATTTTTAATTGACTTCAAAAAATTATTCGGGCACTGTAAACGATAATACCCTATCTGTTTACACCGATAACGTTTGACATTTACAGTATTTATGTTGGTGTTGATCGTCTTTGGCATAATAGGAGTGCCATCTTTACAGCCGCCCATAGACGTTTGTTTCCGTTTATCTTGCCAACTCCTAGACACTATAAAAGCACCACTTTGAGAGTCATTATTATGATTTCTAGTTTCATATCTCTAAGCTTGTATTTAATGGCATCTGCTGTTACTTAAATGCCTGAATTCTCAATCGCCATTATCAGAGGAGCGAACTTTTCTAATAATCCAGCTAGTAGTAGCGATCCTATCCACTCATCATTTATTGTAAATCCTGTCCCACAAAGTTTCTAATGTTTCTAATATCTGTTTCTATAATTTGCGGAATATACAAGGTCATGGAACTGCAATTATCCAAACGTATAGATCTCAAACTTCTCAAAAGATTTATCCTTCTGGTAAACCACGAATTATCAAAGAGAGACTTGAATTTTTCCAACAGCTCTTTCGTAGTATTTATTGTTTTGTTGCGGACGTACAGCGATGAGTCTGTAATAAAGATTATAGACTCATCATATTTATATTATAAGTCTATAAATAGAGTCTATAAAGATTATAGACTAAGATCGTCTGCAACCAATACAGTAAATTCTATACCATTTGCAACTCTTTCCGGCTTAATACAATTTATCATGCCTCCAAAAATCAGAAAGATTTCTGATGCGAACACCAATTTGTCGTAGTTTTTCCTTCCACATTACTTAGGTACATTAACTGTATAATTAGCCGCCATTGTATTCTAGTCAAATTATTTTGTGCTCCAATTAATTGCTCACAATTCCAATGAAATCGTTGAAACTTCCTCGTCCAAACGCATGTTTATATTCATTAATATTTCATAACGGCTATTTAAAAAAAAATTAAAGTACTAGAAACGACAAATATGGTGTTCATCTAATATTTGTGATTAAAATGGACATAGAGATATTAAAAGTAAATACTGTTTGATTTATCAAGGATTAATTATTTCCAACAGGTCGAATTAAATTTATTTAAGCTATTAGTACACCACATTTCGGATATATCTGTCGTTAATTTTGTAGAAATTAATTATTCACAATTAAATGAAACTACGTGATGTAGTATTATTTCTACTTTCTTTAATATTATTAATACTTGTGTGTTTACTTATGTCATAATAGATTACGGGCCCAGACAACTATATACAATTGAATCCGTAATTTTTTTTGAGCAGTAAATGTAGTGAAAAACTTTCATAAGCGAAATAATGGACTCGCCCATTCCTGCATTCACAGTAGTTGGTGCGTGTTGAAAAGTGGACTCGCCCAAGTTGTTTACACTTTACGTAGTTTTTAATTTCGTCGACTATGGATAGTTAATGTTGAAAAAACATTACTATGGCTGCTTCTATTAAAATTAACGCACCAAAATTAACCATTAACTGCAGATAACTACGATACGTGGAAGATTCGCATGAGAGCTATTTTGAAGAAAAATAATTTATGGGATTACGTAAAGAGTATTATGCCGAAACCGGCTCGTACCGATTATAAACATGCAGATTGGGTGATAGAGGACGGGAAGAGAGAATCGAACATATTGTTGGCTGTAGTCTTAGTGAGGTTGCAGCATTAGACGGTTTGGATATCTATCGTGAAGGTAAAGATTGTTGAAAATTATGAAGGCAGAAAGGTTACAGTAACTGACCAGGGAGCTATGTTCATGAAACACACAAACAAAGCTCATCAGAAGAATATTATGCACGATCACACTTTATACAACAACGAGAGCCAAGTAGAATGTTATCGTTGTGGTTGTAATTGACAAACAGTGAAGATGAATAATATAAAAAAATAAGGATAGATCTGCATGAACAATATCTACATGAAGATTTGGAAACTGAAACAAATGATAGATTAACAAGAAAAAGAAATTCACAGTTTCATGCGAAAATATCATAAAACCTGTAAAAAGAGAAAGAGGCAGGCCGATACTTATACACGCAGGTCTGGTAAGGAAACCCCGAAAGGAATATCAGTACCGGCAGGATGATAGAGCAATGACAGAAGGTGATACAGAAGATGAAGTATCGGAAGGTAAAATGTCAGTAGGCATGGCAACATTTAATCCAATGTCTTGGCAAGAAGCTGAAAAAACGAACGAACGAAGTTAGAAAAAATAAAGAAAACAGAGTATATTTAAATCAAAGATTTATATTGAAAATATTTTAGATCGATATGGTGTGAAAGAGTGTAAGCCTGTGATGACTCCGATCTTGTCAAGATAGAAAAGCCTAAAGAGATAATAAAAGATGTCGTGAGGCAGTTACCCCATTATAATTTGATTGGTGCTCTAATGTATTTATCCGTTTCCGCAAGGCCTGATATTACTTATGTCCTCAACTACCTCAGTCAATTTAATAATAATTGTGATATTCAACATTGGCAGGCGGTGAAACATGTTTCAAAATATCTAAAAGGTACCTCTAATTATATGTTGATGTACGAGAGGACTGGTTTATCATTGGTTGGTGTGGTTGATGCTGAATGGGGTAAAAATGCTACAAATCGTAGATCATACTCCGGGTATTCATTTATTTTGGCTGATGTTCCGGTATGTTGGGAGGCACATAAATAGAGAACTGTCGCTCTCCATAGCACCGAAGCTGGGCGATTTCTGAAGTCACTAAGGAAGTTGTATGTATAGGACGTATTGAGAAATGTAGGGATGGAATGCAAGGTTGTAACAAAGTTCAGTGATAACCAAGGTATCTTAAAACTTGCTCAGACAAGAAATTATCATTTGAGAACAAAACATGTTGACGTAAGGCGCCACTTTATCCGAGATATGTGCGAAAAAGATGTTATTAGTCTGAAACATTTGTCTACAGAGAGAATACCAGCAGATGTTTTCACGAAAGGTTTGAGTGCAACGAAACGCCATGAATGTTTACGTAATCTTGGAATGATAGATAAATAAATTAGATTCGCTCATGTATCCAAGGGGAGGTATTCAGATGTACGAAGGGCCATGAGCTAGGTCAACGCGGACACATATATTGTGTATGTATAGATATATCTATGTAAAAATTCAGTCGCAAACTACGACCGGTGGCGCTAGTCGCGAACAATTAATATACGAGGAAATAAGTGATTAATACTTGTGTATTTACTTATGTTCTAATAACAATATATATATATATATATATATATATATATGCATATATATATATATATATATATATATATATATATATATATATATATACATATATTAGGTTAACCAATAAGTTTTAAGCCCGAGTTGCTGTCAACAATTTTTATTAAAAAATTTATACGTTACAATTAACTTAATTTAAGTAAGCACCATTATTATCTACTACTTGTCGCCATCTACTAGGCAGTGGCCATAGGCCTTTCTTGTAACATTTTGATGATTTTAATTCAAAAAGCTGTGCGGTGTCGTTTTGGAAATCTTCTTTAACGTCGATTTTTTCACGTTTTAAATGGTTACTTAGAGCCCTGAATAAATGGTAATCAGAGAGCGCAATGTTCGGCAAATATGGTGGATAGTGTATAGAACTCAGACGAGTGCCTCTAATTTATCATGAGTGCATTTTGCAACATGTGGTCTAGCATTATCATGTAGAAAATAAACTAGATCCTGTTGACTACTCAGTTTGTTAGCTAATCGGTACAATGGTTTACAGTAAATATTTGCATTAATTGTATATCATTATGGAAGCCACTCCCAATAAAAAATGCCCTCGATATTCCACCAACAACTCAGCATCACTTTTTGGGCACTTATTTTAGGTTTAGATACTGAAACTCTTGTTTTTCCGACATTTGTGTGTATGGTTAACATATGTAACCCACTTCTCATCGCCAGTTAGTAACTGATTCAGTCAGTCGAAGTTACGTTTAACTGTCAATAACTGTTGATAAGTATTAACTCTGTACTGAAGATGATGTCATGACAACCCGTAGGGTATGTATATTTTTAAACTTTTTCCAATTCGTGCAAATATGTTTCTATGGTGCCATGACTGCAGTGTAGTTCATCTGCCAAATGATGGGTCGTCAGTCGAGGATCCTCGTCCGAGTAACTTCTATAGGAAACATACATTAACCATTTGAGATATCGTAACAATTTAAACGAGGATGGAACGTAGAATGCTTTCGAAATAAATCTTAGCGAACTTCTGCTTTAGGGCGTCTTACGTTACATCTATTTTCTACCCTTTTTAGTATGCCGCAATTTCAAATCTAAATCCTTAACTTCTCTAACTATTATTCATTTGGAGTTCACTGAACTGGAAAGAAGGCCAAAAATCTTTCATTAATTTTTATTTCATCCTTTTCAGAATCAAATTTATGTATTGAAATTAGATGTAATTAAAAGAAATCTGACCACAGGACTAAGCTAACTAAGGTCATATAGTGTCAAATATAAAATTATAGAATAGAATTTGGCTTCTTGGTATTTTAATATTAAATGGGTTGTAATATTTTATACAGTAGAGCGATGACTTTTAGTGTCCTTCATTCTGAGCTCTTTACGTACAAGCTATACAATAACGTGACGAAATTCAAGCACCAGATAGCTTTTAAAAAGTATTTTAGTATTTAATTTCAGAAAGATTAATTCTTGTAGCAGCTGAATTTACAGTTCTATGTTACCTTTGATTCGGCTTAAACTGTCAAATTTTGGTTCGAATATGATCATCAAACATTTCATTAACATTTAAAGTCTCAACGAAGTTCTATTAAATATAAAAGTCTCTTTTGAAACAAAACTGATCAAACGGCTGAAAATGTTATAGCAACACATAACATTTTCAGCTATTTGATATATTGCATTAACTAGTTTTTACGACTTGTTGTGCGTTCCTTAAAACTCACATAAAACAATTTGCATTGCACTTGTAAAATTTTTAACTAATTTCAGAAGGAGTAATCCTACAACGGCTTAAGTTTCTTAATAAAAATTCAAAGTGCCTACAGTCTTCTGCTCTTTGGTCATCATCACTCTAAACAATTCCATGTTTTCTTTCATTATCGAGTACTACCAGATGTAATCAGTAAATAATTCTTTAAAACGCCAACTTGTTTCTGCACTTAAGCTTCCTTCTCCGTGGGTATAATAGTAACCAGATAGTTTTATTCGCACGTTAAATAATATGAAACAAGCAGATATCTCAAATTAGACAATTTAAAATAAATGTGACTATAATAAAAATCAGAAATGAAGGTTTCCAAACCCGTTAAACAACAAGTATTGAGGTTTGTTTGATAATTAATCGAGAATTTTTGTTGGAATAATTAGTAATTTTTATTTTGAAATTTAATTAAAATAGATGAAACGAGTGACTCTAGCTATGAAGTAACAGCAAAAAGAAAAAAGGTGTGATAAACGAATCAAAATACAAGTCGAAAGTAATAAAAGGAGCACGAATGAAGGGTACCGCTTATGTGAACTACAAAGGAAAAAATATTCCAGTTTTGAAGCCTGGTGATTCATCGCCCAAAGATATGAGAGGAAAAACTGAGAGTGGAAATGCCAAGCTTTCATCAGTGAAATGCACTCTTATGGGGCATATTCAAAGCTTCCTATAAAACTATCGCATTATATACAGAAAGAGATTCGTTACTTAGACATAAAATTTTCAATAAAAATAATGCATAACATATTTCAAGCGAAATACCCTGAATTTAATGTCAAATATTCATATTACAAGAAAATATTCCATGAACAATTTTCCCTGAAGTTTGGACGACCACAGGTTGATACTTGTTGTACGTGCGAAGAATTGAATGTTAAAAAAAAGTAATTGTTTGATTAATTCGGCAAAGCACGTAACAGTAACAGAAAAAGTTGTGCACTTAAAATGAAATTTTATGAAAACATAAAGGAGCTTATAGAATTAGTAAAGAGTGATGCATCTGGAAAAATCGGTGCTATTTGCAATGAATATATGCAAAACTTAAAACTTCCGCGAATATCTGTTCAAGAAACTTTTTATTTGAGGGAATTAATGGTTAATGTATTTTGTATTCACAACTTGAAGGATAATAAAATTATTTTCCGAATATATCATGAAGGAGTAAGTGTAAAGGCCCTAATTCAGTGTGTACATTTTTGTATGAATGCATATATTTGTAAGAAAAACATAAAGGGATCTTATGTAGTCCAGTCTAACATCTAGAAAAATGTTCAAGTACATAACACAATACTTTCCTTTAAGAGGGCATTAATTCCTTCCGCGCGTTAGAGAGTCGCACTTTCTTAGTTTGCAGTTTCAAAACGCAATCTAAGAACGTGGGACCGAGTATTTACAGTCAAAGAAAATGCAGGCATAATATTGAGTGCAATAACTTCCAATAATTCGAAGTCATTCTGCCTTTAAGCAAAGATATTACTGATGTTAAGCAATGGTGGCCAAGGCACTATAAAAAAGAACATGCTGTCCCTTGATTTTGGAGGTAGAAATGTTCCAAAAGATAACAAAATTTCATTCAAAATAAGCCAATATACTTCTTTCCATTCGTTTGCTGAACTAGATGGTTTGGTCACTATCAGAGAATACATTGATGGGTTAGTTTCACATACATTTTCTCTGAAAAATCTATTCAGAGCAGTATTACAGCGACCTACGGAGTCTGCTTATACTAATAAAAGACTAATTAAAAAAAAAGAGGTGGAAGACCTGAAAAAACTGAAAAATTACCTACATCAAAAGAAAAAATATAAAAATATCTTTGAGTGGCCAGCATATGAACGTGAAATTACTGAAGAGTAAATTGAAATCTGTCAAATTCTTGGTAATGGAAATTATAATTAAAATACATAGTATGACATTAATAAATATTTTGTCTTTTTATATATTTTAGAAACCCTGAAAAATTATGCAAACTTGACTTATAGTGTTTCCCAAATACCCGATTCAATTAAATTGTAGTGGGATAAGTAAAAAATTTAATTTTAAATTCCTTCCTAGTATTTTCAAAAATTACGTAGGTACATAGCACGTTTTACGTTAAGTGTTCCCATTATATCAAGTTCTGTCCTCAAAACTTTACGTAACAAGTTCATAACCGGTTTAACAAAATACGATGAGAAATTGCGTACTCTATAGCTACAACTACGGCCATGTGTAAACCTCAGCTCTATTGTAAGCCCGCAGCCCCTGCTTTTGGAAGTTGTGGCTTAAATATTAATTTGAATGTATCGTTTCACGTAGAGACGAGTGCTAAGTTAATATTTTAATCCGAAGTGAAGACCATGAATTTATATATAATTCATTTAGTAATATAATGTTTGGTTAGAAACTATTCGATTTAGGTATGTATTTTTAGGTATCGGGTTAATAGATAATATATTTATATGCTTCAAATTTGTCATTATAGAAATACAGCTTACCCCTTACAAGGATTTAAATAATATTCAAAACTGAAAAGGTACTCATAGTGAAATTTTGTTAGTAAAAATTAAATATTCATAATTATTCGTTTTTTTCTTTTAATGAATATACGTTGTTTATCAAAATTATCATTTATTTATTTACTTTAGTGTAAATAATTGATACATATGTCGGGCTTTCTGCTATGAGAGCAATCTCTTATAGCCAACCAGAACACCAGTCCAGCCCCGATATACGAGCGATTGAACCCAAGTCCCCGCATGTGCCGCGCGATTAAAGGCTGTGTGCCTTGCTATCAGCCAAATACATCATGTTGACACTATAGATTCTAAATTAAGATTACGACAGCAGCACAGAGCTAAAAAATAGATTTTTTCCTCTCTGTAAAATATTGTACATATATAAATGGTCTTTTTGTTCCCGTTGTAGTAAAATATTTCCTGGTAACGTCTCCGATATCACCAACTATTAAACATAAATACTACGTAGAAGATAAAATTCTTTGGTTATTTTATGAAACTCAGCCAATATTGCAAATCCCATAAAGCAAAATACTTGCCAATCACGTTTAACTTCCCAATCTCGAATACAACGTTGTCAAATATAAAAATATAGTTACTTTGAACAGTACAGAACAATATTTGGAATAATTTACATTACAACTCAAGGCAATTATAACCATGTTAAATTAATAAATATGTCTAATATTTGATGTCAGAAATATGCAAAATGCTCTTGCAAATATCTCTTGATATTTAATTTTTCAATCGCGATCACGATTACACCAGGTAGTTATGTGTTTACTATACGTAAAAATGAATTTCCTGAAATATGCTGCCATCCCTTACTCCTCATATAATTTCTGTTTATATTACGTAATCGATGTTTTAAATCTTAAGTGTAGTACGTACAAAACTCGTAAATGATTGTTACCTTACATCTACGAGATAAATAAACACACAAGTCTTCTAAAATGTTGCTTATTCTCGAATACCCACAGTAAAGTTGTAATTTCGTCCTAAAAGCATCAATTAAGTACTTTTACCATATAATATTTCACATGTAACTTGAATCTTACTTAAACACTAAGCGTAAGAATATTATTTACGTGAGAAACATTCACTAATTAAATAATGGTGAGCGAAGTTAATATTAGGAAATTTGATATATACTAATATTTTCGACTACATTTAAGAATTATATCATGTAGTTAATTTTTTTCCTCTTGCAGATATGTAACGAATTAGGTACTACAAAGACTCGAACCAAGATGGATTAACTCTGGCTGTTTAAGGTAACATTTCATCAACTAGTCACTCACCAACTTAAGTAATCGATCAGAGCGAATAAACTGTCAAGAATCTACTCGTTTCAGCATCTAAAACACACTCTGAACACCCGAGACCAAATTTTTGATGAGTGTTCGTCTTGCGTCAGAGTCACTTCTGATTTACTTTGAAATCGATCTCCGGGATTAAATATTCCATAGGGGCTCTGATTTTGCTTGTCAATAATTTTTCAAGTGAATTGGATTAGAGTAAAGTCAATAAATATGTTTTTTTTCTAATATGGTGTAGTAAGTATTAGCTGTACTTGATTACCAAAAATTAGTAATATTAATAAAAACACACAGCAACTTCAATGTGCAATAGATGTGATCAAGGTGTTATTTATTAAACTAAACAAGATTTATATATATATATATATATATATATATATATATATATAAATTTTTTTTTTATATTTAATAATTCGAACAATGTATTTATGCATATGGAGCCATGTATTGTTTCGAGTGATGGATAATTGACTCCAAAAACATTTTAATGGAACTGAAATTAATTACTATTTTGTTTACGAGAAATTATTTAATTGTATTAGGGAATACGTGATATATAGTCTGTACCTTTTGAAGACAGATTTTAAAACTTCTCTTCTCAGTATATTTACAGGCTGTGTCACATATAGTGACAGATAAACATATAAGTAAATTGATTTATTCTTAATTATGAAAATTTCATATATTAGTTAAAAAATTAGTAATTTATAATTTACATACTATTTTTTGACAAAATTGGCGAATTTATTATTATATAACCTAATTGAAATAAACTGCACTTTGACAACGATATAAAATAAATGCCTGTAAATATCATTACGTATTCTGAAGGACGTGTTTTTTAATACATTTTTTGAAGGGCGTGTTTTTCATAAGATAATAACTCCTGTTTCAAGAACATATAATTAGGAGCAAAATTAGACCAATCATGAAAATGCGGTAGTGTGGAAACCAAAATTGTAAATTATTCACTGGAAACGAACCATACGAATAAAGCGCGTGTGTCCACCTGTTGGTCCACATAATATCTCGAAATTAAGCATTTTTATTTTAAATTAACATGCAGTTTTAGAAGATGCGAAATTGCTTTCATGGCTTGGAGGTATAACAAGTTTTCACATTTCTTTAAACACAACATTTTCTCATATAAATTATAAAGTGAGTTGATTTAAATGCAAACAAATAATTGACTACATATAAAATATCGTTAGGTTACTTAAGTAAAATATGTAAAACTTATTTGGAGTCTAAACATTTTTTTGGCTCTTTGTTGCTAAATTTTCAGTGAAAAATTATAAAATTCCTTGAATTATTGTAGTATTGAACATGGGATATAACTTACACGAATGGAAATTCAACGAATCAAGATGCAAATTGCGTGTGTTTATTCATTACGAAATTTAAAATAATTCAATTCCAATTGTTCCAGCCTGTTTCAGAAGTACATATTTCTCTTTCAAATTGCAAAATTTTGCAGAAAACTGGATGCATATACTAAAAAAATTGAATTGTTTCCGTGTTGATATATTTTATTTTATTATGTGCATCGGCTGTTAACTAGGAGCAAATTTATTTTGGCAGTTACGGAATTTTTTTTATTATGTGACAGTGTTTACAAGCAAGACTCTTGGGTTTGTATGAGAATTTAAACATAAGCTAAATTGTTAGGGTGGTCGTCAAAAAGAGTCATATGTAACCTAAAAAATCGAAAAGGGTGCGGTTTATTGTGAATTCCTTCTAAAATTAGACGAGAGGCAAAATTTAATCTGAATGCTACGTTTTCGTACATACCGATATATTAAATATACATATGGATAATTTAATGGACGAGTGCTATTTCTTTGTATACTGAACTATTTCCTGGCTTAAATGTTCTCCAGTATTTGTCGCAATTTTACGAACCGAACTACGAATTAATTACTGATTATATCGAGACACGTTTGCTTCGAGTTTTAGGAAATAATAGAATGCAGCTATGAAACGAAGATCTTTGAAGATGAGTAAAATTTTAAAGTAAGCTGGAATTTTTTTTCGCGACTTATTAATTATGGTTAAATTTCATTCAACACTCGTAATAACTCTTTGTTTATAAAATGCAGAATACATTGAGGATTTAAAATTTTAATCTTCCCTTCTTTAAAATACTTTAAAAATATAAAAGAAAAGAAAAACAAAATTTAGATTCAGTATGTAATCTAATCGTACGTAATAAAAATAACGTAATATCTTAATTTTTTCAGCAAGTTCTCGTATGACAAACCTAATCTAACAACTGTAACTTAACTACTGTAACTCTAACTATTGTAACAAACCAAACTACAGTAACAGCTGCAGAAACTATAAGAACAAAAAAAGTAAAAAAAATTATAGGAGACTGAAATCACAAAGAAAATTTTCCACAAAATGATTTCTGTGGTGTCAGTCTCCTGTAAATATAGTGTTACTAATGAAGAAAACCACGTAAAGTTATTAAATTTAATATTAATTCAGAAAACATTAAAAAGAGGCCCTTAAGGAAACATATCTTATAAAACGTCTGAAGTAAGGAATTACAGTTGTATTGACATTAAAGAAGTATAATGCAATACGCAATATTTTTTTCATTTCAAATAGGATCAAAAGCTAAATAAATCATATCAGAATTAAAAAGAATCAAGGAACTTCAGAGAATTAAGGAACATTAACTTTTTAATCACTGTGATGAAATAAAAAAATATTGTTTTCGAAAAATATGAAGAATGGAGGAGAACGAAAAACTGTTTTAGTTTTAGGTGCACAATAATGATATCAAGAAAACCACGTAAAGTTATTAAATTTAATATTAATTCAGAAAACATTAAAAAGAGGCCCTTAAGGAAACATATCTTATAAAACGTCTGAAGTAAGGAATTACAGTTGTATTGACATTAAAGAAGTATAATGCAATACGCAATATTTTTTTCATTTCAAATAGGATCAAAAGCTAAATAAATCATATCAGAATTAAAAAGAATCAAGGAACTTCAGAGAATTAAGGAACATTAACTTTTTAATCACTGTGATGAAATAAAAAAATATTGTTTTCGAAAAATATGAAGAATGGAGGAGAACGAAAAACTGTTTTAGTTTTAGGTGCACAATAATGATATCATGAATATCAGAAAGTATCAATCTGGCACAGCGTCATCGCTGATCTCGCCATTGTTTTAGGAAATACCATAATTGTATAAAAAGTATAGTGAAATATTGAAAGTTTTGTACGATTTTCTATGGACTTAATGAGATAAAATTTTCTATTTTAATAATCAACCGCATATATGCGCAAATATGTAACACAAAACTTGTAAATTATGTAATTTTTTTGGCTAAAAGCATTTTGCTTTTAGATACAGATGACGTAAAGATGGTTTTAATTAATCGTTCTTAAAATAAAGGAAAAAGAAAAAGAATTCAATTAACTACCGAGTAAGCAGCGTGCTGAAATATATAAAATAATTAAAATATAAGTACTTATTTGAGATATTTGGTCTTAAATATGGTTTCCGAATATAAATAGATTTATAAAAATACTGTTACTTCTAGACACTTGAAATTGGTGTCAAGTTTGTCCTTCCCTTCTCTCTCATGTACATTTACACCCAACGCAGATATGAGTGTTACTTTCCACTTGGCACTGGCTCCAAAAATTTCTAGCAATAACAGTATTTTGCAAATTTATTTATGTTCGGAAACGGTATTGTACCTCAAAAGTTTCTACCAAGTAACTGATAGTTTCATAATTTTATAATTTTAATTCGCTTGTAAGTCAGTTGTATTTTTATAGTTGGTTAAATGTGTTTGTAGAAATGTTACATTTTTCATTTTTGGTGTCTATGATATCCCATGCTACCCAGATGTTACATGTTTACGATGAATTCTGTATCAATAATACCTCAATCGTTAAAATCGCAATTGATATGTGTAGCATTTAATGAGCCTAAATATATTAATACATAGTATTTATCAACATACACACATAGGGCTATATAAATCACATTCTCTCGTTTGGCTTCCCCGTAGTCAGCGCTTTAAGCCTTTATATACCTTGCCATTTATGTTATATGTCCGCAGTACTTACCTGCCTACTAATAGCCTAGTTGCTTAATGCCTTAGTATATAACTGTATATACTCACTTATGCCAATCTAAGTCCTGTTAAAATTTTAAAGACTTTATTATTACATTTTCATTAGTCGTTTATGATCCAAACTCGGTCACGAATCTAGTGTTGTTTATTATTAAGGAATTGTATGCCGTACCTCTAATCGCCATGGTCAAATTGTAAGTAATATTTATGACATTATATATGAGCCATTCGAATAAAAAAGAGTTATCCAAATTTGTCGATTAACATCGCGGATATGAGTTTGCATACACAAAACAGGCTGAGGAATTACTATGTGCAATTCTGTGAGAAAGTCTCTGCTTGAGATAATACTAATTTGTAAATAGCGAGTCCTCAAGTTTTACGCTTTATGTTTAATATGAATACCGGAGTCTTTGATTGATACCCACAATATTAGTTTCAAAACATCAGATCTTTGTGTCTCAAGAATTAAGCCGGTAATGTCCCATATCATCGAGATTGAGGAGTTATAACATGAAACTTTATGAAAGAGCTTCTGCTTGAGACCCATAATAATAATTTATAAATAGCGGATCCTCAGGTCTTACGATTTAAGTAGGCAGTGCATGAGAAACATGAGTACTAGAGATTTTGCTTTATAACTACTATTTTAAAAACATAAAATCTTTCAGTCTTACTATTGAAGCCAGCAACACTAATTTAATAACAGCAGATTGTTAAGACTCGCGTTTTAGGCGGGTAGTACTCCTGCAAGGTTCAGAAGTTGAAATCCGGAGTTTAATGAAAAAAGTATATGCTTGAGGAGTATATATAATATTAATTTGAAAACAGAAGATCCTTAAATTTTACGATTTAAGCTGGCAGTAACCACGCAGCTTCAGGATTGGGGATTTTGATTTATAGTTCAAGTTCTACACAGACCGGCATTACTAGTTCTGTTCAATGACAGAGGCTTTATTTGGGACCTAAAATACTAATTTAAAAATAGTAGATCCTTAAGTCTCACGGTTCAGGTAGGCTGAACTCTGCAGTATCAGTACTGAGGAATTGGAATCCGGGTTTCAATAACAGTCTCTTCTTGAGACCCAGAATGACATTTATATAAAAACAGAGACCTAAAATAATGCTAAAATAAAAAAACAGATCTTCAAGTCTTACGATTTAGATAAATATTATACCCCCAGCATTATTATAAATCCTCAAGAAAATTTTGAAATTGTATTGTATGTACCAGTGAAAACTAATCCATTTGTTTATATTGTTAGTTTCTTGCTACATCAATATAAGTCAAACAATTACAAACTTGATATCTTTATTTGCTCATCCCTGAAGAGTTCTTGTAACAACTTTCTGGTTCCATATTAGTACTATGGGTTTCCTAAAGAAGAAATGTATGTTGCCAGATTAGATTTAGACATTTTTCATCGAAACTCGATAACAGCATGTGCTCTTCAGTGTTGAGGAATTCTATGGTATATCTTTAATTACCACGGTCAGATTTTAAATATTTGTTTTAAATTAAACCATACTAAGAAAATTTAATCGAATTGGGAACCTGATCTTTATTCGTAGTCTTTTAACAATTAAATTATTCGAGTCTATTCAATTTTATGGAAGATAACATGGATCGATGCGATACCGCTAAGTTAAAGAGTCAGTAGATAAAAATTATATTAAAGCAATTTTTTTACTTCTATTGTTAAATTTTGAAATGTTTGCTGCGTCAGACGCTTTATTGTCACAAGGAAAATTAAACAGCCAACATGCAATATTGCTGCTGAAGTAGAAATTACGAGAGATTTAGTTAAATGTATACGGTCAGTTAAATAATATATATTTTCCCACAACGCTATTTTTCTACATTGATGTCAATATGCCCATCGGGAGAAATATTGAGAAATGTTTTTCCCGATATTCAGTAAAAAAGCGCCACTATCGAAATGTTAACAACCGCTAATCAAATCGCTATTTAATACGGTTGAGAGTAAGTTAGTGTTAGGACCTCATGTCAGTTCTATTTACATTCTTAGTAAATGGTGTCAGAACCTAATTTTCAATATACAAGATATACAAAATTAAAGCAACAAAATTTACTAGACTCATTATTAAAAACTCATTGCAGTAAAAAAAAATAATAGAAAATGAGAGATTACATGTTAATCCGATATGAAGAAATTAAATACATTTTCATTAGAACTATATGTGAAACATTTTAGGAGAATGGTTCTTAAGAAATAAGGATAAATGTGCGTTAACATTTTAGTTGAGAAAAAATAATAATTTTCACATTAAGTGGAAAAGTGAATTTCTTTGTAAGGATGTAAAAACATGACTTTGAATGAAGTCGGACACTACACATTTGCATACTTTTATAACAATGCTTATCAATCAATTGTTCCGTGATGTCAGTGTTCAGTATTTTGTGAATTTAATCATCTTTTTTTTAAACACAACGAAATTATTTGTTTTCATTTTCTTACACTAGAATCATAACAACAGAACTCTCGTTGAATTACGTCTTTAGTCTGTTTTTCTGTCATCAGTTACAGTTCTTCAAAATGATTTTAATTACAAATTTCGAATCATATATAGCCCTAGTATAACCATTGACGTTGTGGAGAAGAAATAAATTTGTTTGAAGGTTTAGCAGTTGGAAAACATTTTAAAGGTTACAGTGTGAAATGACAAAGTAAACCTCTTCAAATGAAATTTAAAAATGTGTAACTTAATTTTTAACACAATTTCTTCTTAACAAATCTTACAAAAATATTTGAAGCATCAATGACTTCCAGCTATTCCCAAGAATAAGAAACAGTCCGAAATTACGAAAAATTTTAAACACTGGTTGGGAAGTTTATATCGACAAATCGTTATCAGCACCCCATTGCATTAAATATTTTTATTTTCATTAAATATTTTTGCATTCACATTGCATTATATATAAATAAATTAACTGTTCAAATCGAAATTAAAATTCTCAATTTTAATGTTAGCGCAAAATTTTGGCAAATAATCTTAATTAGCCATGCCAAAACTGTATTTGACTGATTTTTTAATTAAATCATGATTGATACTATAAGTCTATAGATATACCGTCCGCTTTAATCTTAACTGAAACATATTAACTTTAAATAAAGTTTAGAATTAGTCGAATATTACCCACATTCAAACTAGATATCATCGCTTTAAACTTCATTTATTACAGACCCCTGTCTCAGACAGATTACTAAAATAGTTAACGCAGGAACGCTGCCTCTAATCGAAGTGAGATCAAGCAAGGACCATTAGCAGTAACTCGACGATTGTCAACGTGTTCGCCAAAGTTCCGAATGCTGAAACTTCCGGTGAACTTTACAAACTGCGCATTTTGTAAACTAGCTTCTGAAAGACGAGTGGCAATGGTTTTAGTTTTCACATAAAATACGGCGAAAAATGTTTAGTGTTAATCAATACACAAACTTTTAATTTAATTCAAGTTATATTTTTACGATTCTGTTTACCTTAAGAGTCGTCACCTAAATCCGTCGTCGCTCTGGTGTGTTGTATTGCTTACAAGGCATATGGCCTTTTATTGCGCGACGAACCGCGAGGACCCAGGTTCGGTTCCCGACCACTCGTCCAGCGGGTTTGGACTGCTGTTCAGGTTGACTGTAAGAGAGAGCTCTCGTACCACGGAATTTTCTTGTCTTCGGTAAGACTCATCACGTAAACTCGAAAAATATTAAGTGTAAACCAACATATCTAAAAGGACATACACTTTAAAAACCTTTCATAGCTTACGATATTAATTGAATAGACACGATATTTAAGTATAGCTAAGTAAATAGCGCAGATGATGTTAATATCGTAGAAAAACTATAACAAATACCTAATTGTTACTACAAAATAAAATTTTGGTAAGAAGTTTGAATGGATTTTTGATACAAACAATTTAGATATCCAACGAAATATTATTACGTATCCGTTCGTTCCGTGATCCACGTTTGCATTATATAAATTCGATAGTATCCGTTACATCCGTCATCCACGTTTACATTACGTAAATTATAAGGTCGTACGGGTAGAAAATAGAACACTGAAAATAAAAGAGCAATGTGAAAAGAAAAGGAAACAATGGTTGAGGTAATTTTCAAGTTATTTGACTTAACTTCAATAAAGAAATTGAAAGATGTTTTAATAGACATTATTTTAAACACTTTTTCACAATTCACTTCACTTTAAAAAAGAAGTTTCAGTGAAAATTTCTAAAATAAATTAATTGGTTAATAAAAAAAAATCAATAAAAACTGAAACAATATTTGTGTATATTATATAATAAATCAAATTTAACTGATAAATATTATTCCTTTTGCAAATATACCTACCATTTAGTTCGTTTCTTGGCCAATTCCAAAAAGGTTTGATTAAACAGAGTTTATCTCCTATCGATATATTTATTTAAACTCGACAAGAGCCAGTTTCTAACTAACTGAAGTATGCGGTAATGTCACGGTTTTATAGTTGTCATTATTCTCTAGATGACATCGTTAGAACATGGCGTAATAATTTCAAAGACAAACTGAAAGATGTGAAAACAATATCTCCCTTAGATTTTATAATAAGGAGGCGTCACATTCAGCCCAGATGTATGAAATATAACTATATCTTTTATTGCATGTAAAAATGTATATCTTCCTGGCGTGTGATATAACATTTAGTAATGTATAAATAAAAATCTACTTATTTGTTAGTAACAATTTAAAAATTAGTATGCGAATTGCTAACCATATTGTCAGTTGTTATTGTTGGAAAGTTAAGATGAAAAGCAATAACTGAATAATATAAATTTAGACAAAGAAAAGTCAAATAGTCAAAAAATCGCTGCGATAATCAAATATGTACAACGGTATATAACCAGCTAAGACTATTTTTATCCAGCCCATTGGGAACAATTCTTGGCAACTTAAAGGAGTATTTATTTTTCACATCCCCGTATCCTGTTTTTCACATCCATTTTATTCGAAAACCTAGATTTTTATCTCACAAACTAAGTTTCAAATAATATTTACTAGCATTACCTTTTAACGTAAATAGTCATTATAAAGTATTAATAAGTGTATACTTGCTTTTGTAGTAGGTTTTCAGCGAAAACCTAGAAATTACCTGCTATTAAATGAGACTAATTAGAGCATAAACATAATTTGATTACGTTGCATTTTTTGATTATTTTGATTATTTGTTGTTTTAACATTCACCCTTTATTAATATCAATATGAAACAGCGGCACATATTATTTACTCCCCATATGACTAAAATGAAATAATTTGCGTAAATTTAAACAGTTTTTGTAATAAAATTAACGAAACCATATTTTGCCTGGTACCCATTTTAAATTCCGTATACACGAATGTAGAAATGTGAAAACGTTGCATATCTATATCTATGTGTATATATAAATATAATATATACATACATATGTATAAATATATATATATATATATATATATATATATATATATATACATATTATATTAAGTAAAAATATGTTATCATGCATTATCGGTAGCTATGAATAAGTGGCAAAAATATATTATTTTAGTCTCCATTCCGTTTTTGTTTTTATTTGTCATTAGACATCCTAAAAAAAGTTTCAATTGAAATTAAAAATATAAGTGTAATGGTGTTTTAGTACAGCTTCGACTGTACCCAAGCACCAGTTGTTAACTTACATCACGTTTAACTCACAGTGTCGAAGTTTTAACCGTAACCGCATTTACTCATAAATTAGACCGTTTGGTCGTGGAAGTTGTATATATTTGGATATACATTAATTATCGACGCGTGATACTAATGAATTTCTGTCTTGTGGAATATTTAAGTTGAACTTCATCTTATTCATAGCATCGGATGTTAAATTACATCATGTATAACTCACACTATTGAAGTTGTAACCGTGTCTGAATGTAATGTAGTCGGATTGACTGTGAAAATTGCATATACTTCGATAAATAATTTTAGACGCGTGATAATAATAAAATATTTTGTAGATAAAATTTACATTTCATGGATTATTTAAGTTGAACTTTTGACTGAATCCTAGCCCAGATGTTAACTTATATCATATGAACTCACACCATCGAAATTGTATGCTTAACTACATGTAAAATAATCCGATGGATAGTGCAAGCGGTATATATTTGTTTATAGATATTTATCGACTCACGATGCTAATGAATTATTTTATTGACGTTGTTTACATTTCGTTGAATATTTACGCTGATCTTTCAACTGAGTCTTAGCACCAGATATTAACTTACATCATATGAACTCGTACAATAGAAATTACAAGAAATACAATTTCTTTTTCTCTAGAAATTATATTTTGTTTTTTTCTCTGCAATGTCTTTTGCTGTAGAATAATGAAGGGTCTTTATATACATATTAATGTTCATAGATATGTTTTGATGTAAACGTAATGTTTCCCGAATCGCAAGATGCAAAATCTAAATAAGCAAAAATGAACTGGTTAAATTGATTAGCGCAATTTAGGTGGAATATAGGTGAAGCATAGGTATTTGCAATTAATCAAAACATTAAGTTAGGAAGATGGTCTGTATGTTAATAGTATACCGCGGGCCGAAGGTTGTTAACTAATACTTTAATTAAATCTTACGGCGGAATGAAATATTCACGAGTAAACTAAAATCTTAAATTAAAATCTACACCAAAACTTCAAACATACTTTAACTGAGGAAAATTAAAGTGTAACTTATATTTAGTTAAACTGAAAAGCTTATTTAGTATTATAACTGAAATTTCGAGTGAGAACTTCCTAGATGGACCGAATTGTAAAGTTTGTTGGCAGTTTCAGCCCCAGATCGGTCGTGAGTTATAGTAAACCACAACATCTCAGCCGTTCTTCGATTAGATGCTGCGTATGTATCTTAACATATTTCCAAATTTATCTTAAATTTTTTGGAATAATTTGAGGACAAATTTAACACATTTATAGGAATAATTTCATAATTTATACCTCTAAATTTCGTGCACTGACAATACATTTATGTGTATCCTTTATGTTTAACCTTAGGTGTGATTGTATTAAGAACACTATAAAAAAGGCTTATATTTGATTATGTTTGATGATTATCTATGTTGAAAATTATCGATTTAATTAGTTCGCGTGGAAATTAGTGGAGTTTCTATTCCCAAGCGCTATATTAGGCCGCCGCTTTGGCGTACATATTAAGTTTCATAATTCCCGTGGTTGGCTAATAAATTATTTCGACGTTTTATATTCCATTAAATGTGGTATTTAATTTATGAATATATAAACATAACATTGGTGATTCCGTTCTATAACTTTTTGTCATCTTTCCACCAATTTGTTAAAGCAGGCTTATAAAATGTTTGATGTTTGCTGATGAAGAACTAATCTAGTTATCTTTTTTTTTTTAAAAACAGAGGTTTTCCCATTCGAAAAGTTCTACAGTGGCCAGAACAAACAATTCGGAATGATTCCGAGCAGGTAACGAAATATGAGGTTGGGCGTTGACGTGGTGGACGATGACTTCCTTCTGATTTCTTCATTTTGGATGCAACGGTATGCTTGAGATGATAGTCCTTTTTCATAGCAAAAACTTACAACTTATACATTGATACAACAAATAATGCATTTATAATCCCATAATACTAAAAAATAATTTGACGTTATTTTTTAATACTTTATTGTAAATGTTCATGTGAGTAGTTAAATTAGCTTTAGTAAATGAATTTAGTACCCGAGCATTGTAACGAGAAATGTCTCTTAACTGTCGTATCACAATTTTATATTTGTACGAGATATATTAAGTATTGCAACAATATCTACGTCGTTTGATATACATTGTTGTCCATGGTGTTTTTGATAATAGGTGAATAAATTAGATGACCAAAGCAAGAGCGTCACTAATTATAAAATTTTCAGAACGAAATTTGGTGTATCACTAATAAGACATGTCATGTTAAAGCATCGTTTCCATACGCAGCATAAATATTTTTATAAGCTTCCACAAATGGTTTAATTTTTTTGGTAGTAAAAGGGCGACCTGGAATAAAGCTAGAAAAAACTGTCATCAGAAACGCAATGTAATATTTTAAATTTAAATTTTAAATAAATTTGGTCTTTGATCAAAGGAAAATAAAATTAAGTGATCAACATTTTTTTTGACAAGAGCTTATTCAACCGCCTCAAGACTGTTATTTAATTTCTGAATGTAAAGACGGAAATTCGCTTTTGTGTCTTTACCCTCGGAAACAGTTTTCGATTTTAACTGCAAACAATCGAAAGAGCAATACAAATAACCTATAGGTTTTTCGGTTCCTATGTAGTTACTTTTCTCCATAGGTAAAAAATATGGAATGATATCCGAGCCCGGAAATTTTCATTGTAAATTGGATGCTGCCTTCGGATTTTATAAGTCTATGATATTGTGCACATACATATATATCGACTCAGTGCGATTTTTGTTTATACACTAACATTTACTTTGTCTCATTAATATTATTTCTCATAATTAGTACATTTTTGCTCTCATTAATCCCTCCCGATTACTTGTGTAATACTTTTATCGCTTTGATGAAAGTATGAAGTAAAATATTACAAAACCCAAATACATCTTATTATATTCCATATTTGAAAAACGTAGCGCGCAAAAGAAACTGACATCAATGTACTCCGGAGTACATTTATAGATAAGTATGTAAAAATTTGCCTGCAGCGATTTGCGCATAGATTATTGGAAAACAGCGGTTCGAGTAACAAAACTACTCTAACATAAAAACCAAAAGAAGTCAATCCGAGCAAATAATGTATCTTCAATCCGTCAACGAAAAGTAGTGTTTCATATTCGTGTTCTTCTCAAATTAGTTTAGAATCCAAGAATGTCTGAAAGATAATAAAACCGCGACTTTATCCACGCGGCCATATCAAGATGTTCAAAATATATGAGTCACGTGGAAGATGAAGGAGCTCCACGTGAAGGGTATTCATTTTTATTATTTGAGTTACAAAATTCCAGGAAAGAGGAGGGCTATGAAGGAGGTTGGCAAAAGTTCATGTAATTTTGGGTCGAGGTATTATATGAAAAATTGGCCCAGGTATTACTGCGAAATTGGCCCAGGTAAAAAAATAAGCTTATTAGACTAATATCTAAATAATTAATTAGACAAATGAGAAATCTTGTTGGTTTTATGAGAAATCAGGGTATTTTTGTTTTTTTCTTATTTCTCATTAACCATTTTTGATATTTTTATCATAATTTAAAAATATTTTAATATTTTGAAAATAATATTAAATTATCGACGAAAAGAGTTTTTTTGTTTTCTTTTAATCTCGCAAACTATATTTAATTTTTTCCTGATTGTCTATCAGTAAATAGTTTCGTTTATATATTCTAAAAAACTTTTCAAGTACGAGTGGTACTGACACTACGTTGGTTACTTACACGTTTAAGCGTTTATAAATATTGAAGGGTATATAATATTATTATTGAACTATTTACAAAACTCATTTTTTTTTAGAACGAAACTATATCGCCTTCTGAAAATTTCACAGGTCAAGTTAAAAAAAATATTTTGTATGTGGTATAACTAACTTTAATTGTATTTTGTCTTACTTTTTGCCAACGGGAATTATTGATTGAATTGGTGATATTTTAAGGGTTCTAATGGATTGCGTTGACTTAGAAACTTGTTTTTTTAATAGCACCAAGAAACCCTAAACTCAAGTATTTGAAACTGATACCTTTACCCGTTTCTGAGCAAAATGGGCTTGATTGACCGATAGATGGGCAAGAAAGTGATAGAATAACAAAGGGTGCCTTTTTTCCTTCCGAGATAAAGAATCTCAAAAAGATCAGCTTTTTAGAAACTTAAGTTAGCTTCACTTGTATGTACGTATGTTTGTATATATGTATGAATGTAATAACCATTTTCATGAAATTTTTATCCACTTCCAGGCGTCCAAATTATTTGAAATTACGCATACGTATTTAGAATCGATCATAATACAATAATTTCATAACTAAAAATTTATAAAATAAAATTACAATTTAAAAAAAGTGAAATTACCTGCTTTTGTTGATGTTTATCTATATCAGAGGACATCTCAAAACTTGGCATAACTTAATTTTTTTTAATAAATGCAAACAATTAGTGCTTGACAAAAAACAACTTTAATGTGAATAAGGCGTAAGGTACTCTCTACTAACATTTTCATAACAAGAACTGTATCCTTTTTTCAGCTTATTTTAAAAAATTTAATACTATATTGTGAAATATCCTTTCGCTCTTGGTCAAAATCTACAATAGCGTGTTTTTAAAACTAAAATTTAATTTTAAACTTATGTTCCGTTTCTGTTACGTCAGTCTCATTTCCGCCCGTCTCTTTTCTCCAGTAACTTCAAAGCATAAATAAAACATATTATTCTCCCCAGAGGCCACTCGGTCAAAGCGAGCAAGATTACCAAGATTTACAATTTGCGCATAATACTATACTATACTACAACACGTAAACATTTCATTACAATGATATGAATAGTAATCCGTTAATAAAATACATTTTATTTCGATCTTCATGGATTTCTTGGACTGCATAATTACGTCTAATTCGGTTAATTTATTACACATAATGAGAACGGAAAAAAATAAAGTAAGTAACATATTCGGTATACGTAGGAATGTTATGGTTTCAAATTTGATTTTCAGAAATGTATTTATCCCATAATAATGTGACTAGAAAAAGGGCCGAATTCCCCCTTAAAAACTTAGTTGATCAAAATATTCGAATCTTTGCAATTATATCAGGATAATGTTGGTGAATGAGTAAAGCAAAGTTTACGTTTAGATTTTTTTAATATTATGCATATCAAAATATTGAACTTTTGTAGATTCTTATTTACGTACCGCTTTGCTATGTGATAAGATTAGTAAAATCATTCGATTTATCTCTTTATAGAACTGTGGTTGTAAGGGCGATAAGTATATGAAACCTATTTACTACATCTTACGTTTTTAAGTGGAATTGGCATTAATTCTTGTAATGGCATTTCATATCTTTTTGTTGAGTTTCTGTAAGATCTGATGACGACCACAGGGCAAGAATAATGTTAATACATTTTATAGGTTGTTACTTTCACTTTTCTTTATTTCTTTTTCTAGGGCTCTTAAGAATATTGCATTATATTCGATCATACTATGCAGACATGGTCTTTAACATTTTTGAGACCGCACTTCACAAATTCGATGGAATGCAAATCTTATCTATAATTTTTTGACACCGATTGTATTCACAATAACCGGTTTTATTGCCTTAATATAATGGATATCGAAATTAATTGAGTGGACTTCATCAAGCGTCTCCTTTCGAGTCAACAAGGCGTAAGTTTTTAACCTTGCGAGAAAACAGTGTCGTTGAGAATAGGTTTTTATTATAGTTATAATATCTACCACTTATATAGAGTACTAAGTTTAAAGGATGTAGGAGTTATTAAAAACAAATATTATAGCGTAAATAAGGTACAAAATGTGCAGTTTTGATGCCAAACATCCCGTCATAATCTGTTATTCTTCTTCCGATATACTTGTTATGATATTTTCTGGAAATAAGTCATAAGTACGTCAAAATAGCTACGTAACGCCTCAAGTGAAGGTTGCAGTGTTGACAAAATGTATCCATATATTTTTAAAATTAATCCATGGGCACAAATTTGCGTTACTTAGGTATAAGTTTATAGACTATTATACTATTATTACCAATATTATGTCCAACTGAACATAATATTAGTACTTGTATTTTAATTACCAGGTATATAAAATATAGATCAGAAATTATAGGTGCTTAAGTTTCTAAGTTATTAAGATATACTTGGTAACAAAATAGGTCTAAAAATAAAAAAAAATAGTTCTGTATTCAAAGCAGCCATATAGACATAATTTTAAATACGAGTTTTCTCTCTAGGTTAGAAAATTACATAACTTATCTAAAATTTAACATATTCAGTTCAGATGCTAAAAACCTATGTCGACGGATGGACGGACAACGTCACCACAAGAATAAGGTTCTTTTCTAAATCGAATTATAATCGATCGTAACTAGTTAGGTTTTCATGAGTTTAAATTACGCAATTACATTATTATCTAACTGATTTATTTAATATTAAAAACTATAATTTTTTGTTTTAAGAAATGAACCAATAAAATTCAAATTATCAACAAGGACAATTCACAGTAAAAACTAGTGGAATATAATAGATTATTTTTACTTTTTTGCTCTTGAAAATGTGATCGCATAAATAATAAGGCGTTCAATGTTTTACCAGATAAGAAGATTCGCAGTTTGTTGGAAAAATATACGCCGGAAGAAAAGACCTGCTTAGCTTCAACCCTTGAAGGCAGTATACACAATAAATATTTGTATGTAGTTATTAGGGAGTCTTCGCGTCTACTGCCAAAAGCACTATGATGAATGCCCATTTCAAATGGAATGATGGATTGTAGATCTATGTTTTTTTATGGAGGAATCTCGTTTCTGTTGTAGCTTTGTATATCTTCTTTTCCTGCTGTTGTATGATAGTTAACTCCTTAAACCTCATCATCATTACTTATGGTTACAGCTGCCATCGTGGTTGTCGCAGACCTCGCCTGCGTTCGCTTGAAACTTTTACAATAATTGTAAAATAAACTGTCTGATTTCATCTGAAGACACTTCCATAGCTGCGGTTGTGAAAAACTCTTCAATATCATGTAGATATTGTAAAACACCAAATGTAATCGTTCGTATCTTTTTTATTCTCTTTCTGATAGTTAGGGCGAGTTCTTTATTGCATTCTTTTCATTGAAAATCTAATTTTTTAAGCATAAACTGTAATTTAGAGTCCGCTTTCCACTGTTATTTTTATTACATCCAAACTACGATGAAATTTATGTAAAGTATTTAAGGTCTACAATGTTTGTTTGTAAATTTCACGTTGAATTTCAAATATAGTAATGTTTTCATATATGTCTTTTAATTTAAGAAATCAGCCAATTATATCTGACTAGGTACTTCACCTCGTTTTACAATTCAATATCAGATCCACGTTTATACCACATTATTCTAAAGTGTATTTTTAATATATTATTTTTGGAGGGAAATTTATGGAAGGGTAAATGTTACTCATGTTACTTTTTTAATATTGTATTTATATAAAAAGTCTGATTCCGGAAATTTAGGTTCATCCATAAAAAATCATTCAACAATATCTTTAATCTCTTCTTCGGTACCGGTATCCTTTAGTTTGGGTTCTGATTGCAGATCTGAAATTTTCTGTATTTTACACACCGATCGTTGCAAGTGTGTTATTCCTATGGTTATAATACAGTCGATGGTTGATGTCAAAATTCTTACCTTTTATAACTTTTACACCGGCTCCATCTGTGGTTAAAAGAACATTAGAACACTCGAAATTTAGGTTACACTTACTCAAATATTAAATCGTTTATCCACGATTATCTACTACCAAAAGTAGTAGATAATCTTTAATATTAGAATTTAATTTGTTTGAATTGTTTAAATAATTAGTTGTTTAATTACTATGTTCTAAAATAATCTTGGTTGAAATTGCAAGAGATTTTGGTAAACTAAAGCCAGACTCAAACGACAAAACACATATCTTAGATTTCAAAAGTACAACATTTGACAACCAAAATTCTATCTAGGGCTGCCATTTTGATTAGATGAGCTTCTATATATGACACATTTCAATAATAATCTCTAAGTTTAATTATCTTTCGCGGAGGTTAATCATTCATATTTCTAACTTGATATTTAACATGTTTAGTAGTAATTTAAGTATTGGCGTTATCGAAGACTTGCTCTGGCATGTCACCAATATGCCTTCTATGCCAATATGTGTATATGTATAGCCCCAGTTGAACCACTAGAAGTAATAATTTTTTCCAGTGTTTGCATTTTACATTTTATTTATTATTTTCTCTAAAGAAATGTTCCCATATGGAAGATAGTGTGCATTGGTTTAAAAATTTCTTTTATTTTTTTTGATATCCTAAAAAAATAACAGAATAAAAATTAAGTGCATAGAACGCTTTAAAAATATAACGTCGATTATTTTATGTCAACACAAATATTAATATCAAGTTTAATTTAATTTATAATTTATTAACAGAACCAAAATTTGTTTTATCGAAACGGATGTTACGATATTGTTACATTCAAAACTTTTTCAAATGTTAATTAATTCATAGGTCGGAGAAATTGTTCTCCATTTCACTTTATTTCTTCCCTACCCTCAAACAAATGTATTTTCTATAGGTATAAATTTACAGATTTGTTTGGTTGGTAATTCTAAAATTGTTGCAAAATTTAAACAAGTGAGTTAATAGGTAGATAGTTGTCTCATGTTTGTTTAATTTACGATATAAACGGAGAATCTAATGTGTACCAACATGCTGAATTTACCTGTAATTTCACGACAATGTCTAATAATTTCACAATCACAAATCATAAGACATAATAGAAAATATTTAACTCTTAAGTTTGGTAAAGAGACAATGCCGAACTCTATTCTTTATTTGAAAGGGTTATTCCTCGCTCAGTATTTGTGGTGTCGTGCGAGAAATAACAGAGTGAAAAATAAATCAGAGGGAATTACCTCAAAGCAATTAGTTAGTACAGACAGAGAGCGCTACCCCTATTGTAATACAAATTAAGTTACAAAATCATTGGTATGCAATTAAAATAATTTATGTACAGTAAATCGGTACTTTATCGGAATGTTATTTTAAAATATAATTAAATCGATAAATTGCAAAATTACATAATTCTGTCTTCTTATTTACCAAACCTTACAAATAAACAAATAAAAAAAAAATAAACAAGCTTGTTCTGTTTATATTAAATATTCAGCTTTTTAATATGTCTGCTCTATTGGACGACCCGATTTAGGCAAGTTTGCTCTAATTTATGGTGTCTAAAGTATGCCAATCAATATTTATATAAAATATTAATTTGCGGACAGAATATAAGAGAAACAAGTTCATTTGCATGATTTTGATGAACTGAAAACGAATTTGTTCATAATTTCCCTCCGTAATGTTATTACAGGAATAGCGAATAACATTTATTCCGAAAACACTGCCTGGATATTAAAATATAATTTTATTTTGCCTCTGCTTCTATCTTTATAAATAATTCTTTAGATAATTTTGTGCTACTTTACTCTGTTGCTATACGTCTTGTTTCATCTCTCATTGAAAATTACATTTAACATAATATACTTTAAGGTTTTTTTAATACAAATTAAGGTTAAGAGAGCTTTAATTGGTTTTGGTAGCAACTGTTCATTAATATTTAATGCGGACATTCTAACTAATGTTATAAATGCAAAAGTATTTTTGTTTATCGTTCTTTTACTCCGTATTGAGATAGCGGATCAGTATAATTTAGTGCACAGAGATATTTCAGGTGCCAGAAAAGTGACATAGACCACTTCTGATTCTAGTTATTTTTATGGAATATTTTATTTTTATGGACAAATGGAAAATATTTAAAAATTACAATATCAGAATCACCTATGGTTTTCTTGTAACCTTTGACTGGGCTACTTAGAACTAATTTTTTTTTTAATTATAGACTGAATAACTTTGAAAATTAGGGAGATATAAAAAAAATTAAATCAAGATTGACACAGTAGGATCTGTTCATTTTTAAGGAATACACTATACATTGGCGGGCCAACATCATACGAGAACTATATTCACCAAGAAGGACACTTATGATAATGGACTAGGGGTAATATTGGAACCTATATAATTAAGGTACTATTGCTGGTGCATACTGTTGTTATTCAAATAAACATTCTTGGAGATATATATATATATATATATATATATATATATATATATATATATATATATATATATATATATATATATATATGTAATCATCATACAGCCGAGTATGTGTGTGTGGTGTGCTAGTTTGCGTGTCATGGTCATTATATTACGTGTTTAACAAATTTGTGAAATGCAACTTGACAAGTAGATCATCATCATTCAACACAATAAAGTTTTTCCAATCTGATCTGCGAAAGCGTAACGACAGAATCAATGAGTATCTTTTGATTAGTTAAAATTTTTAATTGTAGACTGAATAACTTTGAAAATAAGGGGGCCTTTGAAAATACGGAGGAATAATGAAGCAATATATAAACGGATCGACGGTATATTTGGAAACATTACATTACATAAACAACATAAATAAGGAATATATAAATTCCTTTTATCTGTAATTTATATAAAAATATTTTTGATTTCATATCGTATTGTATTATACAAAATTACGAAAATAAATTGTAGCAATTTAGTTCATATTTTTCTACCCTTTATATTTTAGATGGCGCTACATTTTTAAACAATAACCACGCAATAATAGCTCGCGTAAAAGCTAGTTTTATATAAACTTAAATAAATATATAAATCATAAGTTCATCGACCAATAATAATTAAATAAAAGTGAATTGGCCTATCATCTTTTCTTTTTCAAATTCTTTATGCACATTAATGTTTATACCTATGAATAATTAACCGTCCAAATTTGCTAGACCTTAACTTTATGCCAATTCTGAAGAGTTGTGAAAATTATAGATAAGTGTAGAAAGCCATTTTATACCGCTTATTTTATTATGAAACTGACAATAATAATTGTTAAAATGTAGAAAGAAGTGGTTCTTTGGGTTTTTTTTGCTCATAATTCCAGTTATTCCAGTTGCTCATAATTGATTAAAAAATCAATGGTTATATTGCTGATGTAAAATTGCTACGTAAAGATAAATGTTCATATAAAATAACGTAACCGCAGTGTACTTTAATGTCCTACAAATAAGTATTGTAGAAAATAAAATATGCCTAATTTACGAAGGAAACAAATAAGTCAAATCAACAATTATATTTGGTGTGTAAGTTGTTTTGATTTAAAAACAAATTATTATGGCAATTGATTAGGCGGCATGACATTATATTTCAGACAGCTTTTAAATTAAGATAATAAACAAATTAATGACAAAAAACATTCGCTCGCGTCACTCATCGTTCAATAAATGTTAGCGGTAGTATTACAATTTTATGACATTTAAGTCTGATAATTGCGGTTAATGTTATTTTGTGTAGACAAAAAAATTAAGTTTTTGCCGCATACGTTTTAGTACATGCAATCTTGACTCACTCGTACATTTGTATTTAACGATTCTACTAACATTATTTATTAATTAGTATGTAACAACTCAAGCTTATTATTATAAAGGATATATCGACGATCTTTCGATGTCAGAGTTGGACAAAAGTTAACACGCTGAATTAATTCATGCCGAGAGGCTGTTATAATGCGCATATTATCCGATAGTATGTAGCTGTTTCAAAATATCTCGCCTAGTAAAAAACCGGGGGATCGTAAAAGATCGATAATATGTGTGTCCTTATGTCGGTTACACTCATTTCTCTCAGAAAACGCTTGACGTAGAAATTTGAAGCTTAGCACTGTAAAAAAATATTTTAATTCGTGTATATAGAAATATCTAAAACTCAGAAATATGGGGAGGAAATAGAGGTTTCGTTTGAAATAGTACCAAAAATATTCTTGTCATAATTTTAGGTACCACTGAAAAAAAATTTAAAATATGCACCCCTTCCCTTATTTTCAAATTTATAGTCTATAATTAAAAAAAAATTAGTTCTTAGTAGCCCAGTGAAAGGTTGTAAGAAAACCATGGGGTGATTCTGATATTATAATTTTTAAATATTTTCCACTTGCCGAAGACAAAGTAGAAAATACATTTGCATTTTCCTACTTTCAAAGCCTATTTTCTTACAAACTATTTGACTATATCATGACAAACCATTCGACCACATTTCAAGCTATCAACTTTCTTAAAATATTCCTACGGCAATTAAAGAGGAGATAAATAAATGTCTTGAAAATATTTCTTCCCATTTTATGTCATGTGGTACATCATTTGAAAAAGCTACAAACAGTTCTCAGTTATGAGGAATACAGAGGAATTAATGAGGAATACAAACAGTTCTTCAGGAATACAAACAGAGTTTTTTGTATTTTTATTGTTCCAAGAAAATATTCCGAAAAATATGCAAAAACATCGTGTACCGCCGCCTTACATTTAAAACTACTTAGCTTCAAATCGTGAAAAAGCAAAGTTCGTGTAAACTGTCTAGAAAATTTGAGGAAATCTGTAGCAATTATCCTGAGTCTGATAATTTTTTTAATATGTCCCATATTTTCAGGCCTGTAAAAATAATAGAATATTTTTCGTCGCAATGTATTTACATTGCAAAAATTTAATACTTGTGCATAGTCTAACAGAAATACTATAGATATATGCATGAATCTTTAAAACTTTTTTTCCTTTATTGATCGTAAATTTCTGCACATAAATCGAGTATTCTTCATTTTTGGACAGCCAACTTGTTTAAGTATACACAAACATGTTGTGTTCGTCCGTAATAATGTTTTTAATGTAGTTTCATATCTAGTTTTCACTAAATTTATTCTTTTTTCTTTTTGTAAATTTTATAAATGCTTGGTGTATTAACACACAAAACCTGTCTTCAAGTTATACGGCGATATTCTTTTAATCATCTTTCGTCGCGGTTAACATCATCTTGCACAAACATGTCATTAGGACGTGTAATATTGAAATTATCACTCGATTAATATGATGACACTACATTGAATGCACCTTTCCGTGCCTAAAGGTGCTTATCTGCCGATATGTCCTTCATGAAGTCATATCCGATAATAACACCTAGCTATATTTTAGGCAATTCAAATAGCTTCTAAAATCTCGATTTCAGTAATGATCAGCAGTACAATCCGTCAGAAAAATTATTAATTGATTGATCTCAGACACACACATATATTTGTGTGTATATATGTGTGTGTATATGTGTATATATGTATATATATATATATATATATATATATATATAATATTATAAGATATTTGGTAGTACAATGATAGTTGACTGTACATTTTCTTTACAACTGATCGAAACAACATGTATAATGCCCCAAAATAAAATCCAATGAAAGTCTAATCAAAAACAAGGATAAGATAAAAATCTAAATATTTTAAAACATTCTTAGTCACGTTAGACCTTGGTAATAATTTGTTGATTCCTTAAGGTGTAATTATTAATTCAATTTTTGCAAATAACTAAAATTTGTATAGCAGATTT